>KN817583.1:37762-231449 GCA_000827495.1 Hypholoma sublateritium FD-334 SS-4
ATTTTTAGACTAGCTTATATAAGATCATTGCTGCCACATTAGGAAACAGTGGCAAGTGCCCATTTCATGCATGTGGGGGTGGGCCTTGGGCAACTGCCCTATCACATTGCCCAGCGCCACGTGGAGGTGCCGAGCTGGTCGACGACTCCGCCAAGTTCCAACCATCGCGAAGAACGACAAGTGCATTGCAACGAGTCACAAACGTGCTTCTGTCAGCAGAATGCCTGTCAATATCAGGTGTCGTCCATTGCGTCAATGTTGTTTGCAGGCAGTAGTGACTCTGCACTGCAACGCAGAGGCCTGCACCACTCGCCGCACTGCTGCCTCTACCACGCCACCACAGCACATGTCATACCTGGCCCACTGCTCCCTGCTCAATACACCGGTGCATCGCCAGTGTTTGCACCCCACGACCTGCTTCATGTAGTAATCGACCTTATCTTGAATACCAGTAATGCAAGGGCCCAACTCCAACATGACAGGTCCGGGAAAGGAACAGCTTCTCCCAGTCCATGCTGCGTCACATCGGCATTGGGCCTTTGATCATTTCTTGGTTGGAGCAACTGGAGCTCTTAAACTTAGCAGTGACTACTACAAATTCTGTACTTGCCTATGAATTTATCCATATTCCAAAAAAAGTGACTCAGAGAGAGGACTTGAAGAACTTGTCTAAGATGCATCTGAAGTATTTCAATTACTACTAGGAGGGTCTTTATTTCAACTACGACAATAATAGGCATTGGAGTAGTTATAAAATTGGATACATTGCTGAGTCATTATCTTATTTTAAGGACAAATGCTTGTGTAGCACTTCCGTCTGATGACTCCAACTGCTTCAAGTTTGCATCCGGAATCCTCAAATATGGGAGCAACCTATTATGGTTCCAAACACAAAGACCTCATCTGAACTATGTACTACGAAGGCATCGAAGGCAACCACTCCTTCACATCAATGCCCTTGGTCGTCGCATCCCAGTCCCGGGGACCAAAAGTTCACAGCCTACCCAGGTACCTTGAAGCCACTCCAGATTCTGCTCACCCCGGTGGATATGTAGAAACACATATTTGATCACTGGTCTGTAGAAATTCCTCCAATGTCTAGGCTGGTACTTAGCTGATTTATACCAATGTAGAGTGACTGCTCTGACTCTGCCCCTGTTGTTTCTGCAACCAAAGAATATCATGAATCGCTTCAAAGTCTTCTTGGCACTACCTCTAAAAAGCCTTCTGAAAACTCACAACATTCCAGAAAATCAAGCCCTGTTGCCCCAGGATACCCTGAAGCCAGCAAAGCCCTTGATCCCATTCTCCAAGGTGCAGCATCTAATACTGAAATCCCAGGCGTTTCGGAGGAGTGTTTCTGTCTCCTTCAACGGAAAGATGGATGGGAACGACTTTCATATGTCTTATGTTTTTATGTTTTTAGACCGAGCCCCTACTGAAATGGGCTTTAGCCTAGATTACAACCCACACACTAAAATTCTATATGTGAAATTGCCCCTGTTTCCTCATGATGTCCTTTCAAAAGTGGCGGTGAGAGGCTTGCTGTCAGGCAAGTTGCGAAATCGAAAACAAAAGAAAACACAAAACCCAGCGGAGTGAGATATCTACTTCGGAGTATCGAGCGATGCTCTCAACAGACAAAATAAGATATATGGTGTGGTCTAGCTCCAAGGGTGAAAACGAAGTGAAAAGTGTAGTTTTAGGGGTTTTATTGTTTTATATACGTGTAGAAGAGTCGCGATCCTCGACAGCAAGTGCTGCGATGTTCTTCAGGGTTGAGGGGGATTTAAACAGATTCTAGATTTATTTATCTTCAGTTTCTCCGTTGTATAACACTTCGGCCAAAAACTTCCAATGTATCGCGGGGGTAAAATATCTATCAATCACTAGGGCACTTGAAAACGTCTAGTAGCCTTGGATCTGGGGAGTTCGCACTCTTCGGCACCTCAATACTCTTGTAATCTCGCGCTATCCGCCTGCAATATTCTCTTTTAAAACTAGCTTCTCTACCACTCTCAGTAGGCCCGGTCTTAAATCTACTATTACTGACGGCGCTAACGGGATCACGATCTTATGAAGTGCTTAAGTTCGAAGCTCGGAAGTCAAATGTGTTAATTCCTTAGTTTTATTTCAAGCACGCGCCTTTTCAGGTTATGCTCTGGTAAAATGTGGGATACGATTGCTTCCTTTTATTCTGTACTCTACAGCTAGTTAAATAGTACACAGGTTGTATGGAAAATATCTCTAAGTCTAATATGATCAAACCGTTATACAAACAAATGGGCAAAGGGTTGCCCTCCTCAAGGCTCGCGGTCCATGTGCTACCTCGTATGAGTCACCTTTTATCTACTGTTTCTGAGCGTTTTTAGGACATGGGGCTCGAGATAAGCCCCTCGGATCCTACCCGTTTATTGTTTAGGTACTCCGCGACCTGATAAGTCGGATCATGAGCCCGTATTGGCGCAGATACGCCTCCAACAGGCATCCTCGGAAGCGCGCTCGGGTGCGTTTGGCATTTGCCGTGCCTTCATGATTTAAGCGCGCGCCAACGGTTTAGCGCTATCCGGCCGGTATGCTACTATTGCCGGTCCGCCGGTAGGGCGTGTGTCTTCCGTACTAGCAATCGCGAGCGTCCGGGACGACCTGTATTAGCCTTGCGACTCCCTCATAGCGTATAGTCCTCCTGTCCCTTAGTGTAATGGAGCCGTCGTGCAGTTTTACTACAATAATAATGGATCGCGAGCTTTGTACACTGTCTCCCAGCTTGCCGAATGTGCACCTATATTTAGCACAGCGCGCGGCTACCTTCGTCACAGGCTTGCGATCACTATCGCCTGCACGCGCATTTGCTCTGAGCTCTCAGCCCGGGATGGCCTTAGCTCCTCATAATCATTATTTATTTTGTAAGGGAAATGTGAAAATTTCAAATTTTCAGGCGTAGCCATGTAACTACCCTATCAGCGGCCTCCATGTTCTGCAACTGTGAGCATTCTTCTAACTCTCCATTGGCTGATGAAGGGGGAACTGCAAACATCCTTCTGAAAGATGGGTTGACTAAATGTGCAGACTACAGCTGGCTTGACCTAAACTTATTGGATAAAGATGATCCAGAAAAATCTCAGCTGGACTCAGACTCATCCAATTCCCACCCAACAGTTGTGCTAGAAGTGGCTTTATTAGAGTCAGAAAAGAAGTTGGATACGGACTGTGTTCGCTGGATTCTGTGCTTGGTGGGCAAGGTCCATCTATCTATGGGTATGAAGATCAATGCTGGACCTACAAACCATGATCTCAAGTCCATCTCGATCCGCAAATGGACTCTTCAACGCTATCAAGCCAATGATCTGGCCTCTCGCGGCTTGCCCAACATGATACGCCAAATTCCACTGATTGAAAACAGTGACAATGGTGAAGCGCCACTGGCGTATGCCTTCAGTTTGGATATGGGGGTGAGGGTTGCCACATGGAAGACACAGAGCACCCTTACAAGAGTGAGTTCCTCTAATTGATTCTGTTACCAGTGAGTTAAACATTGACTGATCGCCTGGGCCAACATTGAGATTTTTGGTGATGGCATCCCATCGCCCGCAGTGGGCTCTATCAAGATTCGACATTGGCACATTTATAGAACTGTGGGTGAAACTTCATTGGAAGAGGATATGAAAATCTACAGGGAACTGCCATACGAGGACATTATTCAAGCAGTCAAGAAAGCTTTTATTTGTCAAAAAGTGGCTGACTTTGTCTTGAAAGCAGCAGCCAATCTCAAGCGGAAATACAGTACCTGCAAAATTGCAGACACCGATGCAACCAGTAAGTTGAATGCAAGCAAAGCCATGTGCTATGCGGTGTATGCCAAGTCCCAGAAGACCAACACCAATCAAGATGCTGGAACAAGCCAACAAGGAAGAGAGGGGGCTGAACAGCCTGAGCCTGAGGCAGGCCCAAGCAGAGAAAGGAGGAGCAGCCGTTGTTGTTGTTGAGAAGTGGGGCTGTAAGTTGTCGAAGAGTCTAAAAAGCACAACAGTTTGTATATGTCCTCCCAAATATACCCCGACCGTGACTTTGTTTCGATTTTTGTCACCGTGGACAGTGGCTTTGCCTGAGACACTTATATACTGATTTTTGTTGTAACTTGTACAATGATTATATTTATTGCATTTATGCTGATCATTGCCTGCCACTGGTGCGCACAACAATCCTCATGTCTTTGTGACATTAGACTCGCTCTGGAATTGACAATGTACAGTTTCAAATAGGGTATGGAGTAACACATGCTGGTTGGTACATGATACATCTACCCGCCGCAGAGCCTAATACCTGCTTCCAACACCTATATGCAGGCTCGCAGCTGCTGAACTTCTCGAAGAAGCTCCTGCATGGCACTGCTTAGTGCCTCTCTGTCCTCCCTCACCTCAGCGGCTATTCTCTCGATGGCCTCCCTGATGCTGATAATTTCCTCTCGCACCCATCTCACATCGGAGATGTCGCCGGTTCCAAGTCGCGTTTTCTTGGGCGGAGGGTTGTTTTCAGCATCAGAGCCTCTGAGTCTGCGTTTCGAACTTGATTGCGCATGCTGAGCATGGCTGCCCTGTAAATCATATCCGGCTATTAGTGTGTCGCAATGATTACAGCTGAGCCTGAGCAAGAAAATCACCTTCGTCTGTTTCGCCGGCACGACAGCAGACCCTACTACTAGGTTTCTTCTGCCGAGCCTAGCGTTTGATGGCTGGCGCATCTGTGAGAGAAGAGGCTCCTTCCTGCTGCTGGAAATGTAGATCGGTTGGGGCTGGGAACGACCTGGAGCAGGAGGAGTGCTGTTTCTCTCTCTGGTGGGAGGGAAGTCCGAGTATTCTGCTTCAGAACTATTCAAAGCCTGTGAGTTGGGATTTTTGGGGGCTTTACGATAGCGTTCCATGTCGGATTTCCTGCTCACAGCTGGGCCTTTATGCAGGCGGACGGCCCCTGCAGTTGCCCTGTGGAGCAATGTTACGAGACTTTTTTCATTGATGTGGAGCGGTCTGACTAAGGTCCGAGTTATGGCTGAAGGAAACAAAGTCAGTGGGGCTTTCAGAGACAGACTATGCTCCAGATGGAAGAGGGCCCAAGAGCTCAGAAACGATTGGAGGTGGCAAATGATTCACAAAACGTTCAGGTTTGATGGTTGCTGCTGATAGTGTATTACATAATTGACCCACTCTTCAACAACTCTCCCAATCACATACTACATCTCGAACACCATGTCAAGCACATCGCTCGCGGAGGACATGAAGTAATTCTATTGAAGCATGTCTGCCACCAATTTGCCACTGTGCCCTTTCATCCAATCTCCTGTCTTAATGGGTGTTCAAACCATCACACCTCCAAGAACTCGAATTCATGCTGCAATTTCAGGATGTCGACTGTTCAAACATTCAAACTTCAGTGTTCAAGGCCTGTGGAGCAGTTGGCAGTTAGCTTTGTAGGCCGGCCCCAACAGTGAGTCACAAGTTGTTGTTATTTAGTTTATAAAATGTAGAGCTCCACAGCTGCGAGGGTTCATAGCATGACTGTTCTGCCCAAATTGACTCCCAACTATCTCTGCATATGCCTTGCCACACAGACACGCTTGCAATCATTCCAAGTACAACACCCTGTTCATGTACATTGATGCCTATATCCTCTAAGTCCGCCCAAGTCGAGGCCTGCGGCTCCCCAAGGACCACAACTTTGTCAACCACATTGTCAACGTCTACTTTACCCGCCTCAACATCCATTGCCTTGTCTATGCCCACAAGGAGCTGGAAAAGATCCTCCACAGCCCCTACAGCGGCCATACTCTGATCTATGACCCAGGCGATGTCTGCAGCATCTACCTCATTTTTGCCCTCGGTACCCACCACGCCGCCTTCCTTGAAGCTATCCGAACAGGACGGCCACCTAGGATCCGACATTTCCAAGAAGCTCATACCCGCCGAATGGCCCTCCCACAACGAATTTTCTGAGTGCTCCCTTGTCGTCAAGCCTGATTTCCTCCATCACCAGTCTCCAGGTGCTCATCCTGCTGCATGGTATCTCCACATTGAAGTAAGTCTCACCCTCTAACAACATCTCTTTACTCACCTCTTCCAGTGCCAAGGCTGCACTCCCTGGCGTCTCACAACTGCGACACCTCCATCCTCCTCGGTCAGCACATTGCAATAATTAACTCACATCATGCAGTTTCTTCACAGTCTTTATTGGCAAACAAAATTCTTCAGTATCCAAGAGGGCTTCAGTGCATGCTCACTTCCATGATGTTCTGCACCATGCGCTGATCAACTAGATCTTATAGACAGAAGGCAACAGCTTGATGAAGAGCAAGCATATGTAGTGCATCTCTGCTTCCATGTAGCCTCCATGCGTCTATTTACCACACATGCTCACCTATCCCCTGCATCAAAGCCAACTACTCGCAGACACCTCCAGCTTCCCAGAATGTGTACAACCTCTCTGGCCCCCCAACAGCAGATTGCTTATCATCCCTCCAAACAGATATCCCATTTGGTTACCCTAGGTGCTCTCAAAGACTCCCTGAAGGTGTACGGCTCATTGACTGCGGCCCTCCTTCAGTCACGGAACACCTGGATTTTAGATGGGGAAAATTGCTTTGGTTCCTTAAATCTGCAATTGCTATGTATTGGTATGCTCCTGTCATACCTACTGTATATTGCTTACTCTCTTCAGAAACCTTCAACCAAAATCTAAGATCAGAGTCATTTCGTGCTGCTGCCCACATACCTGCATGCTGTCATCATGCTGGCATTCCTCTCCGCTGTGCACAATGACACCGCTGAGGTGCATAGACACAGAACCAGAGCTGGAGGTGCAGATATGATGACAACACCAATAGCGAACTTGCACATGCTGCTCCCAAAGAGCCCACCTGAGCACATCAAGGTGTTCATGAAGCACGTGGACGCGCCTCATCAGCAACCCGTTTTCATCGACCTGGTGTCCACCGCATCCTCGCTGGCATGAGCAGGACCTGTTTGATTCACTTTGCAGCCTACAATCTAGCTACAAGGCCAAATCAAAGGACGATCTACCATGTTATGTAGTCATATTCCCAGATTGTAATACAATTATAATATATCAATCTAATTTTCCTTTTGGTGCCACATGCAAACAGACTTCCTTAATTTTGCAATGTATTATAGATTCCTGAGAATCTAGGCAATCAACGACGGCATTTTAGCCACTTTGTTGTCATATGGAAGTGTGATGATACACTATAGTAATACAACTACATACTCATGATGTCGCGTCTGATGGCCTCTTAGTTCGTGATCAAGTCTCAGACAGTGTGATATATCAGAGAGAAATGAAAGCATAGCGGTAATTCTGTCTTCATATAGAAGAATGGTATCAATTTCACAATCACGCAGGATTGCTACATCGAATTCGTGACCTTTTGTGACACATTGTCTGATAGCTCGTAGTTTGCAGTGCACTGCGAGTCTCCGAACTTCTGGTATCTTTTAGATAACCGACAAGAACTCTACAGCAGCTCTGTCATCATGTGCTAGAAAAACTTCAACTCTGTAGGATTGTAGCAAACATTATAACAGTATCACAACACCACATCTAGATTACTGTACTAAACTGACCGAGTCTTCAACCGAAGTTCTGCATGACACAAATAGTTCATATCTTCATGACTTCAAATGGGCCTGGCAAGCGTGACATTTTGAATATCTCTTCATATGGTATAAGTCTTCATGTACGTGAGAAGAAAAAAAAATGTCAATAATGTCTTACAAATAAGGCAATCCAAGATTCTTGATGATGAAAGTCAATTAAATGCTGCGTTTTTTTAAGGGGAACAGTAAGCACTGTATGCCAACAATGAAGACCACCACAAAACAATGTGGGAAGGGGCTGCCACAAACGTTTTCACAACAAGATGTTTGAGGACAAAGCTTTTGAGCACTGGAATGGCAGGAAATGATAGGTTCCCATTAGGTATATATTATACAGTAGATTACTGTGCTTATTTGACCAATTTTGGCTGGAATTAACAGTCTGAATAAATTTAAATAAAAAGTCTTCAAAATTGAGCCGGGACCGTGACTTTTTTGAGAAACTCTTCACTTCAAGAGGCTCTGTGATGCGTGACTTGAAGACTCGGTCGGTTTAGTACAGTATTAACCGGACCTACGACTGTCTACGCATATCTAGCATTGTGAACTAGTCTAGATTTTGTAGTACTTTCTAAAACCTTGAGAATCTGGTAACTTAAAGATAATCAATGATAGAATTGCAGCTGCTCTATGATCATGCAGAAGGGATGCATCAATTCCATGCAAGCACAAGATCACTACAACAAACTCGCAACATCACATCTGGATTATTAATCGGACCTACAACTCTCTATGTATATCTAGTGTTGTGAATTGTTCTGAAATATCCGAGCCCATTCATAATGTCGACGGTAATCCGTAATGCATTTTGGGTACTCATATAACTAGATAGGAATCTCCCTAATTTCCTGATGTCGGCGGCATAAAGTACTGGCTGCTCAGTGCATGATATATGTTGGATATATACCAATGTAATATATATTGTGTAGACTGCCCAATGAAAGTCTACATACTACTCAGTAAACGGGTTGGTGGGTGCAAAGGGTGGGCTGCGGCGGATGGAAAGGGCAGCAGGTGAAGTGGCGGGCAAGCAGTAGGTGGGCATATGTAAACCAATGTACACTCCCAATGTACTGATGCATTGGAGCGCTTCATAAGAATTGAAAATTGGCCGTCACAACCAGTGTATTGTGGGTGGACTGAGACGCGCCGCAGCAACAGTGATGGCGGGAGTAAGGCGGGAGAGGGTGGGAACATACCTAAACGGGACGGTCGTGGTGTGGGCGGCAGATCTGGGTGCAAACTCGAAGCGCCGCACCATTGATAAATAGTGGAAGATAGCAAGAGGAAGTGGGTGGGAGGTAGTGGGCGGGAGAGGGCGGGAACGTCCCTAAACGGGATATGTCGCGGCGTGGGATATGAGCGGAATGAGCGGCAGAACGCGGCTGGAAGCGCCCAGGCGGCGGGCGGCAACTATCATTGCCGGACATCTCAAATTTTCTCCAAGACATATTTCTGAGCAGACTATCTCGACGAGCGAGGAGAATCAACAAAATTGATGCCCATCAGTTGCAACGTAAGCACCGTATCTACGTAGCTTATATGTTGGGGGGGGTCACGGGTGGGAAGATTAGGTGCAATGCGACCATCGCGTATCACGGCCGTCAACAAAGCCAAACACATTTCTCCGGAAATCGAACTACAAATCATTATGACACTGCCGGGATCCAACAATATTTTTGAGAGAAAAACGCTTGAAAAACGCGATGTTTTGGTTTACATTGTGTCGAATAGAAAATGCATTCAAAACTCTTTACAAATGATAAATTTGTAACAGATTTTTATATATGAATTTCTATATATGGTAATTCAATTAGAAAAATTTGACGTTGTTGAAGAGTCTTTTATAGATTTTTTCTCGATTTTCTCATGAAAACAATAAGAAACAAATTTAAACCAAAGTATCGCGTTTTTCACTCGGAACAATTGTTGGTTCCCAGCAGTGTGACATCAAAATAAGGAATCCGCGGTTTCGTCTGGTTTCGTGCAATTTACGTCGTTTTACAGCCGTCCCCTTGCGGGCCGTAAATTGATCAAAATAGCTCTACTTACTGCGCTGGGTGCACGCCGGGCGTCGAACTGCGAATTTGAGCGCGCTCCACGGGCCAGATCCAGAGTCGTCGCTCGGCGCATCCTACCAAAGGTATAGAGGATATATGAAAAGCATTGGTATAGCACACCCCACTCTACATCTGCACCATATTGTCCTACAACTCGTGCATTTTATATTTACTTGCTCGAGTAGCCGTTCGTCTGGCTCAGGCTGAGCGCCGCGTCCGCCTTCTTCAGGTCGCCCTCGCTGAGGCTCTTGAACGCGCCGCCCCCGGGCGTGCTCGCGCCGCTCATCACCGACCCGGAGCGCGAGCGCACCTTCATGACCAATGGGCTAAAGGCATGCAAGTCAGCGGCGGCGTGGGAGTGAGAAACGGGGATGGGCGCACAATGGGTACGAGTCCTCCTCGTCGACGCCCGCGGACGGCCAGCTGTGCCCGCGGTAGTCGCTCGTGTTCAGCGCCTGCATCTGGGAGTAGTCAGCAGAAAGGCGGCGCAGCTGTGGTGAGCACACGCACCTCCTCCGTAAGCGTGCCCATGTCGCCGGGCGTCGCCATCCCGCGCAGGCGCGGGCTCGCGGGCATGCTCCCGGGGCGCATGCGCTCGACGCCCCCGCCGAAGAAGTCCGCCTCGCCGAAGCTCTCGTCGAGCTCCTCGCCGTCCGCGCCATAGAACGCATCGGGGTACGCGCGCCTGAGCGCGAGCTGCCGCGCCTTGCTGTACTCGACGCCGAGGTTCTTCCAGTCGAGCAGCGGGCTGAGCCGCTCGACGCGGTTGCGCTGGTTGATCCGCTGCCGGCGCGTCTTCTGCGCGAAGGTGAACATGTTGTCCGTGAGCTGCGCGACGGAGTCCTCGACGGACTGCATGCGCCGGTCGATGATGTAGCACCCCTCCTCCTCTGGCCGCTCGATCAGGTCCTGCATGAAGCACCCGAAGCCGGAGAGGTTCGTCGTGATCGACGGGATGCCCATCACGGTGCACTCCGCGGGTGTGTACCCCCACGGCTCGTAGTAACTCGGGAACACGCCCAAGTGGCACCCGCGCACGAACTCCTCGTAGTCGAGCCCGAGGATCGGGTTGTTGCTGTTCAAAAAGTCCGGGTGGAAGATCACCTTGACCCGGTCGTGGCTGTCGTTGAACAGCTTCACCCGCCGGATCTGGTTCAGGATCGGGTCGTTCGCGTCGTCCGCCATGTTGTGCGTCACGATAGGCGGTAGCGAGTTCCGCTTCAGCGCGAAAATGCGCCGCTTCAGGAGCACCTGGTCCTCCTCGGAGAGCAGCTCCTCGGGCGTCGGCATGAACTTTTCCTCGCTGCGGTCCGTCAGCAGGCGTCGAAATCAATGGTGGACAGCTTACCCATGGAACCGCGCAGCGTGGTCGAATAGCCGCGAGCCGATGCGGTTTTGGATCTCCGTTACCGTGTCGCGGAGCTGTTTCGTCACTGCCTGGCCTTTGAGGGCCTCGATCGTGTACGAATGTGTCGCGGCAGGCATGATGATAAAGGCAACGACGGTGATGGTAGAGCCCGCCTTTTGCAGACGGTAATTCAGACCTAGAAAGAGATAAATAAGTGTTCCAATAATAAAATGCGGACGTACGAGCAAGGGATTCAATAAACATGTCCACTCCTTTATTCCGGTATTCATATCTTCCCGCAGTGAACATCTGCTGCGTTTAGGATGGGGGACGCATGATGGGTGAGAACACTCACATAGAGTGTGTTGTTGAGATCAAAGTCGTAGTGACCGTAGAAATGGCCGCGGATAAATTCGTTGATTTTCGCCTTGCTGGTGGCGTGCAGATTTTGGAACTCGTGGATGGCCTGGAACTTGACGACGTTGAGACCGTTGGGCAGGACGCCGTCAGGTTTCCGTTTCAAGAGATGTTCGCTCTCGTAGGCGGTGATGTGCGAGACAGTGGTGAAGACGTCGGCACAGTGCGTCGCGGAGCGCTCAATGCAGTATCGGTGGTATATCCCGCGCTTTCCGGCTTCGTGATCGACGTCAAAGTATTGCAGGTTGTTGTAGAAATCAACGGAGCCAGCGCAGAGGTAGCGACCGAGGAGGGTTGCGTGTGTGGTAAAGACGGTGGTGACGTCGATATGTCGTTTGCGGCAGAGGGGGATGGCGAGGCCGGCCTGCCATTCGTGGAAGTGGGCGATGACGGCGGTGGTGAGTTGGCGGGCAACATACTGTGGAGATGATGAGTGGAGTGGGTGGGATCGGGAAGGTGGGAATACTGACATCACCAAGGAACCAAGCGACGAGATAACCAAAGACGATGGTCTCGTTCGTCTCGTGGTCGTTTGGGGGACTGGGGATGCCGGCGAGGTTCCAGAGATCACCTTTCCACTCGTCGAGACGGTTATAGACGCTGCCGGTGTCGAAAAGGAGTACGCGCGGATTGCCTTCAATGAGCCAGCGGCCGTAGAGGGCCTTGACGCCCTGGGCACGCATCGAGGCGAGAGTGGCAGCGAGATGCTCGTCGGTGGGCTCCTCCGCCTCGACTTCCATAGGGGCGGTCTTGTACGACAGGGGCCCGACGAGGCAGTACCTGTCGCCGAACTCGGAGACGGTGACGGGGACCTTTGTCTTGATGACGGTATATATTCCGCCGACCTTGTTCGCGACCTCCCATGCGCACTCGAAGAGGAGGGGGTTGTGGACGTCGCGCTTTACCTGGGCCATCGTGGTTGAGAGGGAAGGATCGCTCGCCCAAATCGGGGCGAATGCTCATATTTTCCGACTATCTACACAATCTGCACATGACGTCAGGCGGCCCACCCAATCAGCGCGCCGCAAACGAGGCTGGACACGACATTCACCTAAGATCCGGTTAAATTTGAATTTGTCGGCGGGCGGGTCTCGACGCACCTCGTTGTTGCTCAGGACATTCCAGCCGGCGACGACCGCCCCGCCCTGCGCAACCACAACGCCCTTCGCCTGCGAGTACCGCGTCTCCTGCACCGTCGCCCCGAGCAGCGAATCCAGCAGGCTCCCAAAGCCGCCTCCGAACATTCCCCATCCAACACTCTCCACAAGAATCCCCGCAGTACACCCCCTGTTCTCCACAAGCAGCGTGACTCCCGCCAGCAGCCCCACAAGCGCGCCACCAACGACCGATGCGACCGTGCCGCCCACGGACATCGCCCCGTTCGTCCCCGGAGGCACCGCCCGCAATGTCGTGATCAGCCGCGGCCGTCCGCGCGACAATATGCCGAGCTCAGACGCGAGTGTGTCGCCCAGGCAGCACGCAAAGTGCCTGCAGCCCTGCATCAGCCGCCGACGCATTAACAAAATACGGCCCACGCACCCGAGACCGACGAGCACCAGCGCTCTGCTCCAGCCGCCCCCGACGCCGCGCGCCAGCGGGCACCATCCATCCGCGGACGTATCGTAAACCACCGGGTACCGCAGGTGCAGCACGTCTCGCCCCACGTTCAGCCCCGCCGCATGCGCAACCGCCGCGTGGATGCTCGTCGGCTCGAACGCAGCGTTCCATGCGAAGGCCGCAGCCACCGCCGTCGCGCTGTTGCTCAGCACCTGCCAGCCAGAGCGGTACCCGCCCTCGTGGTACCCCTCCTCCAGCTTCGCCTTGCGCTGTTTTCCGTCTGCAGTATGCTCCTTTTAATCACACATCCCACAGAGGCGCGCCGTACTCACACTTCGTCGCGCGGCTCCCGACTAGGTAGAATCCGATGAGCATCACCCCAAATACACGCGTTCCTCCTGTCATCGCTAGGAATCCAACCACCAAAGCCGTGAGCGCCCCGCTGGTTGACAGTGATTTCTTGCGCAGTCCATGCGCGCTGAGGAGGAGGGCGATAGCAAGAGATATGGCCTTTTCCATCTCGTGGAGAAGACAAACCAGTGACCACAAACAAGCCTGCGTCTACGGCGGTTAAGCCGGGCCACACGCCGCGCCGGCTTTCCGTTCCGGGACCGGCTACACGGATCATCGACCGGCGCATGAACATGTTTACCTTTGCGCAGAAGACGCGCAGGCAGCGGATCAACCAGCGCAACCGCGTCGAGCGCGCTCAGGCGCGCGTACCCGGACGCGTTCTACGGCGCGGGCGGCGAGGAGCTCGACGAGAGCCTCGACGGGGGCGTCGAGCGCATGCGCCCCGGGAGCATTCCCCCGAGCCCGCGCCTGCGCGGGATGGCGATGCCCGGCGACATGGGCACGCTGACGGAGGAGGTGCGTGCGTCCACTACATCTGCCCCCCCTTTGTGCTGACTGCCCCCAGATGCAGGAGCTGAACACGAGCGACTACCGCAGGCACAGCTAGCCGTCCGCAGGCGTCGACGAGGAGGACTCGTACCCATTGTGTGTCCGTCCCCCTACTCACTCCGACGCCGCGCTGACTTAATTGCCTGTAGCCCATTGGTCATGAAGGTGCGCCCGTGCTCCGGGTCGGTGATGAGCGGCGCGAGCACGCCGGGCGGCGAAGTGTTCAAGAGCCCCAGCGAGGGCGACCTGAAGAAGGCGGACGCGGCGCTCAGCCTGAGCCAGACGAGCGGCTACTCGAGCAAGTAGTAAAATGCGCGAGTTGTAGGACAATATGGTGCAGTAAGGTTGTGCTGTACCAATGCTTTTTATATATCCTCTATGTCGTAGACGTTTCGGACCTTCTGTAGGCTGCGTGGAGCGCGCTAAAAGTCGCAGTTCGACGCCCGGGCTGACAATGGTGGCCATTTCGAGTTCGTGATTCGCAGCCCGGCGTGCGCCCACAGCGATTGATATAATTGGATCTATTTCTCCACTATTTTCATGTCAAATAATGTTGAGGAGTGGTCGAGGACGGCCACTCTCTCGGCACGGCCACAATGCGCGGGCGTGCCGCGTCGATCAGGGCTCGTATCCACTGTGCTTGCACTGTGCATCCTCAGTGTGCCTTCGAAGCTCTTCGAACCCACCGCTGATTGCGCCGCACCTGCACCGTGTTTCTTTGAAAGCAAGTAAACATGCGAGCAACCCCCGCAGCCCGATCGTTCAAGTGGCTCAGCGAGGCCAACCTGCCCCGGAAGAAAGCCGATGGGGCTTGTTTCCGAATATGGTACATATGTAAAGTAAATTGTACTGTACCGATGATTTTCGGTACCCTTGATTTATGGACATTCGCCTCTGTAATGTGCGAGAGGTCGACGTTTCCGTTTCGCAACCGTTGCGCTCATGAGAGTAAGTACACGCTTCCAACGCGCTTCATTGACAAAGCGCAGGTACGACCCTGTAGACTTTCTGGGACACAATGGGGCCGGTTTGTGGCCAGCATCGTGGCAGTGGTTGAGCAGGCGCTTTACTGCGCTTTACAACTTTTACGCGGTGGCCGCGGCACGCGCCGGCTTTCCTTTCCCTCCAGCAGGGACCCAAAAACCCCGTCTTTTTCCACGATGTCGACGTTTATCGAATTCAAGAACAAGGCGAACATGGATCCTTTTCAGGATCCCAACACCTCCACCGAGGAGACACCCAAGGATTTCCAGTTTGAGCGTGAGGATGTCAAATCGCGAGAGATACGAGGGCAGATCGGCTCGTACGCGGCCGCCATCGCTGGCACCCAGTTCCGCACTCGCGTAATGTCCGTGTCTGTGTCCGGCCCTACGGCTCGTTTTATTGTATGGGATCGCGGCGGCGCCTTACTCTCTGAGCAGTTCAACTACGTCGAAAACCCACAGTATCTTGTCGCATTCTTCTACCGATATTCACGCGGAACTCCCGAGAAGCAAGGCATCGACATTACGGCCACGAAAACTACGGAAAGGGAAGTCAGAACTATTCCCGCCGACATCCAAGCAAAGATGAAACAAGCCAATAAAGCCCACAAGAGCTGGTGCACAGTGTTGGTTCCAGATCGCGACGAGGAAGGGAAGGAGCGCGGGTTTGTCGTCTCTTACCCTCTAAGCCACACTACGCCCTCTCCCTTCTCACGATCCACTCGCGCCATGTTAGCCTTCGATCTGACCAGGAAGCGACTCGTATTTCTCAAGGATTACTGGAGGCCCGACGTCGACAACATCGAGAAGGAAGGTGAAATTTACCGCGATTTGGAGGAGCACAAAATCCCTCACATCGCGCCATTTGGGATGGGGAACGATGTTAGGGATCACAAAACCATAAAGCAGGATCCACGTTCACAACGAATACTTCAACCATCCCCGCAAACGTGTTTGATCCATTATCGCATCACATTGAATCTCGTCGGCAAATCACTTTCCGACTTTGCCTCGTCTCATGAATTTATCTCAGCAATCGCTGATGCGATGGAAGGTAAGCTTCAAATCTGTGCACACATGTACAGCCCCTCAACACAATTTCAACAGCGCATGACGGCGCATGGTTCAAGTGCCAGATTCTCCACCGCGACATCAGCGTCGGTAATATCGTCATAACGGCAGACGGCGAAGGTATCTTGATTGATTGGGATCTGTGCGTCAAATTTCCCAAAAGGCCCTCCAGTCAAACAGAAGAACTGCAAGCACCAATGGTTGCTCGAAGATTCGCCCGAACGGTAAGCCTGGATTCGTTTTTTCTGGTCAGATATCTGAGGCTACGGTCAGGGAACCTGGCAATTCATGTCCAGCAGGCTACTTCGTAATCGAACCGCAATCCAAGACTATTGCGATGACCGTGAATCTGCTCTATGGGTCTTGCTTTGGATCGCACTGCAGTACACCCCGACGACCGGACACTCTGGAGTGAAGCCTGGTCAGAATGATGATTATGATTTAGCGGTTGTGATGGAGATGTTCAATTATACTGCTGAACGCACCGATGGATCTACCTCTGGAGGTGGACCGAAGCTAACGTTCTTACAGAACTACTCGGAACAACCTATATCATTCACGAACCGGCCGGTTCTGCATAGCCTGGTGGAAACACTCACCAAAACCTTTGCCATTCGCTATGCCAGTGCACCGACTGCCGAGGATGTAAGGGATTTGGAGAAATTCCGTGCGCGGGAAGACATGGCAGAGTTTATTCCCCGTTCTGTTGCGTATCGCCATGAACAACACGTTAACAAGATCCACAGCGAGGGTTGGCTGGTCAAGACTATCAGGGATCATCTAGCAATGTCGGGATGGCCTGTGGACGACAAGCCGGCTCGCCAGGCAACGATATCGCTGTCGAGTACCGCCCACAAAAGAGGCAGGGACGAAAAAAAATTAGACAAGAGGCGCGACAAGAAGAATCCTCACGGACCTTCGGACGGGTTCAAGTCGCTCCCGCCCCTGCCTTAGAGTCAATTGCGCGAGTGATGCCTTCGAACGCTGTCTGGCGTCGATTTGTTATGTTCTGCGCCGGTGACAATAGTTCATACACCGAGCAGATTCTGCTTGCATATGTAAACACAGTTATGTGCAGTCAGTACGTATGGGTAGCACACCTTTATGCGGAATACTAGATTTCTCCGCAGTGCGCACTCGGACTTTTTGTCTTGCTGGGAGACATGCCCATGGTGAGGTGGACTGTGCCTGGGTGTTACTGATGTCTGTGCTGAGTCTCTGAGCGTCGTCGGAGAGCGCAGGAGAGCAGAGGAGTCGTGAAATATTCATAGATCATGCGCGTAGCTATGTGGCAGGCCCACCGACGCCAGCCGCAGTCGACAAGCAGCTTGCGTAATCTCAGCGCTCAGCGCTCAGCGTTCACTAGCGGAGCACTCACATGTACCGGTTTTGGCAATGAAAAGCCACACATTTCGGACAAGACTCCGCAGGGCCGTGCGCGCCCAGCAGTTCCACTACAACTACGTCAACGAACCCCAATATATCGCCCTATTCTTCTATTGATATTCGCGCATGTCTTCCTAGGTGCAAAGCGTCGACGCCTCAACAATGCAAGACGCGAAAGAGGAAGGAGATTCTATTCCCCATGACATCCGTGCAAAGATGAAAAGTGCCAATGAAAACCACAAAGAATGGGGCAAAGTTACGGTTACAGATGGCGATGACGCAGCGATGGAGGGCGAGTTTCTCGTCTCCTACCCTCTGAGCCACAATACACCGTCTCCCTTTTCCATTCGGGGTATGTTGGCCTTCGATCTTGTATTTCTCAAGGATTACTGGAGGCCTGACGTCGACAACACCGAGAAATTAGGTGATATCCAAGTGATATCTACCGTGATTTGGAGGAGCACGAAATCCCTCACATCGTGCCATTTGGGATAGGGAACGATGTTAGGACTCACAAAACCGTTACGCAGGCACCGAACGCACGAAGGTTGAACAAGTAGTCAGGCGGCTGCTTGAGGGAGACTAGCAAGAGGTCAACTTGAACGTTTTCGTATCGGAACCGTTGCGCTCAAGAGTCCGCGCTTCCAACGCGCTTCAAAGCGCAGTCAAGTTCGGACTTTGCACGAGCTTCGCGGTTCGAAGCCTGACGTGGGCTCACGACCGCATGTCCCTGTAGACCGGGGCCTTCTCCAAGTTCTGGGACACAGTGGAGACGAGCTTAGCACCGTCTTTCCGTTCCGGGAGTCGGGACAGGCCACCGTATGACAATGTCACGGCACGTGTAGCGCGTCTGTCACCACTTGAAATACTAATAATGTTTCCTCTTGTTTCCTTCAACCATCATGTTGCCATCATGTCAAATTGTATCAAACCGCCAACGAGATCTCACAATCTCCCCCAGACAATACCATCGACCACTCCGACGGTGAACAAGGCTACCAAGCACGAGCCATTTTCTTCGACAGCGGCTCCGAGGGACGCTAGAAATTACAACCTCCCCGTCGAAAAGAGTGGCTATTTTTCCGGGATCATGTCCCCGCAAGCATTCCTCGACAGATATCTTGAGTATGGAGATAGCGGCGAACCCACCAAAGAAGTTATAGGAAATTTGTTGGCGAGTACACCCACTCCGTTGGAGACCAACATGTACCAACCATCTGTAAGCGCCAATCCGTTCTACATTTCTTTGGCTCACCCAACAGTTCCTCGTAGATCGCCGTGATACAGCCACACCTGGGGCATAACGTGGATGGTATCGATACGCACACATTTGGCAATCAGGCTCTTGACAATCTTTCACCGGACGTGAACTTATGTGGCGAAACTGCTTGTTTTATTTTCTGGGACCGCGCTGGCGCCGTCATCTCCGCCCAGTTCAACTACGTCGAAGAACCGCATCTTATCATATTTTTCTACCGATTTTCGCGCATATCTCCCGAGGCGCAGGGTATAGACACCACGACAATGGAAACCACGAAAAAGGAAGAACAATCTGTTACCCCGCCGATCCGGAAAAGGATGGAACAAGCCAATAACAATCACAAAGGGTGGCGCACAGTGATGGTTACAGATCGCGACAACGCAGCAAAACAGGGCGGAATTCTAGTGTCTTACCCGCTGAGGTCAACCACACCTTCTCCTTTTTCGCGCTCCACTCGGACCATGTTAGCCTTCGACCTGGCGAAAAATAAGCTCGTATTTCTCAAGGATTACTGGAGGCCCGACGTCGACAGTATCGCGAAGGAAGGTGCAATCTATCTTGAATTGGAGAAGCACCAAATCCCTCACATCGCGCCATTTGGGATGGGGAACGATGTAAAGGGCCAGAGGACCGTTACCCAGGCCCCAAACGATATACGCGAGAAAGGAATACTTCCAACGACAAGGCAAACGCGTTTGAGCCACTATCGCATGACGTTGAACATTGTCGGCAAAGCCCTCTACGACTTCAAATCCTTTCACGAATTCATATCAGCAATCGCCGATGCGATGGAGGGTAGGTGTTATATTCTGGTATTTCGCGTGTGCAGCTCCTAACAGTCTCTCGACAGCACATGACGGCGCATGGTTTAAGTGCAGAATTCTCCACCGTGACATTAGTGTTGGTAACATTATCATAACGGAGGATGGAAAAGGTCTCTTAATTGATTGGGATATGAGCATCAAGCTGCCCGAAAGGCTTCCAGGTCAAGCCGATGAAGCACCTGTCGCTCGAAGATTCGCGCGAACGGTAAGTCAGGATCTTTTTTTTTCTCCTGTGCAAGCATCTTAGGCTACCTTTAGGGAACTTGGCAATTTATGGCTGGTCGGCTACTCGAGGAACGAGATAAGTTCCAAAATTACTGCGACGATCGTGAATCTGCTCTCTGGGTTTTACTTTGGGTCGCTTTGCAGTACACCCCGACACATGGAGGCTCTGGCTATGATCTAGCCACGCGCATGCAGATGTTCGACGCCGTTGATCAACGCATTGATGGAGGTGTTCAAGGAGGTGGCTCCAAGAATTATTTCTTGACGAACTACTCCCGGTTACGTGCTATATTCACGGACCGCCCGGTCTTGAATAGCCTCGTGGACACACTTGCCGAAACTTTTGCCGTTCGCTACGCTGTCAAACCGTCTGCCGAGGATGTGAAGAATTTGGAGAAATTCCGTGCGCGGGAAGACCTCGCAGAGTTTATCCCCGCTGCTACTGCGTATCGATATGAGCAACAAGTAACCAAGATCCACAGCGAGGGTTGGCTGGTTAACACGATCAGGGATCATCTAGCACAGCCGGGGTGGCCCAAGGATGATCCACCGAGTCGGCAACGTACACGGCCGCAGCTGCCAGGTAACAGTTTGAAGCGCAAGCCAACCGACCATGCTGTGGAAGCAAGGTTGTCAAGGAATAATCCGCTTGCACGTTCCGGTGGGTCGACCGGCATCTCGTCGCTCCCCCAGAGTAAAAGGCGCAAGTGATTTGCTGAGACCTACAGCGGTGTTACATTTTATGTTTGCTTTCATTTTATGTAGTTTTCCAGGGGCCGTGTGGCTTGGGCTTTGCCGCGTCGGGTTTATTCTTACCTTAAAGGTTAGAGAATGTACTTATACCCATTGGATTACACATAGTCATGTAACATACCAGGCTGTACATAATTACGCGCCAGTCGTACATGTTGAATATGTAGTAGCCAATAATATCACAAGTACACGCTTCTACGAACTTAGCTTACGGTGTCGAGGCGAAACACATCGGAAACGAGACGCACCTCTGAAGGTCAACACGGAGACACTTCCGTTGACGACGCGCACGCGAGAATGGCGCCTCGGAGGGCCACGACCCATGTCACGGAGTCGAGTTTACAACCAGCTCCAGGAGGGCAAGCACCGGCGCAGCAGGGAGAAAATACAGTGAGCCCAGGCAATCTCCAGACCGAGAGACATAAAGGCGGTGACTGTGCAGCTAGAGCTTGGCTGTTGTTGATTCTTGGACGTCGAGACTCGACGCGGACTGCAGTAAGCGCTTGAGTGACCAGCGTCACGGCACGTGTAGCGCGTCTGAACTTTGTCACTCGGGCCACCGGCCCAAGAGCCTGCTTTCAACTTGCAGTTCGACTAACATGTCCGACAACCCCAGCGCCCATTTCTCCCCGCATCTATGACCCAGTCTATACTACGACACATTGAAGGCGCTCACTGTGTCCTACCCTCCAAGTCCCACAGGACAAAATCCCTTCTTGCTCCATTTAGGATGATGGGGAACAATCTCAAGCCTGAGGGCCATAATAGTAGGACCGCTATGCAGGTGCCAAACCAGAAACGCGACAAGGGAATACTTCCAACACCCCGGAAAACGCGTTTGAGTCATCATCGCATGACATTGAATCCTGTCGGAAAACCCCTTCACGTCTTCGAATCGTCTCGCCAATTTATATCGGCCATCGCTGATGCCATGGAAGGTAAGTGTCAGATCTGCGCAATGCACACATGTACAGCCCCTCAACACATTCCCAACAGCGCATGATGACACATGGTTCAAGGGCCAGATTCTCCACCGTGATATCAGCGTTAACAATATCATCATAGCGGAGAACGGCGAAGGTATCTTGATTGATTGGGATCTGTCCGTCAAATTTCCCAAAAGGCGCACAAGTCAAAAAGAGGAACTTCAAGAACCGAAGGTTGCTCGAAGATTCGCACGAACGGTACGCCCGGATTTGTTTTTCTGGTCAGATATCTGAGGCTGCAGTCAGGGATCCTGGCAATTCATATCCAGCAGGCTACTTCGTAGTCGAACTGCAATCCAAGATTATTGCGACGACCGTGAATCTGCTCTATGGGTCCTGCTTTGGATTGCTCTCCAGTACACGCGCACGAGCAGCCGCCCCGGATCGGGTCGTCCTCATGATTTACGGAGTCTGATGAAGATCTTCAATGAGGTCGATCACCTCACTGATGGAAGTAACGCAGGAGGCCGTCTGAAGCTATCGTTCTTACAGTACTATTCACAAGAGCCCATATCGTTCACGAACCGGCCGGCTCTGCATAGCCTGGTGGAAACACTCATCACAACCTGTGCCATTCGCTATGACACTCCACCCACTGCCATCAATATAGCGGCGTTGGAGATCGTGCGAAAGAGCTTTCAAGAAGGTCCAGAGAAGGAACTCGTTCTGGAGAACATTGTTGGCTATCGATACCAACAAAAGATGGAAGACCTTCAGAGTGAGGTTTGGCTGGTCAAGACTATCAGGGATCATCTAGCAATGCCGGGATGGCCTGTGGATGACAAGACGTCTCGCCAGGAAATGCCGCCGATGTCAAGCACCCCGTACATACGACCGTTCCGCGTCTATAATTTTTTATAGAGACAAGGCTCGTGAAGAGGCATCCGTATGTACCTTCGGATAGGTCGAGGTCGATGGCGCCACTGCCGCAGAGTAAACTGCGCCAGTGACGCCCTCGAAAGTCGTATGGCGTCGATTCGTTATCTCCCGTGGCGACACCGCTACACCTTCCGCTTGCTTTCATAATTAGATAGCCTACTTACATTCAATGTAAAATACTATTTGAACTCGAAGACGTCTGCATTCAGGCTGAGCCGCTACCTGCTGTGTATCGCTTCACATGAGCCGGCACTCGTAGATGGTCAGAGAATGGATCCAGGAATCACGCCAAATGCGGGGAACACGCTCACAATCGTCGCGCTCGGATCCAGCGTCGTCTTCACCTACGCGCAGCCGGGGCATCCTTTTTCCACATAGGTATTCCTTGAGAGCTCGATATACGGCTCCCAAGCAACGTCGCGCGCCCAGTCTGCGTACCCTCGAGCGCGTCCTCCTCGACCAACACTTGCATGTCGTCGCGATACCCCCCCGATGCGCACGCAAAGCGCTTGACTGTCATGGTGTAGACTGAGCCGCAGTGAGCGAGGTGGGAGCACAGCGGGTGGCCATGAAACGGCGTTGCGCGCTCAATCGCTAGTCTCGCGAGCCAGCCGTTCCTGTCCCAATTGGGTATATCGCTGCTTTCAGCCCATCACTCAAAAATTGATGGCGACGATATAACGTCACGGAACAGCAAGGCACGTGTAGCGAGTGCCACCGAGATTTAAATGGCGCTCCTGTTGTCCAACAACTCCAGCGTCTCCACTGTTCCTCGCACCCATAACCCAGCGCTGAAGTAGCACGGGCTCGAGTTTCTGTCCTACCGCGAATATCTTGGTCTCACTACACCTTCTCCTAGATCCTCTGTACGCTCCACTCGACGCTTGCTAGTCTCTTACTAAAAGCAGGCCGCATTTCTCAAGGATAAAGTACTAGAGGCCTGACGTTCTCGAGAAGGAGGTGAAATCTACCCTGAGTCGGAGAAACACACATTGCGCGATTTGGAATGGCCAAAGACCTTGAGGACTGGCATAGTAAGACCGTCACGCAGGCGTCTGGACCAAACGAAAAACGCAAGGAGAGAATTCTTCAAGCCCCACGACCAACACACATGAGCCACTATCGCATGACGTTTAATCCCGTCGGAAAACCCCTTCACGTCTTCGAATCGTCTCGCCAATTTATATCGGCCGTCGCTGATGCCATGGAAGGTAAGCATCGGACTTGAGCACACATACAGCTCCTGATAACATCTCTAATAGCACATGATGACACATGGTTCAAGGGCCAGATTCTCCACCGTGATATCAGCGTTAGCAATATCATCATAGCGGAGAACGGTGAAGGTATCTTGATTGATTGGGATCTGTGCGTCAAATTTCCCAAAAGGCGGCCAAGTGAACAAGGGGAATTTCAAGAAGCGACCGCCGCTCGAAGATTCCCGCGGATGGCAAGTCCACATCTATATTTCTTCTGTTCCAGTATCTGAGGCTGCCCTCAGGGAACATGGCAATTTATGTCTAGCCGGCTTCTTTATCAAACTAGAATCAAAGATTATTGCGATGACCGTGAATCTGCTCTATGGGTCTTGCTTTGGATTGCTCTCCGGTACACGCCCACAAGCGGATTCCCCGGATCGGGTCATCGTCATTATTTACCGATTCTTATGAAGGTCTTCAATGAGGTCGATCACCTCACCGATGGAAGCATCGCAGGAGGTAGTCGAAAGCTATCGTTCTTACAGCACTATTCACAAGAGCCCATATCATTCACAGACCGCCCGGGTCTGCATAGCCTGGTGGAAACACTCACCAAAACCTTTGCCATTCGCTATGCTGGGGCACCCACTGCCGAGGACGTAAAGGATTTGGAGAAATTCCGTGCGCGGGAAGACCTCGCACAATTTATCCCCCGCGCTGCTGCATATCGATATGAGCAACAAGTGAACAAGATCCGCAGTAAAGGTTGGCTGGTCAACACTATCAGGGATCATCTGCTGCAGCTGGGATGGCCTGTGGACGACAAGACGTCTCGCCAGGAAATACTGCCGATGTCAAGCACCCCGTACATACGACCGTTCCGCGTCTATAATTTTTTATAGAGATAAGGCTCGCGAAGAGGCATCCACATGTACCTTCGGGTAGGTTGAGGTCGTTGGCGCCACTTCCGCAGAGTAAACTGCGCCAGTGACGCCTTCGAAAGTCGTATGGCGTTGATTCGCTATCTTCCGCGGTGACACCGCTACACTTTCCGCTTGCTTTCATTATTAGATAGCCTACATTCAATGTAAAATACCATTTGAACTTGAAGACGTGTACATTAATGGTAATAAGCCGCTACCTGTTGTGTGCCGCTTCAGATGAGCCGGCACCTAGATGGTCAGAGAATGGATCCCGGAATCACAGCAAATGCAGGGAATAAAGCCGTAGCCTCCTAAATATTTCCTAGGCGTCCTCGACTCCATTCGTACTTGTATCAGGTAAGTAGGCAGTGTGCCGTACTTGTTATAAAATGTGATTTGGACATTTAATCTGTAATGATGTATATATCTGAATGATAGTACAGCTTGCAATTATGTACAAATCAATATGTATATGTAAGGCTGATTGATTCCCAAACAAACTGGAAAGGTAGAATTATCGATTCCAAGGGATCAAATAATAGCTACACCTTAGGAAGCTACCCAACTTACAGCTTATATCGGGAAAACGTCTATCCCGGACCACGAAACGTAGAGACATTTTATATAGATACATAGCAATTTGCGACTATCACTTGCCAGTCATAGCATGCCGCTGACGCTCCGTAAAATGAGCAGATTTGCCGCCAACTTGATCGACTGCGATTTCGTTAATAATAACAATAGCATATCGAAGTCCACTCAGAGGAGACCGAGGTTTTCCATGGAATAGGAAGTGAGTGTCTGCAATGGTAATAATATGTGGCAAACCTGTCCTTAGAGACACAGGTCGGCTGCAAATAGTATATACCAAGTATATACACGTAGAGACAAAATTTCCCCTTCAAGTTCTAGTTGAACTCTGCGATGGTTGTTTTGAAACCTCTCTATATTGCTTATTCGTCACCTGAGGCCAAATATGACAGTCAGCGATGATCATGGTTAACTCGGCCGCGACCATTAAATAGGCTAGTACTCACGACAGTCATCTTCACACAGCAATGGAGATCCTGTACCTAAACATTCGGTAACTGTGGGGTTGGCGGTGCAGCAGTCGCGGCACAAGGTGATACAGGTCTGCGGTCCAGTAAGAACAATCAGACGAAGACTCATTTGATTAACAATTATCAGGACTTCTCACCGCTGGCTGTTTGTTGGCGCGATGGAATTGAAACAAAAAGGCCATCATGCTATCAGTGGACGGGAACTGGGGCGTCACAGTGTCCATACCTTCGAAGGCTGAAAAAACCGACACGTAGCCTGCCTACGATCGAGTGGCGAAGCAAGCGTATTTATTGAAAGGAGAGCAATTGTGGAAAGTAGTGCGAAGGTGTGGCGTACAAGCATTGTAAAGTGGTCGTGTAGATGCTTCGCCAATAATGGGGTGTTGCTTCAAACCTTCTCTCCCGAGCCTTATTAATATACTGCCAAATACTTTACCACAGGTAGGAACACACCAACATGCTCTCAGGCTGCAGCTGTATGTCTGACTCCTGTCGACGCGTACGTCGGTCAAAAGGGGAACTCCTGAGTGCAGACTGTGGCCAGCATGTGGCTTCATACGTCAAACGTCGAATCTTGTCCTGAAATGGATTTTTATTTCTCTTGTAAATCCTTTATCATTATCGTCAGACACTCGAAACATTCAGGTGTGCCTTTCTGAGCTAAATAAGAATAATTACGCCCCTTTCAATGACAGCCCACAGGACAATTTGACTCTGAAAAAGAAAAAAAGTACGGGTATCTTATAAGCCTGACCCGGCCAGCTACTTGATAGTATGCTCTACCATGCATTCCCCCGATGACGGTGGAGCTTGCAGATTGAAGATAGTGAAGATCGAGGTTGCCGTCAAAGTTACTTTTCATTTGCGTGTTTGGTTCTGCGATTGAAGTAGTCACAACAACCCGGGAGACCGCTCCGTTCCGAATCGTAACTGCAATTTATATAGCCTACATTCAATATAAAACACCATTTGAACTTGAAGACGTATACATTTAGGGTGAGCCGCTACCTGTCGCGTGTCGCTTCACATGAGCCGGCACTCAGAGCATGGATCCCGGAATCGCATCGAATGCAGGGAACAAAGCCATAGCCTTCTAAACGAAACACACCAGCCCCTAGCTGTTCATATCGCTAATACACTCCCACACGCCCCTCAAGTTCTCCTTCCACAGCGTCACCTTCCCGTCCCCACAGCTCACCGCCAACAGATTCCCCGCAAGACTCCAACTCACGCGCCACACCACATCCGGGAACTTCCCCGCGGGCGCCGCCCCCCCGGCGGGGCTCACAATCGTCGCGCTCGGGTCCAGCGCCGTCTTCACCCACGGCGCGGTAGGGCTGTCCTTCGTCCACACGAGGACGGTGCGGTCCTGCGACGCCGTCGCGATGTAGCTTCTCGGGAGCCCGATGTTCGGCGCCCACGCGACGTCGCGCACCCAGTCTGCGTGCCCCTCGAGCGTGTCCTCCTCGACCCACGCCTGCGTGTCGTCGCGGTACCCCCAGATGCGCACGAGGTTGTCGCACCCCGCGCTCGCGAAGCGCTTCACCGAGAACGGTGTGCTAGCGGTGGTGGCGCCTGGGGCTCCACCGGGCGCGGGCTGCGGTGAGATGAGCGAGCCAGGGAGGACGGCGGGCGCCCACGAGACGGCGTTGCACCCGATCGCATGGCCGGTGAAGATGTCGGCGTCCCATTGGCCGTCGTCTGCGGCCAGGCGGGCAGTCAGTCAGTCACTCGAGCGGCGCACGGATTGCACGGGGACGTACTTTTAAAAGTCAACACAGACACCTTTCCGTCAGACGACGCGCACGCAAGGATGGCGCCGAGTTCGTGGGGTGCCCATGACACGGAGTTGACTGGGAAGTGCACGGTCAGTCAGCCTGCTCGTGAAAGAGGCGCCTATGGACCTGAGGAAAGGGGATTACGCACCAGAGGCGGTATGCAGCGTGTGCTCCTTGATCTTGATCCAGCCGCCCGCGGCGGCGCCCTGCGCCTGCTGCTCCTTCCAGATGAGCACCTTGCCGTCGTACGAGCTCGACGCAAGTATATGGCCGTACTTCGGGTGCGCCCACGCGACCTGCCACACGGGGCCCGTGTGTCTGCAAGCCACCCACCAACCAGCATCAGCAGCCACGCGGAATGGAATGAACGCAAGCGACGCACCCTTTGAGCGTGTGTCCCGGATTCGGGCGTGTCTCGCCCTCGACGACGTCGAACACCTTCACGGTGCGGTCGGACGAGCACGTCGCAAGGCGCTTTCCGTAGTAGTCCAGCTGGGCATCGTGCTGCGTGGTGGTTAGCGCGGCACGGGGCGGATGGCAGGGATAGCTACAATCATGTCCTCATGGGCGGTCTCGATGGGGACCGAGTCCGAGACTGTTGACGAGGCCTATGTGTCTGGATTAGCGTCCATTGGCGAGATTGCACGGATTACTTGCCATTCTGTTATGAGTTCAAATCGGAAAGCTTGTCCTCCACCGTCGTCGACGTGGAGTCACTCAGTCACGGAGCACGTGTGTGTCACGCTTGCCTATTCTGGACGAGCGTCTATTCGTTACGGTAGTGCACATGCCCCCGCAGGACCTCCACTACCGCGTAGCTAAACCATGAGCACAAATATACAGAAGAGGAACCGGCGCCTACTTATTCCATGCAAACAATTTATTCTGTCATTACACAGGCCCTCGGGAAATTGACAATTCCTTTATCGGTGAGATTTCCTACTAGTACTTAGTACTTATCGCCGGTCCTGCCGAAATCCAGCTGTCTGACCCTACGAATCCACTGCGGCCCACCGAACGAGACCGTCTTTCAACTTAACAGAACATAGAAAGCACACTGTGTGACGCAAACACTCTGACCCGAAGATGAGTGTACTTGCCTTGTTCGCGAAAAACAGGATACCCGCCGCCCGAGCCGTGGACTCGTGTAGCGTCGGCACATCTATCGTTTTAAACCTCCGTCCGCAGAACTATCTCATGCCGCGCTTGTCCTATGCCTCTTTTGTAAAATAAATCTCTTCAAATCTGTGGGAGGCGTCATTTCTCCTTTCCCCATTCAACTTATTGCGAGACCCAATGTAGCTCGGTTAGCAACGGTGGCTGAACTCTAACTCCTGAAAACAAGACCAAAAAAGAGTATGAAACGACATGAAAGGAGCTCAAATGAGCCAATGCACAAGCGCTCGACGCACTGCTTGTGTGTATAGCTGGAGGAATCTCTCTTTAATTAAACCGGGCAACATGACAGAAGAATCACAAGTTAGAAGGTTAATGAGGGCGGCCCGATGAATAATTTAGATCACCACCGAATACCCTGTCTGATATCTATCGATATTTCCCATACCAAGCCAACCTCTCGACACGCTCCCCTCTCACTCCCCAGTTCCGATATATCGTGCCAGCCCCGACGCTCTACACCTACACCCCGTTTCACCAAACCCACACCTCCTACAGCGCCCTGCGCCCGGGCGCAGTCTGTTACTCCATCAGCCATCAATGCATCAGGCTTTCATTGCCCCCGCACCCGCGCTCACCGCAATCAATTATCAGCCGCCCCTCGCCATGCAGCCATGTGCTACAGCGCCCAACATTTCAAAATCGCGCAGATACATAAAAAAATCGCCGCTCCACGGCCGCCTCTCCCTCCCGACCACGCCCACCCACGCCGTCGTGCACGCAATGCCGTGCTGACGCCCGGCGCACCCCCTGTTCTTCCTCGCCGTCACTGCCACCATTCGAACGCGTCTTGTTTTGTTTTATCGACCTCCGCCTGCCGCTGGACGCCGCCTAGAAGTGGGACACGGGTGCGTGCGTCGCTCGCTCCGCGAACGTGCCACATACTAATAGGGGCCCTTGGAACGTGCAGACCCCTCAGGTCGGAGGATAATGTACCTCTATGTGCGTACAGCTGCTCACCGCCCTTTCCCTGCAAAACTGACGCGGCTCGCACTGCAGAATGATGAATACATCTTCGGGTCTCATGTCATCGTAGGGAGTGCGACAATCTTGGTGTGCACCCTCAATATATCGCGCTCTCTGCACGCTGACAGATGCCCTCCCCCAAACCCAGGTCTACGAGGTGCTCACCACCCTCGACGACGAGGTAAGCACCCCACACCGCCGTGACGCGCACACCCACCCACCCTCCACCGCAGATAAACTACATCTGGATGCAGCCCTGGACGCTCGGCACCTTCCTCTTCTGGGCCAACCGCTACCTGCCCTTCGTCGACGTGACACTCGGCATGTACGGTGCGCCCCGCCCCGCCCCCTCTCCTTCTCCTCCGCGCTCCCCTATTCATCCCCCCCTCCAGTGCAATTTGGTGCGAACATCGGCCCGGACGTGCGTTATTTCTCCGAGAATGCTTATTATACAGCCCCCGGGCGCCCGCTGACGAAGCGCCCAGACATGCGACAAGTACTACCGCGGTATCCTCTGTACGTACTACGCCTGCCCCGCTCGCCCTCCTACCTGCAGATAGCTCACCGTGCTACAACCCAAACAGGGGCCGTCGCGACAGGCCTGTTCATCGCCGAGCGTACGTCTATCCCCTCCCTGCGTGCGGCGGCGACTGACCGATCCCCAATGAATTTATTCATGAAGTTATCATCACGCTGCGCACGCTCGCAATCTGGAGCCACCGGCGCTCGATTCTCATCTTCCTCTCCCTCATGACCCTCGTACGCCCACGCCTCCCTTCCCATCCATCTCTACACAGCCGCTAATTAAATTTAAACGCACGCGCAGATCACGTCTGGCGCAGGGATCGTCGGCGTCGTGCTCGAGAACCACTCCTTCCAATGTACGTGTCCACCCGTCCACCCACCGCTACCTCCCTCACAAATAATAAATACTAACCACTCGCCCGCCTTCTGTTGTTCAATAAAAACGCAGTCGAGCCCCCACCACTAGGCGGCCGCGGGTGCAAGCTCATCAAGTCGCGCCGGCTGATCATCATCCCCTACCTCACTGTCGCCATCTCCGAAACATGTATGTACACCTCCCTTCCTTTCTTCCCGCACGCCTCTCGCCAGCAACGCAATCCTCACCACCCGCCCACCAACTGCATACTGACGCCCATTTCTTTTTCCAGCCGTCGTCTGCCTGACGATAATCCGCGCGCTCGACCACTGTACGCCCTTCCCCACCTATCCTCTCTGCGGTGCACAAAAACCACTCCTAACCAAACCTTCACGCATGCAGTCCGCAGGCTCACGCGCTACTCCTGGGTGACGCGCGTCTACGGCTACGGTATGCCTTTTCCCCACCTCACCCCAACCACCCACACCACTAAAGCACGCACAGGTCTGCTCTTCTACATCTACCTCCTACGTGCGTCCCCTCCCCTTGTCCAAGCCCAACCACGCAGCCTCTCTGACCCGACGCACACAGTAATAACCGCCGCAAACATCGCGATCCCCTTCGCCGCCGAGGTACTCCCCCTTCCCCATCCCAAGTCAACCTGCTGACACCCCCTCAAAAAAGGAACCGCGGTACAAAGGCTACTTCGCGATGTACGCTTATCCCCCCCTCCCCCCCAATCACCCCACTGACCCTCCTTCCCCTCCCTAACACCCTGATACGAACAGCTCCCAGCACGTCTTCCACTCCATATTCTGCACGCGCGTCATCGTGCTCATCCAGCGGCGCCGCTGGGCGCGGCGCTCCCTCCCGCACGCGGACGACGGCTCGCTCTCGCACGCGCCGGGCGTGAACGTGCCGATGACCAAGGTCACCGTGCACCAGCACACGAGCGCCGGCGCGCCGTACACGACGTACTCCGAGGGCGACGTCGAGACCGCCGAGTACACGACGGGCGGGAAGGAGAGCAGCGCGGTGGCGTCGCGCGCGCAGCCCAATCTCGACTGGACGCAGTGATCGCGGTGGCGTGTAGTGTAGTTCGCATTGAAGATGTGGTGTACTTTTAGCATAGGCCTCGCGCGGATCTGTTTGTAGTATAGCATGGGACAACAAAACTGTGTAGATCGCGGATACATCAATAATCGAATCACCCGGAGTAAATAGATACAGAGAGGCCCCAGTCCATACCAGCGATGAAACATAAGAGTCCATTATTCGGGTAGTTGATTATACAAACATACTGATATTACGCCCCAGTCATCCCTATACAGGCAGCCGCTGAATCTCGTCGTGTATCGAGAACCCCAGTCTCCTCTGCGTTTTCGTCGCTTTTCGTCCGCCCGTTTGCCTACAGCCCAAAAATGAGCGGAATACACACACCCTAGTGACGCTAGCACTCACCGCTGCTCCTGACACACAAAGCTCTCCGGCGCGCCCTCCCAGTCGTCCAGCGCATACTTCCCCGTAAGACTCACCGCGTCGTCGTCGCCCTCCCCAAACAGATCACGCGCGAGCTGCGTGTGGCTGACGCCCGCGTACGTCGTCGGGCAGCGCGGGTTCACGAGGATGCGCGCAGGGCGGAACACCGAGTTCGGGATGAGCAGCGTGCCGCCCTCCGCGGGCGGCACCTCCTCCCCGCCGTCCTCGACCGGCATCGCGTCGTAGTCCGACCCCGCATTCGCGTCCGCGTCCACCGCGTGCCCCTTCTTCCTCCGGTCCTCCGCGGCGTCGTCCGCCTCTTCCACGGCCACAGCACCGCCCTCCGCGCGCGCCTCCGCCATCAGCGGGTCGCGCGCTGCGACCTCCTTTACCACCACTTCATCCCCGTCGCGCCTCCGCAGCGTGCCCGCGTACTGGCTCTTCTCCGTGCCCTGCATCGCGTCGCGCGCCGAGCGCACCCACAGGTCCCTGCAGAACCACGCCTGGCTGCTGTCGAGGCACGGCGCGTCGGGCTCGCGCGCAGGGACGCCCTCCGCGCGACTCAGGTTCTGGTAGTCCGTACCCGCGCGGTACGCGAGGCCGCGGTAGTACGACTGTGCGGGGTCGACGACGTGCGTTCCGGACTCGCAGCAGAACACCTGGAACGGGAGGTGCTGTGCGTAGCGTAGTGCGCCCTGGTGGTCGCGCGGGGGGACGGCGTCGGGCTTCGAAGACGACTTGGACTGGCGGAACTGGTCGCCTTCGATGTCGCGCGTGCGCCATCTACAAGGTGTCAGTGATATGAGGAGGTATATAGAGGTGAAGCGACGCGCCTGTCAGAGAAGATGAAGAATCCGTTGTGCTCTGCCCAGTCCATCCCACAGACCATGGCGGCCTCGTTCGTAAAGCTGATCTTGATCGTTTCAAGAATATCGTTTGGGCAAGTAAATCCCTTGAGCCACACTACGCGCGAGAACCGGATACTCCGCTTCGCCATGAGCTCATGCAGGGGCTCCAGCGCCAAATTGCGCATATACGCCTCCTCCAGGGGGTAGTACGCCGCCGCTGGGTCCTCCGTCATCCCCGAGACCCTCCGTATCCGGAACGGCACTCCGAGCAGCGTAAGCACCGCCTCGCACAGGTCCGTGAGCGTCTCCGTCGAGTCCGTCGACTGGTAGTCGAGCATCGACACGAACATGTTGTTCGTTCCCAGGCGCTTCGCCATCTGCACAATCACCGCGAGCTGGTCGACGAGGAAGTGGTCCGCGGAGTGGATGACGATCGCGACGTAGTACAGGTGGTCCTCGCGGATGAGGTCGTCATAGGCGCCCTCGCGCTTGTTCTGCCCGAACGGGCGGATGAGCGTCGGGCAGTGCGCGGCGACCCAGCCGTTGAGCGAGAGCAGCTGGTCGATTGCACTGAGGACGTGCTGGGCGTCCATGGACGCCGTCTCCTTGTTCACGATGCTGTCAGTGCGTCAGTGCGCCTGAGCGCCGAGCAATTCACGCGTGGGGACTCACTAAGGCAACTGGAAGCGCTCCCAATAGTCGCGTACGCCATTGCGTACTAGGCCCGAGAAGATGTCCTCCCCCTCGTCGCGGCCCATGCGGGCCTGCAGGAATGCGTGCCGCTGAACATTGAGCGAGCGGTCGGGGCCCGTTGCGCGCTCGATGAAGTTGTGTTCCTTGATTTGGTGGTCGTTTGCCTTGGGCCGCGTTGCAGTGCTGGCGGGGAAGAAGAGGAGCTTAATGAGGACGACCACTGCGCCGAAGAAGAGGAGGCGGGAGAGGGTGCGGCGTCGAAAGGCGACTGGCATGACGGTGACGAGCAACGAGCATGCGTCCTCCAAATATTTCTTGTATGCTTGGCAACATTCCGCCCGCCAAACATCAGCACACCCCGTCCCTCTTTTCAGCATGCGTTCAACCTTCAACCCAAACCTCCAGTCCTCAAGAGCTTTCAGGACAACTTTCTTTTCCTGACATCATATAATTCAGAAACGAAAGGAGGATTTTGTCACCAGCAACTCGACAGTCGGCACCTATCCCATCGCCGTGCTCGGCCTTTGAGCGGCTACATACTCATTTCACCAGCGCACCTTCTGCTTTTTCAACAAGTACTGCATTCACCGGCCATGCGGTCTGTCTGGATCGCTCCACCATCATACCCTATCTCCCTGCTTCTTCATCTCCAATTCTACCTCTGGAAAGGGGACTGAACGCCGTCCAGCAATCTCTGTCGACTACCGTCGCACCATTGCACAGCTGTTAAGTACTACGTCAAATTGGAAGCAGCTGCGCAAACCGGGTGCAACTAGTCCCCCAACTCCGAGATCCTTTTAGTGTTTCTGTTCGGCTCAGGAATATACTAGCCAAGAATTGGCTTCCTCTATCTTCTCAGAAGAAGCAGCTCTGGAACTGGATTTCAACTTGGCATTACACGGACACTCCAGGCCGAGGTGTTTGGGGCATTTGACGGTACTCTGACCGTCTGTTTCACTATGGCAGACGCACTAAGCTCTAGTTGCGGTATCGATAGCAAGCTTCGCAAGCCTGCTCCATTCCTCATCGACCGTGCCCTCGCTGTGGTTCGGTCTCCCGCAAATTCTTCAGACAAGCGTTTTTTCTTCTGGGCCTGTCAAATCTAAGCGATGCCATTTCGCACGTTATATGGCAGGATGTTTCTTGCTCGACCATGCGACAAGGCTGCACGGCAGACTCGCCCGAATATCATCAGGACTGGACCTGGTTCTCAACGGTGACGACGACGCGCCGCTCGAAATACGGCCTGGAAGTACACTCATACCACATCGCAGGTCGTTTATAACAGGCGGCCCTCCTGGACGCTTCCACAGCAGCTTGTACTCAAGAACATGGCACCGGGCGCACATGAACTGTTACACTATACGATGTTAGCACAGTCTAAGTACGCACCGCCTCAACGATATTCTTGCTGTTATATGCTTATTTGCGTCCCCCGCTGCAGATAATTGGTGTATTCACTCTTCTGGCTCGAAGACACGTCATCCATGATCCGCAGCGACCGCCTCTCCGCCTGCTCGCCTTCAGCACCAAGACAGACTGGCATCGCGGGCCTGAGCACCGGGGGAAATGTGTGTTTGCACAATATATCAGCACAAAACAGAAGTGCTAGTGCGAAGGAGTCCAGAATGACCTGGCCACGTCCTTATTCCATCCAGAGAGTAACAGACAATTTAAAAGTCTCGAGAGGATTGATCGTCAACGGTGTCCGCGGTGATATGATGAATTCGACTGGTCACCATTGTCTCGCACCCCCTGCGTAGCCAATAAGCACGTTCGTCTGCTTAGTGGAGTAATTATCCCTGCCGCCTGTGCCTGCTGATTTCCGATTGCTTTCCGACTCGGAGTAGATTGATTAAAAAAGTTAGTACGTAGTTGGTATAGTATTTGGCGCCTAAGGTTGGTCGAAGCTACTGGCTTGTAGACTTATCTCCCTAGGCGCTGCTACTGATTTTTTTGCGGGTACTACATAACCGAGTACAGACATTTATTCGCTCTCTGTGGGGAGGATCCAACAAGGAACTCGCTCTCGGCAGTTTAGACTGCAGTTGGGAACTGTACTCGGCACTGTCGGCACGATGCGGTTTTTGAACGGGCGCCGGCTATTCACTGGCACGACATTTACACTTTCTCCGCCGCGACGTCAGCATTCAAGCCATTAGGTTGATATTTCTCATGTCTGCCCGAAGTTCAACTGCCCCCCCTCGTCTTCGTGCACCGCCTCTTAGCTTCTTGATCTCCAAGGCCGTGCTATAGCTCTGGAAACAGGCCGAACGAACAAGCTACTGTCCTGTCTACTCTTCCCAAACTGTTCCATCACATCATCGCCACAGAATTCGACGCCTGCATTCTCTGGCGGTGTATAATTAGCTCCACTCAGTGAGAACTGCTTGGATAGACTTCCTTGATGCGGATTTCCTCAAGTCAGCGGACTTCTTTCCGTTCGACTTGGTACATGTTCACATTCTATTTTCATCCCAATCTTTCATACGAGGGACGTCAGCCTGTGTCAACGTCGTTAGGCTGATAACAGCCGACTATGCACGCCATATCTGCCAAGCTCTCCCGGGAAACCCGCTTTGTCTGGAAAACCCATCTCCTACCCGCACCATGTCGCCCTCGATTATCCTGGACGACTCGGCTCTGCCAATCAACTTCGACCTGCTGGGCAATACGTGGACGCGCCAGACGGGACAGAATGGCGTGTACAATGGTACGGTGACTGTATGGAGTCCAGGGCAGACAGGCTTTGCCATACAAAACCCTGAGCTATCTCTATTCTACTATGGTAAACCCAAACTTTTTTTCGTCTTGGATTTTGCTGAGTGTATGCAGGGTCCGACTTCAACTTCTACGGTACCATGGAGAACAACCTGGCGGCAAACTACACCATTGACGGTACAACCCTTAGACCGGTACCGTTCCCCACGAATATATCCAATGGCAAGGTCGCCTCTTAATCTTCGACTGCATCTGTACCCGCAAAGCTGAGGCCCAATACAGACAGGCATCAATCTCTTCAGCCTCACAGGGCTCACGGAGGGTCTTTCCCATACCTTGGATATCTTCCCTTCAGCAGGGCAGCTCACGCTCGACTACATAACATATACCCCCAATATTGACACTCCGTTGTCTGGGTTGCACCTGATTCTCGACGACAACGACGCGAACCTCAAGTATTCAACCGGTCAGCTACAGTGGAATCACACCACCGGAGATTTTCAGTCAGGGCGGCCGTACAATGGGACTATGACTGGTACAGGTGTTATAAATTCGACGATGCAGCTAACCTTTGAGGGTGAGTGTGCTCTTGTATTGGGATATACTATTGGTTGTCGGTTCTATCGGGTCTGACCCTGCGTACAGGATCAGACATATCGGTGTATGGGCTGTTACACCAAGTCGATGGACGTCTCTCCGCCTCCTTTGTGGTAGATGGACAACCAAGCGCCGCGTCTAATTTCACACCGTTCGATGGCGATCAGGATAGTAATGAAAGCACCTGGAAGCTCTCTCAGCAGTTCTTCCACCAGGATCTTTCCCCTGGCCAGCACACGCTCCTCGTTACGCTGACTGATGTCAGTCAATCTCAAGTGCGTTTTTTCCCTTGATTCTCTTATTTAAAGTTTTCCTCAGGTCGCCATTGACTTGCCTTCTAAGATGCTTTGGATCGACTCCGTGACATTTGAAGCCACATCAGCAACGACGCTCACCGGCAGCTCATCAGGCTCGTCCTCTGGGTCCACTCCGACCTCGCCATCTTTCGGTAGCAGCTCATCGACCTTCCCGAAGGGCGCCATCGCCGGCATCGCTGCCGGCGCCTTTCTTCTTGCATTGGTATTCCTTTATTATGCAAAGCGAAACCGCAAACCTACCCCATACCGCGAAACATTCGTGCCTGGACCGCCGCCGCCACTCCCCCCTGTGACAACGCCGCCGCCGCCGTGGCAGCCTCCCAATACAGGTAGATTCGCAAACCCAGGTTATCCGCCCTCTCCGCCGTCGGATCCCGAGGCTGGGCGACGAGGGCAGTGGGACGGATCCAATCCGAGCTACCCCAGACGATCCGGGGCTGATTCAAGAAGGTCTCAATGGGACGGCTCCAACTCCACTTCGAATGCAAACCGCCCTCTGTCACCGCCAGCTGCCCCAAGGGTGCCATTGGATGGCGCAGACCCAACTGCAACTGCAAATGCCGACCGGACACGGCGTACGTCTAGGGCGCAATGGGACGGGTCGAACTCGGAGTCAAACTCAAATATCCTGTGGGACGGCGCGACTCCCAACGCGACCTCGACCTACGATCCGCCCACGCCCGGCCAGAGCTACTTCACATATAGCGAGAAGGAGAAACTGGTCGGGTTGCAGTGGGGCGAGTCCGGCTCCGATAATCTCGTGCCCGACTCTATACCTACCCTCCTACGAAACGCCGGCGGAGGCGCACAGCCCAATCCCATTTCTATTGCGCATGAGGCTGCGAGGGCTGACGGTCTAGATTCTACACATGGAGAGTCTGCACGGAGGGCCTTGGACAACTCTGACACCACATCCGGCTCCGTGGCAAGGGCTCCTACTCCACGTAACCATGCACAAGAAGATGGCAGGGATGACGACGGTGAGGTGGCAGATGAGCCGACCAGCAATAGAGATCATACAGGACAGGTCACCGAGCTTCCACCTGCGTACGAAGATTAATTATACATACAAACAGTGGTTGATCGCGAATACTGGAACATGTGGAATATTTATCATGATCAAGGATTTATTTATGTATCAGTACTTGCATTGGACTTACAGATATAAGCAGTCTTGTTTATGTTACATACAAAGTATAACTTTACAGGATCCTCGACTCGTTGCCTTCAATATACACAAATGTTCACAGAGTCATTGTTTCAGGTTTGCGGGTCCTCGGACCTCAATAGACGCTCAAGTTACAATCCGGCGCACTCGGAGGGGCATGTTATCCTTAGGCTCTATAAAATAAAATGACCTATTAATCCCATGCTTCCCGCGGAATGTGGAGAAACCTAACGCACTCATCGTAACTGCCGCAGTGGGATGTGGGACCTGACCGACATACGCTGGCTCAAACTCGAACGCTGCAATTATGGCGCTAGAGGAAATCGATGATTCGCCCATGAATTTATGCACATACACCATAAATTAGGGGTAAACATACCCTAGGACAGCCTTCATCTCGATGATGGCCATTGTCTTCCCGATGCATGCATGTGGGCCGGCAAGGAATGTGAGCGTCGAGTACGCATCATTGCACTTGGGCGGGAGGTCCAGCCACCGCGCAGGCTTAAACCTAGAAATCCAGTCACGCTCAGTTGTAATGCGTTGTCTCCGAATGTGTCGCGAGGCGTACTCTTCCGCATCTTCACCCCATACTTCTTTCCATGTATTGATCACCCGGATCTAAGGAGCCCCAATATAAGCCACCGGCGTACCGAACCTACGAGCTGATTCACGTACTGGTATATAGAAAATAGTTCCCTTAGGAACGAGTACACCCTCAATATAATCCGTTTTTGCCGCCTGGCGGAAGGTCATAGGTACAGGTGGCATCACACGCAACGCCTCTTTCCTAAAATACGGAACTGTAAGAACAGAAAAACCCGTATGAATAGATAGGTGAACACCGCACACAACACAATCCAGCCACTGCATGTCTTGGAGCTCTCGGTATCCCGGCCGCGCCCCGTCTGCAAACACCGGCGTGACTTCCGCACGCAAGCGAACCTGTGCTTCGGGATTCTTGGCAAGCAGCCACAATGTCTACACAAACACAAGACAATTATCATCATTGCGCGCGTGCAACATTTGAGGCACGCACCCACGCAAGACCTGATGCCGTTGTCTCGTGGCCAGCCCCAAGGAATGTGAGCTATCGCATAACAGTAAAAATCAGTTCGCCACCAGTGCAATCCCCCAGCCCCTCCCGCACAAGCTAACATCATGCACGTACCACCTGGTCCATCATCGCCGTGTCGCTCATTGCATACACAGGTCCGGCACCTGCCTTTAACGCACCGCGTGCTTCTGAAAGGCGCGCACGTACGAGTAGGCTCATAATGTCGCGCTGTGCTTCACCATCCTCCTGCACCGCAGCCGCAGCAGCCATCTTCTGAGATAGCATCACCGCCGCAACGGCCCTGATACGTTCCATTGACCCGAGGAGCGCCGGAATTGTATCTGAGCGTACGCAATTAGCACAAGTATGCGTATTGATCTCAGCACACGGAAAGCGTACTGGTGAAGGGGAACCAGCTAAAGATGTCGCGGTGCGCCGTCGCCCAGCGTGAAGAGAGAAAGCGTACTACGCCAGGGATAGATACAATTGCAATGAACCCCGCAAGATCCGGGCCTGGTGTACTAGGTTTGTATTTGCAATTAACATGAGGGATGGATTTGTTTCGCACCATTCTGTGAGCCTGTGAGCACCTCGTATGCTTCCGCGAGCTCGTTATGAGGGTTGTGCAGCGAGTCGGATGTGTACCCAAAGGCGGTTGAACAGATTATATCCAGTGCGGCTTTGCTTACTGCAGCGAATCGAAGTGAATGAAGTGATGGGTTAGAACTAATTGAAGGGATACAAGTTCACGATAAGCACCCCATTCGTACATCGGCATCACAGTGCCTTTAGATGTATCTTTTTCAGCGGCAACCTTAGTGTTCATAATTTCGATTAATCTAATGACATGGCTTTATTTTCTGAAGGAACAATAACTATTTATGACTCACCCGTCAATTGCGTCGTAGTACATCTCGCTCTCTGATACAGATCAAGGTGAGCATGTACATCATTATTTTTTGGAGTAAGCACTGGGTTTCAGCCTAATAGTGGAAAAGAAAGGTAGACTTACGGGCAACGAGATTGGGGAGCGAAAATGCGGGGTTCATAGTTTTACGCATCTGTTTGTGTTCGTTCCCTGTTACAGTGAGCAGCCCATAACCTGTGGCAAAGCCCAAGACATCACGCATGAACTTGGGCTGCGTTGGCCTGCTGCGTGAACGTGTGTAATTAATCTTTAGAAACCCACTCACCCTTGGATATTCCACCCAATCGGTGACCATGAGCTTATGTATTGTTTCGGGATTCATAACAATGAGGCGCTCAATTCCGATGGGGCCCACCACGCGAACCATGGATCCGTATTGCTTGACCCAAGCACGTTGAGGAATGCCGGCTTCACCGCGTATGATCTCTCCAAACTGGCCTACGAGCAAGCTTCCCAGCGGTGGCCCAGGGACATGACGTAGCGGCGAGAAGAAGCGGGGATAGACGTAGAGTTGGTAGATGACCTTATATGCGATCCAGACTGAGAAGAGAGTTAGCGTACGCTGTCAAGCTGAGGCAGTGGCATACTTGAAAAAGATATGCCAGCACAGAGAAATATAGGGAGCTGCAGGAGAAACATTGAATATCCTGCCCCCCCCAGCGTGGAACACACTAAGTGGAACCAACCAACGGATGGCGGAATCAGAATGCCGGTATTTGCCGGTGAGCTTTGCGATCCCGGACTTAAGGCGTGATCAGATCCTTATGTACCTACTTAAAGTTACACTGATAATGACGCATGGCTCTGCAGTTCGGTCATACATAGTCTACGAAGTAAACCCGAATATTGCTCCATGTTTTGCTTGGGAGGATTCAACTGACTACTTGCCCATTTCAAATTCAAGTCGGACTACTTATTCTAAAAATAATGGTAGAGCGACATGCCAGCAACTTGCAATGGACTAACGCCCGCCATTGACGCCTTCAACATTGAAATAAGTAGTACTACTATATGCTACGCTTCCCCGCCCGCTGCCATTGCAAGTGTTGCACTCTTCAGAAGCTTTAAACACACCACATCTTCCCTGCGATCTTCTTCCCACATATTCAGCACGTCCTCTTCATAATGTCTGTAGAGGCGCATGACCTCAATGATAATCTGCAGGGGAGTTGCCCCCTCAATGTTAGCTGTGTCCTTCAGGTCCTCGGTGACGTCGAGATCAAGTAATGTGCGAAGTGCATGTACATTGCGCTTTTTTGCCGCTAAATGGACCGGCGAATAACCATCTGGACCCTTCTGGTGGATTATATTGCGATCGAGAGCGTATGCCTTCATGATACTGTCTCGGACTCCAGCTGTTCTATCTCCGTCGATGGCATAGTGTAATGGAAATTGTGACTCTAGATTGATGATGTCCTGCTCCATGTTTGGGAAGTCACTGGCAAAGGCAGTAGCATCATCGGCTATAGCCAATGTACGCGAGGGGTGCGCTGGGTTCACGGAGTAACAGAAGAACACAGTACGTCCAATACGGCGGAAATGGTTCTAAACAAAAAGTGGTCATCTGCATGCACATACGATGTTTCAAGGAATACTAACCTTCTGGAAGAAAGAAGCAATATCTGCGATGCTTTGGGGGGTTGGTTTGACTCTTGCTGCATTGTTGGGGAAGGGCCAGGTATAAACGTGGGAAGCAGCGACGTTGACACGCGGGGAGTGCAAAAATTCCTCCAAAAACCACGAGCCGACGCCACGTCTAGTGAACTACGCCCAATGGTTTAGTTAGCAAACAAAGCTATAGCTTTGGAATTACACCTATGTGGCACGTACTGGCTTTGCGACCGAGAGATCCTGTAGATATACGATATTTCCCTCATTGAGTTCTTCGCCCCAGCAGCCAGAGCCGCTTCTCGGTCCTCCATCAAGCAGCCAAGGGTGGACGATGATTCTGTTATTGAAGATTGAAAGAGAATAATCGTAGAGCTCTTGCGTCTCTGCTTCCATTATTGACCCAAATTCGCCAGCTGCTTTCCAGGCAGCGCGATTTTTAATCAGATATCCCGATAACTTCGCCACCTCTCCGTGTGTAGGATGCCGGGCAGCCCCAGAGATGAGGAAGAATCGGTCAGGACACGACTCATAATGCGGTTCAAAGTGGAAGGTCGCGGTGCATTGTTCAATGTTGATGTCGGTCATAGAGTCCTAGTGTGTCGTTAATGTAACTGTAAGAGGATGGGAGTGCTGGCCAGAACGATTACGTCGCTTTTAGAATTAAGTTTGATGTAATTCCGAACACATGTTCTTGTTTGAACAAGTAATTGCCATACACGCTGTCATTCAGAAGACCAGAAATGCACGGGTCATGTTCGTATCAGACTCGAGGGAGCCGCAAATGCACCTGAGTAGAGTAACCGTAGCGTATCCTTTGGTGCCCTCATGCACCTCATGATTTACACGGAGGCAGAAAATAATTACTGTGGCTTCTGGTACTTGAATCTTTATTTTTTATTCCGCCACTTCCTTGGAAAACTTGAATCAACGTATAATTTAAACTTTCAACGAACACACAATTTGCACATGGTACGCCTACTGTCCAGAACATGTTCAGAAGGGCTTCATCGTGCAACGGTGCAAGAAAGAAAAAAGTCAAGTAGATAGATAAAATGGAAAATTAAAGTAATATAGAGCACTATCAAGGCGCAGTATGCACTCGTCATAACCAGCCGCCGCCGCCACAAGTATGAGCGCTGCGACCAACGCGCCGCAAAAAAGCTGCGGACTTAAAGCAGACACAATATTGAATACACACTGACATACGGGCCGTTAATATTTAAAAGGCCGTCGCGTTCTGGAAACCACGACGGAGGGCAAGGGATTGCGTGTGGCATTGGTCAAGCAAGTCATGCAAGTCAAACAAGTTCGCTTCTGTTGGCTTTCACTCCGCAGTCCACACATTGGGGTGATTTGGGCTCTCCCAAATGTTGCCCAAATGTAATTCTGTAAATATTAATTCTCTAGCAATTCTCTCTTACAGATAATCAATCAATTTAAATATCAGCTCATATCGAAATCAGAGTATCATTTTAAAAAATAGTTAAATACAGGGCATTTCTGAATTTCTGGTCATGGAGGATTATCAAGGCATGGCCAAGGCATGGCCCAATGTTAGAATTTGGACACAGAAATCACGGCACGTGTAGCGCGTTGTCACGGCTGTTGGCACTTGCGTTCTTGAAATAGCTTGGAAATAGCAGCTCGCGTGGCATCCTTCAAAGCATCCACCATCATATCCGCCAACTCCAGTTTCCCCAATTCCCCCAACACCACTGGAAATTGACTCCAAAGCACTCCCACCAAGTGCTTCCGGCGAGTATATAACGAACAACGCGACCAAAAGCGAGCCATGCCAAAGCCATACCTCTCCGCCGAGGATCTGCGAACAGATGAGAATCTGAAACTGGCGAGTCGAATGGAGGGGTATTTCTCAGGATTCATGCCAGTGGACGAGTTTCTGGACACATATCTGCCGGCGCCAGGCGACAAACCTTTAAAAGAGGATTTGGGAAACTCGTTAGCGAGCATCCCCGTTCAGAGAGAGATGGGCATATACCAGGCATTCGTAAGTTCGTCAACTGCTGTCATACTCGTTCTACTCATCCGGCGGGTTCACCGTAGATCGACGCGATAAAACCGTACATGACGAACATGGACATTGTGGCCACACATAAATTTAGGGATTCCTCCTGTGACCACCTCTCGCCGGACGTGAGTCTTTATCCCAAAGGCAGCAAAAGGGACGAATCCCATCCGTCTTTCGACGCAATGTCGACGTTTGTCGAATTAAAGATTCACGAATCCTTGGACCCTTTTCAAGATCCCGAAATCAACGCCGAGGAAGATGAACACGGCGATTCTCAGTGTGAGCGCGAGGATCTGGAATCACGGGAACAACGCGGGCGGATTGGGGCGTATGCGGCGGCCATATCTAATCACCAATTCCGCACCCATGTCATTTCCGTGTCCGTGTACGGCAGGACCGCGCGCTTTATCTTATGGGACCGCGCAGGCGTTCTCGTCTCCGAGAAATTCGACTACGTCCAGGACCCGCAGATCCTTGTTGGCTTCTTCCACCGATACTCATGCATGAGTTCCGAGGCGCAGGGCATTGATACCTCTACTATGGAGCCCACGGCAGAGGAGCTAGACAGTCTTCCCCTAGCGTGCGCTCGGGAGATGAGAAAAGACAATCCCGTGCACAAAGGATGGCTAAAAGTGATGGTTCCCGACCGCGCGGACGCGACGAAGGAGGCGCCGTTCCTCGTCTCTTACCCTCTAGATCTCACAGGGCCCTTTCCTTTTTCACGTTCCTCTCGCCTCATGCTGGCGTTTGACCTGGCCAGAAAACAGCTCGTGCTTTTGAGGGATTACTGGAGACCCGACGTCGACACTTTCGCCAAGGAAGCCGACGTTTATCTTGATTTAGAGGAACACCAAATCCCTCACATTGCGCCATTTGGAACGGGGAACAATGTCAGGGACCATATGACCTCTACACAGGCGCTGAATAACAACCGTAACGCCAATGACCCTGCGACACATGAACCAGGTCTGCGGCACTATCGGATGACATTGAATGTTGTCGGGCGCCGGTACCTTGAGGAATTCAAGTCTTCTCGTGAATTAGTCTCCGCAATTGCTGACGCCATGGAGGGTAGGAGTCCAAACCAAGCTTCGCATATGAGTAACATCTCACCGCACTCTTAACAGCACACGATGGCGCATGGTTCAAGTGTGGCATTCTCCACCGCGACATCAGCATCGACAGTATCCTCATCACACACGACGGAGAAGGCCTCCTGATAAACTGGGACCGATGTATCAAGATGCCCAAAAAGCCACCAGGCGAAACAGAGGTGGTTACCACTCCGAGTCAAAGTATTTCGCAACCAGTAAAAGTCAGCCTTTCATTTTTTTGCGCGTATTTAACGATCAACACACCGCACAGGGCTCCTGGGAATTTAGGGCTTCCCACTTACTCAGACACCGAAATGACGTCCCGGATTACTGCGATGACCGTGAATCTGCGCTCTGGGTTTTGCTCTGGGTCGCATTTCAGGGCGTCACAATACACCAGGATGCACGCTCCCAGGATGCACGCTCAGGTCTCCACTGGAGTCTCCCGGGGCTTATGGAGATGTTCAGCGAGGTATATGAATGTTCCAGTGGATGTTTCGGCGGTGTCGGCAAGAATCTGTTCTTGACGGGGTATTCGCAGTACGGGGTCAAATTCACAAACAACGTCGTGTTGGATAGCTTAGTGGAAACCCTCACTGAAGCATTTTCCTATCGCTTCAAATGTGCACCCACCGCCGAAAGTGTAGCGAGGGTAGAGAGGCTGTTGGAGAAGTTGCGCGCGGAGCCAAACACTGCAGAGTATGCTGATCTTCTCGCTGACAGTATGGCGTATCAATATCAGCAGTGGGCAGCCACGTTTCCTAAGCAAGGCTGGCTGGTCGATACTCTTCGAGAATATCTGGACAAGGACGGATGGCCAGGTGACAGCACCGCGCACGACCGAGAAACGCAGGCGTTGAACGGCAGCAAGCGCAAATTAGAATCAGAAGAAGACGCTCTGGATGCGCGCCTCCCCAAGCGGATTGCACATGCATCTGCTAGCGGGTCGGACCCCGAGGCGTCGTCACTCTGCTAGGCGGCCAGTATCTCGTCGCCTTCCCAGAGTCGCATGTAACTTCCATGGCCTTTGAAAAGTATGTATCGATCTAGTCTCATTTACTGTGTTCTACGGTCATTAGCACCATCTCTACTTTTGTTCACAAAAGAGGTACATTGTCTTATTTCTTCGTACCTACTTGCATATTCATGCACAGTACATACTCATTATCTATTTCACCACGACGAAATGAGCCATCCCAAGCTGGGAATTAGCAGGACACACACAAGAACTTGCGTCGTACAGTCGACCGCCTGCAGTCCACGGGCGGCGTAGTGTCTAGTAGGACACAGTCAGACTCCACAGCCAAGGCACGCAGCATGAGAACCGTAACGATGGTGGGCAGGTTGTGTGTGCGAAGTCCGATCGTGGGACACTGCCTATGAGCTCCAGGCTACGCACGATGTTAAAAGCTAAGCACGCAAGCTGGGGGGAAAGGTCTACCGGGCGGCTGGGGGAGCGGAGACAGCTGCGGGGCAGCGGACGGAAGTTGCTGTCACACATGTAGCGTAGAGTCTATGAATTCATTGACACGGTGAGTACATAAATGCACGCCGCAAGCGCGCCGTTGCGAGAGGGGGGGGATTTTTTTGCAGAGGGCGGGGAGTGGCGGGGCAGCAGATTAATTTGCCTTGTCGGCGAGCTGGAGCGCGACCCAGTTGTTTTCGCCGTAGAGATCCCATCAGCCTAAGAGCAGGCGGTGCGGGGGAGAAGTGAGGGCACAGGAAAGTCACGGTGGACTGAGGGGACGCACTCGACGAGGGCCATGATGTTCGCCGGGTGGGATTCCGGGAAAATTCCGGCGTTGGAAGAAAGGGGTCCGGAATGTCACGTGCGTAGTTATTTACGGCGTCGAGTCAGTAGAAAGTTCTGAGCTGCCTGTTCTTCTCTCCGCCCACGATGATTCCCCGCCACCTTCTGACGCTCGCCGACCTGTCGCCGGCGCAGATTAACCGCGTTCTCTCCCATGCACTCACTCTAAAAAATCAGTCGCAGCCGTGGCTGCAGCACGTCGCCTCGGCGAAGAGCACGAAGAAGCTGCGGCTGCCGTCGCAGTCGCTCTTCCTCAAGACCGTCGCGCTGCTCTTCTCGAAGCGCAGCACGCGCACGCGCGTTGCTGCAGAGACGAGTGCGTCGATGCTCGGTGGGCAGGCGCTCTTCCTCGGTGTGGACGACATTCAGCTCGGCGTGAACGAGTCAATGCGGGACTCTGCGCGCGTCATTGGCGGCATGTGCCAGGGCATCTTTGCCCGTGTCGGCGACCACTCAGACATAGAGGTTCGTCTGCATGTGTGCTCTAAATGCCTACTAACATCATCCTCAGGAACTCGCGGCGCACTCCCCGGTCCCCGTGCTGAACGCACTCTCGTCGCTGTGGCATCCGACGCAGGTGCTCGCCGACCTGCTCACCCTGCACGAACTGGCCGCCGGAGCACGCCCCGACTGGCGTGCCCCCACCCCCGCCGCTCCTTCCCCACCAACCCCGGGCCTTCGCACGCGGAATCCCTTCGCCGGGCTCGCGCCGCTCCGTCCCCTCACGATCGCGTACGTCGGTGACCCGGCGAACGTGCTGCACGACATGCTCGTCGCGTACCCGCGCCTAGGACACACCATGCGCGTCGCGAGCCCGCCCGCGTACCGCGCCCCTGCCGCCGTGTGGGACCGCCTCGCCGAGCTGGGCATCGCGGACGCGATCCACTGGACCGCCGACCCCGCCGAGGCCGTGCAAGGCGCGGACATCGTCGTCACCGACACCTGGATCTCCATGGGCCAGGAGGCCGAGAAGGCGGAGCGCCTGCGCGCATTCGAGGGGTACCAGATCACCGAGGCGCTCTGCGCGAACGCCGCGCCCAACTGGGCGTTCATGCACTGCCTCCCGCGCAAGCCCAACGAGGTCGACGACGAGGTCTTCTACGGCCCGCGCTCGATCGTCTTCCCCGTGTCTGACAACCGCAAGTGGACGATCATGGCCCTCTTCGAGTGCGTCCCCTGTTCCTTAATTACCGCGTACCGGACTGACCCACCCCTGCACAGCCTGCTCTTCGGCCGGTGGGATCTCTACGGGGAAAACAGCAACTGGGTCGCGCCCCAGTCCGCCGACAAGGCGAATTAATCCGCGGCGCTCCCGCCCGCCACAACAAAAATTGGCCCGCCCGCAACAGCGTGCACGTATGTACTCACGGTCGTACATACGCGCTGCCAATGAATACATAGACACGCTACATGTCCGGTGCCCTGGTGCGCCACGGTACGAAATGTTCAAGTGCACCTCCCCGCCGCCCCGCCTGCCCATATCCGCACACCCGTGCTGAATTGTACGTGGGCACGCGATCCTGCTGTACATTTTCAGCCAGGACTGCGCCCGCGTTCGTTCGTTCGTCGACTGCGGAGTCTAGCTGTGACCTATGCAGCCCGAGCCGCCGCGCCGCGCACAGACTCAGGCTGGCGGCGGTAGACTGCACAGCGTGTCCTGCCAATACCCAGCTCGGGGCGGCTCATTCCTGCGTGGTGCGATATTCATTGACCTGGTACCCCTTCTGAATTAGATATTCAACATACCGAGTCTTGAAGCTCGACAGAAAACCCTTGTATGAGTATCTATGAACTTGTGCTTTTACTTATCATCCACACTTTTGATTAACAGCCCGTGTAAATTCTGCGGAAAAAAATTGTCATTGCATTCTTGTCATTGCATTCGTGACATAGGTGAATGTAGTGAATGCCCCCAAGGTGGGTGGAAAAGTGTCTAGTTAAGTTGAGCTTACAGCATAACTGCCTGCCACACTGCCCAATAGTACTCTACATAGACAAAGCATCCCAGCACAATTTTATGCTTCACACGTCGTCTGGAAACCAGCAGGACAACCACTGTGAGCCGCTCAGAGTAAACCGTCATGTGCGCTCTGCCTCGCTTTGCACCGCTGATCACACGGGGAGGGTCTTCTCCACTTCCACGCCGCAGCCGCCGTTCGGGACCGTGGCCACGTTCACGCTACTCGCGTCGTCCGTTCCCTGCTCGCCCTGGGTGTGATGGAACACAATCGCGCTCCCGGTCCTGCTTTTCGCGAGAGTAGTGGTCGAAATTTCCGTCTCGCGGATGAGGCCCGTGCGCGTGCGCCGGTACACACGGCACGCCATGATGTTGATCACGGCGATGTACGGGTCAGTCGCGAGAGACCGCAGCGGCCCGGGCACCGAGGGGCTGAACGCGAGTCCCGCAAACACGGCGCCGGCCACGAGCGTCGCTCTGCAGCGCTCGAGGTGAGCATCACGGCATGATAGCATCGCGGTGTGCGCGAAACTCACAGGTAGTATGCCTGCCCGTCTATGAGCAGGCTCCGCGAGAAGGCGGGCAGGTTTGTCCCGAGCGCTATCGTGCGCAGGCTCGCACGCGCGCCCTTGGGCGCGACGCATGCGACCTGAGCGAGGCGCCACGATATCGCGAAGAACACGAGCGTGTCGTACACGAGCGGCACCGTCTGCACGATCGCGACCGTGTTGTTGTCCACAGCGAGCATCTCCTCGCAGTACGCCGTTGGCCCGATCGCGCGCCCCACCAGCCCGAGCGGGATGAAAACTGCGGAGACCACGAGCCCGAGCCACATAACGAAGAACGCCGCGACGACCCTGCGGTTGCGGTTGTACACCGCGCGGAGGCGGAAGAAGAAGAGCAGGGCGGTGGGCACCGCGGAGAACGTCGGGCAGAACGCGTTGACCACCTTGTCGGCGAGTGCGCAGTGGCCAATCGGGGCGGCTTGTGTGCATGCGGTGAGCTATCCATATCCTGTCAGACCAAAGGTTTGCGACTTACTGGAGAATATTGCCGAGCCCAATAGGTATGCCAGGACCCCCAATCTAGCCGGAACATGTGTCGGTAAAGGGGCCGGACCGTCTAGAGGTTGCACGCACCGGGATGCAATATACACAAGCATTGTTAAGTTCAGGCCTGATATGACCAGTCGATAGTCTGTAACCGCATTGTCCAAGATGTCCCATATCAGAACCTATATGAGTGTGCAGTAAGACATGCCGTATCAGTAAACGCAAGAAGCGTGGACAACGTACGGCAAGCGCCCCAATCGAGGCATAATTTGTGACCGTCGTTTGGTACGCCTCTTCTGGGCTCAGAAAGGCCAAGGGTGTGAGAGGGTTGGGCAAGGCAGTCATGTCCAACGCGGACATCGCTCAGTAGTCTGTTGACAGTCAACTCCTTCACGAGATTATAAACCCTGTTCACCACCTAGTCAGGAGCTTACATTTTTATGACACAGTGGGAAAAGATCAGAGCAATAGTAGGAAATAGCTGCCAAGCACTGCTGATTATGATCCCTCTATTCACATTTAGCACGGAGCAGTTGCAACCGAACGAAGATGTGATCTCACTTCACCGTGCAAAAAATACCAGTCAACAAATGCTGGGAGAGAACTTCGACACTTTTCTGTCTTTGCTGTGTTACTACACTAAAAAATATGCGTAAGCTTTAAATAATAATTGTTTGTTTGAACGTACAAGTGGCAGAGTCTTGTGATTATACGGCAGATAATTATGCAAATATTCTTCGATATAATACTTTACGTATTTCCAACTCAGAAAATACAGCATTTTCAGTTTTACATAGTCTCCCGGAGGCAGACTCAGAATTTCTCGTTGATGATAGTCAAGTTTTACATATTGCTTTGCAGGATGAATCGATGAAGGAGCATTAATCCGACGACTAGCCGGATCTCCGCTTACATCGCGCATAGTATCCGGGATGTACCGAGCGGGGCTCTGCTGGCGCTCGCGCATGTCCTATAGAGATTATAGAAGAGACGCGGCGGTGAATTGCAGTGCTCAGACTCTAGTGCATAAACAAATTTGCCGCTGAGGCTAATTGTCGATTTGTCGACCGTGCAGAATGTAAATCAACATCCTTGGAAGTGGGCACTATTATCAGAAATATTTGAGCAATGTCTCCCGGGTGTTCTTTCAATAGATGCCTGTAAATGCAGAGAATATTTGCCAGTCAGTAAGCCTCAACACATTAGTATGCGTTCGTTTCTCAAACTATCATTGGTGGAAGAACGCGACCATCATGCGATAAGATAGAATCTGATTGCATTTTGACATTTGAGGGCTTGGAGCGAGCCGTTGCCCTATACCCCGAATGCATGATGATCGGAGTCGATGGCCTTGCGTCCGCCCCACATTGTTTGATCATTCCTTCCAGAGCCCAGATGCACAAGCGTATCGTTTTATATCCGACCTTCAAGCCCGCAGTTGTTGACTGGGATGCTGCGTCGGCGTCACGGAACTTGATAGTAGATTATTGAGATCCATCCCATGCAGTGCCCCATGCTGCAGGGGTAAGAGGAGAGGAAACGAGGAAGTATACATATGTGCTGAGCGATGCTGATAAGCGCGATTCAGCAACTACCTATGAGAAGAGTGACTCGGAACGCTAGAGGAGCTAGTATGTGGACCAATAGATCCATACATGACATAATACTACGGAGATACATGCACAACCCTGAGATGTATTCATGCTGTGTGGGATTCACTTGGGCCGATCCTCTTCACTGATGCACGTGTGCACAGTCACCATGCTTGGCTTCCGCGCTCTGCATTATTTATCTTTCCATGGATTTTGAGCTGCTATACATCATGGATGATGGGTACACTAGACAAGCTCTGATTTTTATCATTTGATTTACCGCCGAGAACGGCACCATCAAAGAAAGGCCTTGCATTTGATTTTCTTTTTTTAAGACGTTATTTGTTGTCGATCGATTTTACGCTATCACAGATATCTACCTAGCCCTGCGATGAAGACGAAAATTTCCTGGGCGTCCTCGACTCCATTTGTGCTTGTATCAGGTAGGCAGTGTTATAAAATGTGATTTGGACATTTACTGCAATCAGTAATGAAGTATATATCTGGATGATAGTACAGCTTGCAATTGCAATTATGTACTAATTAATAAGTAAGGCTGATTGTTTCCCAAAGAAAGGTAGAATTATCGATCAAATAATAGCTGCGCCCTAGAAAGCTATCCAACTTACAGCTTATATCGGGAAAACGTCTATCTCGGACCACGAACCGTAGAGACGTTTTTATACAGATACATAGCAATTTTCGACCATCACTTGCCAGTTATCGCATGCCGCTGACTCTGCAAAAAGTGAGCAGATCTGCCACCAACTTGATCGACTGCGACTTTGTTAACAATAGCATATCCACTCAGAATTGACCGAGATTTTTCATGGAATAATAGAAAGTGAGTGTCTGCAGTGGTGATAATATGGAAAACCTGTCCTCCGAGATACAGGATGGCTGCAAATAGTATATACACATAGAGACAAAATCCCCCCTTCAAGTTCAAGCTGAGTTCAACGCCACAGCCTTTGGGGCCGATAACCATCCGCTCACAGTCTTCGACGGTTGTTCTGAAACCTCTCTATATTTCCTATTCGCCACCTGATCCCGAATTTAACAGTCAGCGATGATCAGAGTCAAGTCGGCCGCGACGGGCACTAATAGATAGGCCATGACTGTGCCACACTAGAACTCACGACAGTCATCTTCACACAGCAATGGAGATCCTGTACCTAAACATTCAGTAACTGTGGGGTTGGCGGTGCAGCAAGCGCGGCACAAGGTGATACAGCTCTGTGGTCCAGTTAGAACGATCAGCCGAAGACTCATTTGATTAATATTGTCAGGACTTCTCACCGCTGGCTGTTTGTTGGTGCGATGGAATCGAAAAAAGGGCAATCATGCTATCAATGGACGGGAACTGGGGCCTCACAGTGTCCATACCTGCGAAGGCTGAAAAAACTGACACGTAGCCTGCCTCTGATCGAGTGGCGAAGCAAGCGTATTTACTGAAAGGAGAGCAATTGTGAAGAGTAATGCGAAGGTGGGGCGTACAAGCATTGTGAAGTAGTCGTGTGGATGCTTCGCCAATAATGGGCTGTTGCTTCAAACCTTCTCTCCCGAGCCTTATTAATATACTGCCAAATCCTTTACCACAGGTAGGAACACACCAACATCCTCTCAGGCCGCAGCCATGTGTCTGATTCCTGTCGACGCGTACGTCGGTCAAAAGGGGAACTCCTGAGTGCAGACTGCCAGTGTCCAGCATGTGGCTTCATACGTCAAACGTCGAATCGTGTCCTGAAATGGATTTTTATTTCTCTTGAAAATCCTTTATCATTATCGGCAGACACTCGAAACATTCAGGCGTGCCTTTCTGAGCTAAATAAGAATAATTACGCCCGTTTCAATGACAGCCCACAGGACAATTTGACTCTGAAAAAGAAAGCAAGTACGGGTATCTTATAAGCCTGACCCGGGCAACTACTTGATAGTATGCTCTACCGTGCATTCCACCGATGACAGTGGCAGCTGGCAGCTGGAAGCTTGAAGATAGTGAAGATCGAGGTCGCCGTCAAGTCGCCGTCAAAGTTACTCCTTATTTGCGTGTTTGGTTCTGCAAAAGTAGTCACAACAACCCGGGAGACCGCTCCGTTCCGAATCGTAACTCCAATGGTTTCTCTTCCGTACGACATCATTGCCGAGATCGTCGACACTCTTGCAGACACAGACAACTACAGGTCTCTCTTCGACCTATCTGCGACATGCAAATCGATCCTTCACCTCTGTCGAGCGCACATCTTTTCCGTCATGACTCTGGTACCGCGAAATTGGGACGGTCTTTCTCGCACCAAGAGCTATCGCCTTCGCTCGTTCCTGATAAATCGGACGCTATTTCGCGTAAAAACAGTAGAGGACCTGGTCGAAAGCTGCCCATCCGTTCTCAAGTATGTCCGAACACTGCATCTCCAGTCTCACCAATCCAACTACCACGACGTCGCCTATCTGAACCTTCTTTCAAAATTCAACGACCTTTCGTCTCTCTCAATAGCATCTTACGAAGATATAGTTGGCTATCGTATAGACCCCTACAAGCCGAAGCAAAACTGGTCCTCTTTTCCCGAATCCTACAGGTCTTCGTTGATGCAACTCGTTCAAAGATCGCCTGTCCAAAAGCTATTCCTAAATAATATAGCAGAAATCCCGCGATCTATTCTACAACCCTGTGGTGACCTTATTCATTTATCCTTATATTGTGCAACATTTTCCTCGGACGACAGTTTAAAGCCACCAATAAATCCCATTCAGCTTAAAGAGCTGTTTTTCAGATACGACATCGAAGCAGCAAGTCCGCTCCTAGACAGCCACTCCTCTCACGGCTCGTCAATTATCGACCCAGGGAGTCTGGAATCCTTGGGCATCGAGTTACACGATGTGAATATTGAAAGCGGCTCCGAACGCGAGATTGTGAAGAATGTCTCTGATCTCGAGAATTTAATTATCTCTGATCCCAGTATGTTATCTGATACATGATACATGAGCTCTGCTGAAACTATAGCTGACATCACGAAGTAATCAGCTACCCAACATTCCTGAGAAACGTCTTGGTTCACCTCCATCACCATGCGTACTCGACCCTCACATTTTTGGCATACACGATTGCATATCGCTCCCCTCTGGAAAGGCCAAACCCAATGCCGACCGCGGTAATCCATAACCTCCCCTTCACCGCTCTCCAGAGATTGGAGGTCACTCTCAAAATAGAACTCCCTGCTTATGAGCCTCTCTTGTTGGACGATCTCAGGGAGTTGGATACATTGCTGTCCACTTCGCAGTACTCAACCCTTCGGACGCTTTCACTCACTTGTTCCGCGATCAACACATCAGAGAGCCTCTCAGCATGGCGCGCAGTACCACAAACCCATTTCAGCAGGATTTCGATGAGTCCCTCCGTCGAGTTCAAATATAGTGTGTTCCAGTAAGTGTGTCATGCTGAACCCGGAGGATTTCCGATTGAGCGGGAGTGCACAAAAGGTAAATACCTATCACCCAAGAGTTGGGTTTAGGACGCTGAGAACACTGGTTTCCATTGTACATAGGCGAAATTCTTTTTGCTCATCCAAATCACGGCACACTATTTTAGTTGCGTGAACATGTTCTTGGATGTTTCTATCGTCTCGATTTCTGCCTCCAGCGTCTTGCGCTAACCATGCACGCCAGAAGTCAGTAACAGACCATGACCCATAGATGGTAATTACCTTGTCAGTGTTGGCTGCTCGGACGTTTTCGGGGACGGTCTCGGCGTATTCAGCTTGCGATTCCAGTTTGACGACTTTCTGGAGATTGAGGCGTGCAAAGTCCAGTTTCTTGTCACACTTCGCGATCTCGTTGTCAAGATCAACGAGTCCCTGTAGACAAAATCATCAATATGCGAAAACCTCTATCAGCTAGATGACCATGACTCACTCTAACGAGGGTGTGGATGATTACGGAAGGGATCACCACGGTGCTACCACACCCAGCAGGTACGTCAGCGGCGGTGCGCACAACCTGGGCACTTTTACAGCCCTTTGAAAGTGAGACGATGGTGGGGATTTGCGGAGCGAACAGCTTCTCCTCCTCGTCTCTCTGCACCTGGATAAAGACTACGCGAGCACCAAGTGAATATAGGGAGCAACAACAAAAGCACTAGAAGCCCACATTGGATGTCACTTTGCAGAGTGTACGACGCAGCGAGGGAGCGGGCTGCCTTCAGGGTGGTGAAGACGAGATCAAACTGTTTCTCTGCCTCCTCAAATACGAAGGCCGAGTCCTAATACTTATGTCAATCACGACGGAATAGACGTAACCTGGTAAAGGACAGTACCTTGACGGGGAACTGCGAGACCATGATCGACGGCGTGGGGTCGTTCGGCCGACGGGGAAGACGCTGCCACAATTCCTCCGTGACAAAAGGCATGAAGGGGTGGAGCAGACGTAGGCCGTTGTCCAGGCAGGTATATAGGGTCTGCTGTGCCGATTGGCGTGTTGCGAGCGGTGACGATTCGTCCATCATGGGTTTCATCGCTTCCTGTTAGATAGGATACACTTAACTTTAGTAGCTCCCTAGTAAAGAGCCACGTGAACACAACGCACGATGTACACGTCGCAGAGCTCGTACAACCAGAAATTGTACGCCGAATTGGTGGCCGACATGAAATTCCTCTCTCCGAGGTGAGTGTTAATCTCAGCAGCGGCAATGTTGAGTTTGTGTAGAATCCATTGCTCAACCAGTCCTTCGTTTCCAGTCGGCTAATTGTTGTTGGCGTAGTTAGACTTGCTCGAACACTCCGATATGTTACGCACCTTGGCGGAAGGTTGAGGGACGAACTCTTCGTCAAGCTTGAGCATGGCGAACTTGGTTGCATTGAAAATCTTGTTGCAGAATTTCCTGTATCCCTCGACACGCAAGATCTCAAGATTGATATCCCGTCCTAGAATAGCATGGTCAATGACATCCAGCGCGGCACGAAGCAATGAGCTTACCTCCTCCTGAGTACGCACAAAGCGCAAAACGCAAGGCGTCAGTGCCGCACTGCGGGATGCCCTTAGGGAAGTCCTTCTTCTGCCCCGCAGTCGCTTTTGCAATCTCCTTTTCGTCCAAGTTACCCTCGTAAAGCTTCTTGTGCAACTCCTCGAGCGGAAGCCCTTGGATGACGTCCAGGGGGTCAATCACGTTCCCGAGCGACTTGCTCATCTTACGCCCGTGCGCGTCACGGATCATGGCATGGCAGTACACTTCCTTGAACGGCATCTCGCCAGTCAAGTGCAGCCCGAGCAGCACCATCCGCGCGACCCAGAAGAACAGGATGTCCCAGCCCGTTTCGAGCACGCTTGACGGATAGAATTTGGACAGGTCCGCCGTCTTGTCGGGCCACCCCATGATGGAGAATGGCCACAAGCCGGAGGAGAACCAGGTGTCAAGCACATCTTCGTCCTGTACGAGTTCGAACTCGCGGCCCGCGGCGAGCTTCTCCGCGCGGGAGCGGGCCTCCTCAATGGTGCGGCCTACGACCCAGTGGGCGCCGTCATTGACGTCTTGGGATTCGCCAGCGATGCGGACGAAGTACGCAGGGCAACGATGGCCCCACCAGAGCTGGCGCGAGATGCACCAGTCCTGGATGCCGTCCAACCAGCGGTACCAGTCATTCTCCGACTGCTTAGGATTGATTTCGAGTTCTCCAAGTCTTGTGCGCTATTTGAGTAGATAAATATCACGCGAAGAGATAAAGACGAAGGACATACACGAATTGCCTCCTCAGCCAAGGGCTTGCAATCAACCCACCACTGTGGCTTCAGGATGGGCTCAATAATGTCCCCCGATTTACTAGACGATAACTTAATTTGTTGAAGAATGGTGCATCACACGAACACACCTGCAGATGGGGATTTGCATCTTGTTATCCTGGCTACCGACGTAGAGTCCCAGTTCCTTCAACGCCTTCACCACCTCTACCCTAGCGTGGAATCGCTTCATACCCTACAAATTGGACATGCGACTCAGACTGAGTTTCTTAAAACTTCAAAGATGAACGCACCTGGAACTTAGGCCCGGCATCCGCATTCAAGGTTCCATCGTCATTCATGATGTTGATGAACTCGAGGTTGTGTCTCTTTCCGACTTCGTAATCATTCTGGTCATGAGCGGGAGTGATCTTCACCGCTCCCGTTCCAAATTCCATATCAACGATGATCGAATCAGTGATGACAGGGAGATGACGGCCAGGTATGAACGGGTGTTTGAGGAGCTTTCCGTGAAGGTGCTATGAAGATTGAATAAGAACGTGCGGATCCAGTGTTGGATAGAAAGACCAACTGTGTAGCGGGGATCATCGGGATGCACGGCGACAGCTGTATCGCCCAGCATGGTCTCCGGACGCGTTGTAGCAATAACAAGGCGTTCATCTATTCTAATAAGCATCGCGAAGCGCCATGAGATGAACAAGACTAACCAGAACCAATTACTTCATATGCAAAGCTGGTCAGGACACCGAACTCAAACTTTTCCTTGGGATCATAGCCGGGCACCTGTAAGAGTGTGCGGCCCTCAAGTTCTTTCTGGTCGACTTCAAGGTTGGACAACGTTGTGTTGAGCTTCACACACCAGTTGACAAGACGGTTAGCGCGGTAGAGAATGCCATCCTCATGCAATCTGCAGAAAGTTTCAATAACAGCTTTACTCAATTTCTATATATATATATCCCATTGAACATTAACACTGACGCGCAGAAACACAATACACACCTCGTCCATAGTAAATGCCACGCGATCCCAGTCGTAACTCCCTCCGAGACGATGTAGCTGGTTAGTGATACGCCCTTGATAGCTACACCACGTTAGAGGATATTCTTGACACGAGGAACTTCCACTGACTCGTTTTTCCAGTCCATGACGGTCTCCAAAAACCTCTCGCGCCCCAGGTCGTGCCGAGTCTTTCCCTCTGCCTTGAAAAGGCGCTTCTCGACGACACTCTGAGTAGAGATACCAGCATGATCGAATCCTGGCGCAAAGAGGGTTTTCCTACCCAACATACGGTTCCTACGGACAGCTATGAGCCAAATGTTATGCGGATGGCCGACGGATTTACCATCGGACCATTGCATCTTGAATGGCAACAGTGAGTGCGTGTCCAATATGTAAGCTTCCTGTAACGTTTGGAGGGGGTGACGGGATAACGAATGTTTCTTGGTTCTGGAGGTCCTGACCCTGAAGCGCCGGAAGCGTATATTCTGGCTTGAAGAAGCCTTCCGCAGACCACCAGTCATACCAGGCAGACTCTACAGCCAGAGGATTGTATCCTGCCGCCATGGCCCCGGACATATCTGCGACATATGACTATAATTCAGGAATGAAACAATGGTTTGCGCACCTTTCTTGTGGCCTTTGGGTGTGGTGTTGACATACTCCGGTTCGACTTCCTTCTCCTTTTTCTCAGCTTTGACCTTCTTTCCTTCCCCAGCAGCGGGGCCAGCGGGTGACTTCGCTGTCTTGGCGGCGAGTTTTGCCTCTTTTTCTAGGCGTTTTGCCTCTTTCTTGGCTGTGTCGATGAATTAGGACATGAAAATCGGAATGCAACAAACGAGGCTTACCAGCACTCTTTGAGTTGGGATCGCGTACATTGTTAGGATCTATAGGCTGAGACACCGCCGATGCCATCTTTACAGAGCTAGTGTGTACTGTCCTGAGATAAGAAAAGGAGCGGACGCATCGATGTGCGAACATATAAAGAGATGTTTTCATCATCGGTCCTTGCCGATTGAGTCATGGTCTCCGGGCCGGCCTATCATGATCAGTTGCCCTTGCAATCAACAACTTCTTGAAAATAGCTCCCAGCCTCACAGTCAGTCGCCGCTACTAATCCGTGTTAAAAAAATAAAGAGTCAAGCACATAATTGATTCTGATATTCTTTAAAAAATTTTGGAAACAAAGGTACGTCTGTTGCGGACACATTTTGAAACCGATGATATCAAAACCTGGCTCCGAACCTTTTAATGCTAATATTCATATCACAGTACATATATTGATTTACAAATTATATCAGATAGAGTTGACTATTCCGCATCACTATCCTCCTGCTGAGAAGCAGGCGGATAAGTGGCCGCTTGCCCTGCCAGGATACCGGCCAGAAGGAGTTCTATGAATGTGGGGAAAGACCATCCAGAATCTATATTATAATGATCAAATAAATTTGGTATATGTTGAACCATTGTTAATATCACTCCAAAGAACATAAACCATGGGCCCAAGCGATATGTCCCGGAAAATGTTTTGCAGCGAAAGTTGAGGATTATTTGTAGTGATTGTCCAAGGAAATAAGACGGAAGACCGACAGCGGAATTGAAGAGATATACCGTCTGGATAAATGTGTCATCAGATGGAGGGCTAGGCCCTTGAGGCGACAATACATAGATATCAAAATGATTGCAGGCCGCTAGCAGGATACCCAAGACTGCGTATGCCTTAATGCCGAAATCGAAAGCAGACTGTCAGATAAATTTCGGCTCGATATACATGAATTGACTCTTACCATAACTATATATATTTTCGGGGTTTGTGAATCGAATCTGTCGCTCGCTCGCTCGGTATGAGTGGCCCGAGAGATATGCAGTTTTGGAATCCACGATGAAGATTCCCGAGATATAGATACTCGTTTTATGGTCTTGAGCATCCATATCACCGGGATTGTACTTGAATAGAGAAATGGGCGACCAAGGGCCGTTGATATCCAGTCAGAGAGCCCAAGACCAGAGTTGTGGCCAGTCTTCATAACTTCGACAGCATAATTGACCAGAATGGCGAAAATCAAGCACTTCGTCCCGACAACGCTGATGCCGACTGTGGACGAACAAGTAAACCAATAGTGGAGGTTTAAAATCCATTCAAGGAAAAGAAACATGAAACTACGCGTGGAAATCATGATCAATCGTTGCCTTGACTAAGCGTGACTAACACGCTGCGAAAAGTAAACTCACCCAACAGAATCGGCGAGAATTAGAAACCGTGGATGATAATCACTCTCGTATCTGTTTCCAAACAATCCATCTATAATACACAGGTCAATACTGTATCCGTTGTCAGGTCAGTGCATCTGATAGATACTCACTATAAAGTGCATACTGCGCTTGATTCTTTTTAACAGTGTATTCAGTAGTATTGGTGCTCATATTCATATTATCTTGCAGGAGAGGGCCCAAAAACATGTTAGCTGCCAGTAATTTAGCAGCCGTCCGCCCTGAGAATGCTACATTCCAACTAATATTCATAGTGCCTACATAAGGGAGACAAATTGAATCAAATCGAGCTGCTTGATTCAGAAAGAAACCTACTTTTTAGCTCACGATTCAAATATGTAACGTCATTACTTTCAGATGTGTCTGAGCATCCCTCACGGTCTACTGGAACAGCAATCAAATCCTATACCAGTGTAAGAGAGTGAGATTTACAGGTAAAAGGATAGAAAACCGACCATCGGGCCAGCAGCCGCGCCAGAATAGTCCATGTAAGGCGCGTAAGCCCACTCCGTGACATTCACTCCAGTAGTCGTATTGAATGTCCGAAGTTTAATCTTTGTCTCTAGGTTACCATTTTTCGGGAAAGCTTTGGTACATTGCCTCCATGAAGGACCTTCAGCGATGTTCCCTTGCCCGCACTAGAAATTAATTAGGTCATAGTCATCAATAATCACAGATTAAAGCAGCGTACAGATGACAAAAGAAGAGACCTGTGGGCAATTTCGTACTGCTTTCGGGATTTTATTTTCGTCAGATCCAATACACGTATATGAGTTCTATGACCGTGGTAATGTTATTCGTGTTAATGGATACGTAGAGAATGAACACTCACCGAGTGACAATATATGGATGGGCCTCCAGAAGCGGTTTCCCTACTGTTGATTTGTAAGAATTATATGAGGGAACCTTCACCGGAGGTGATATTTGCAAGTCCCAGGAATCTTCTTCTTCACCGGAATCTATATCATCTGCGGTAGGATTTTCTGCGTCCTTACAGAGCGGTAATATCGGGTGAAATTGAAGAAGGGGTACGGTAATGCCATACGAATCGATGATTTTGTCAGTCAATTCACGAGTCGCTTCATTTCTAGGTTCGGTACGACTTAGGTACATGTTTAATTCGGGGAATAAGCGACGAACTTACGACCATACCCTCATCGGAGGAAAATAGAGGGTTGATGGGATCCAACTTGAGTAGTTGACCGAGAACATCAAAGGAGAAGGGGAGCTGGGAACGAGCACAAAGGAGGCCCGAAGATCGTAATTCCAGAGCTCCGCATTTTTGCTTGATAGAATGCGTCCAGTTCTTAAATTGAGGCGTGAGGATACTTGTGAGATTGACGCACAATATTTGGGTTGGAACGCTCAAGTTCACTGTTGTTTTGACACCTTTATCTTTCAGGTGAAGGCCTCGGAAGATCGTGTCAGAGTAAATCGCATCTTCCACTAGCATTGGTCCTTTCGTTGTATTTGTGTCTTCTAAGGCTGGCCGGAGCTCGTTCTGACGCAACCAAACAGTGGCCACGATATCAAAGGTCGCATTACTATCAATCAACGGTCGGACGACTTCGTTCCGTTTGTATGGCACAGTAAGGTCCTGGAACAAGTGTGAATGAGGAGCCCTGATCCAGTTTGTCACGTTTCGCAGAATGAGGTAGACAACGTAGGTAAGCGCCAGGCAGACAATGACGACAATCGTCCAGAGGAGGCGCTTGCAACTAAACTTCGATCGTTGTCTCCGTTGAGGTCCTGGATCGAGTTTAAGTTCTTGAGTAGTGGGCATCGTGAAGGAGATGAGCGTACTTCATGTGCAACACATCGTATATATAACGAGGTAGTTGAAGATCTCGATGGGAGAATGTACTTGGGTTGGCACGCTGGCGCTGACCATGACAATGATAATCATCGCGATTCCGAGGGCACCGCCTTTAGCAAATAAAGTACTCTGCTGGTTAAATGAGTAAGTATTCCACGCACGCTGCTCGGCCACTCTATCATGTGTCAGAGGACTCGGAATTTTGAAAATCTGGGTTTGCAACCGAACTTGAATCTACTTGAATCGAACAGCGTTTTCGTAGATAGATAGTTCCATTCCCAATAAACTCGATCTGCTCTCGTTCGTCTATCCGGGTCACAGCGTCGCCAAAGCGTCGTGGCTGATGGTTCATAGCTAGTAATAGTAACAGAATCATAACAGAATCGCATAGCCTTACCTCGGGTCCCACACAATTAAACCAGGACTATTAAGGATCCGCAACCTGCGGGGGCAAGGCTCACTACGCCATCCTAGGGCTGTGGTAGTTGTAGGGACAGTAATATGGTTAACCGTATGGGAGGCATGGTGTGTGGAAAGCGACAGTCCCATTTCCCGGGGCCCTCGCCGGGTTCTACTCAGTTACGCTACTCTCGTGACGAGGGCAGCATAAAGGTACGTATGTACCGAGGCTTGCGGTAGCAGGCTGATTCTTGCAAAGGAAGACAAAAGTACAGAACGGCCACAGTCATCGACATTTGGTCACGTTTGAATCTTTGCTACGCATTTTTTTTGTAATATTATGCCTTCGCCTTTGCGTCCGCAAGCGCTTGTTGGACTGCAACCAGTACTCTCCCGTGGACATCCTTTCCAGCAGCAATGACGCCGAAGTTCTCTCCAAGGGTCCTTCCGAGGCCAAAGTCCAGCGGCTTTCCCCTTGAATCAGACACGATCCCGCCAGCTTCCTCAACAAGAATTTGCCCAGGCGCGTGATCCCAGATTTTTTCTCTGTACCCCACGCCTGTCGGCATGCGCAGGTACGCTCCACCCTCGCCGCGTGCAAGACAGCCGTACTTGGCCTGACTGTCCATGCGCGTGGGCGAGCGCGTGACATTCAGTAGCGTCGATACGCGGTCGTTGAACGAGTGGGACGAGTGCGCTGCCTCGACTGACTCGAGGAAGTTGAACGTCTCTGGCGTCGATGCTGGAATGCGAACTGGCGTCGGGTCGCTGCCAGATAGGGTGAACTGCTGGGCGCCTTGACCGCGAACGGCAGAGAATATGCAGCCTGTCCCTGCTTCTGGGTGTGTGGGGTCGACGGGGAGGTTAGGGCATCCGATGACGCCCACTTGCACGATCGAGTCTACGATCAGGGAAAGGCAGACGGCGTATTGTTCGCCGCGGAGAAAGCCCTTCGTGCCATCGATAGGGTCGATTGTCCACATACCTTAAAGATAAATCAGATGCGATTACGATAGAATTGAGTGAGGGTGGCACTGACGTCCGGTGAGTGCGCCGGGGTAGTTTCCTCTGTCAATTGCATCGAGTAGTTCTGAATCGGTCTGCGCAGCTCCCGGTCCAATTCCCCAGCCTTCATTATCTCCTAGAGCAAGTGGGGAGACAAGTGCAGTGTTCGCTAGCGCCACGATGCGGTCCTTCATAGCCTTGCCAGATTCGAGACGAAGTTCGGCTGCATCTTCTTCACCTACGATCGGGTCGTGCGGGAATGCGCGATGTAACATCGAGCTGATCACAGCCTGTGCAGCATAGTCACCAACTAAGACCGATACGATAAATCAGCACATCAGACATTGGCGTCATTTTGGGCGTTGCACACCAGTAACCGGGGATTTGTCTCCCTTTGTGAGGGTTTCGTTCTTGATGAGGGTGTTGAAGACGGCGGATGTGAGCGCACAGGCGCGACGCACAGCCGCTATAGCTAACTGCTCTTCGGCAGCGTATGATTGAGACATATGAAGAGAACGAGAAAGGAATCGGAAGACATTGCGCATTGCAAATTCCTAGGTCAGCCAGTGATGTGACCATGACGCGACTGAATAATTCAAACTCAGTTTGGCAGCTGAAGCGCCGACATTGCGCTGGAAGTCGGTCGGAGGCAAGTTCAAGGAGGTTGAAGGAGTAAAACTGTTGCGGACGAGTAACTGAAGATATATCGTATTGTTGCATAAGTAGTGTTGTCGACATAATTTCTTCGTAAGTAATAGTATAGTAAGTACTTAGTCGAAAATATGTTAGACTTTGAGAACAAAAGAGGGGTGTGTAGAATAGTTTGCGAATAGGGCAGTAAGTACAAGATGTGAATTTGTGATATCGCATGGTTTTCGTGTGTGCTGCTTCCATTAATCGGTACAATCTAACAACTTTGTTGAATCAAAATGGTGAGGGCATGATTTTCTCGAGACTTACCAATGAATAAAAAGGAAATTTTCAAGGGACCGACGTCCTCGTTGGCAATGCTGCGGAATCAGCCTGTCTGGCGTGTTCGGCTTCGCGTAATTCTGCCTTAATTCTCCAGTCCTGGCCTTTCCATCTCACAATGAGAATGCAGATACAGCCAAGACTGACAAATCCCGCCCACACGACAAACATCCAACCTGAAAAGGGTATAAATCAGAAAATATTGTTAGTCAGTTTACGGTTGAAACACACCATCTCCGAGGTTATCCTAAAGGCTTAGATGTGAGCACGAATACGGCTCAGAGAGAAGTAAGGATAAAATGCGAACCTGGAGAGGAACAGCGATTTCGGTTGCCACGAAGGCAAATATTCCGCGGAAAGCGCTATTTGCAGCAACAGCGGTCGATGATCGTCCAACATTGGCATCAACAATGTACGCCAAGGAGCTGGAATAAGTCCAACTGAAGGGTAACATTCAGTAAGTTGAAGGCCAGATACTTGACTGTCAACTGGCTCACATGCAAAAGAAACCTCCCAGAAAGAGGAAAACGCAAACGACAGCAATTGGAAGATGCTTCTGGAAAACCCAGCCGAATGCGATGATAGTTGGTGGAAGTAGAATCATTCCGGGTAGGGTACTTGTTAGTCGCATCTGGTACGTTGGAGCTGCCTGTCAGATTCTACATTTCTAGAAGGTAAAATAATGACTACCTCAGCGAAACTTTTTCCGCCATTGGCAGCCTTCAGCTTAGCAAGCTGATAATCAGACCAGCGTCCACCCAAGAGACTTCCAAATATCGATCCTAATTGGAAATCATGTTAAGAAAAAAAGTGCAGAGAAATTGTCAAACATACCTGCTCCGTAGGCAATTGTGACAAGGCCAATTTTGAGAGAAGAATACCCGTAGTTGTTTGCCAGTGTTCGCGAAGTGGCGTATACAATTACAAATCCATATGCGAAGAGGAGACCTGAGCAGCACCGCTTGTCAGCTGGGTGAATGTTTACAGAAAGATGATGGCCGTACCCGAAGAAAGGAGGAGAAGCAAGTTGTTCTTTCGCCTCAGTACTTGGAAGAGCGGCCTAAAAAAGCTAACATGTCGAATGCATAACTCGACGGCGGGAAGCGCTGCGCCTTCTTGGCGAAGCTCTGCAGTAACGTTGTCCGCGACTTTCTCAATGTCGACGTCGGTCTTATTGATCTCGGACATTTCTTTTGAAGTGACCGAGCACCGAGCGTCAGCGTTGTCAGTTTTCTTGTCGTTCTGACTCGGAGGACACCGGAGAGCTGTCACACGAATATGGGCTTTGAGGACCTTCTGATAAATCAAACTTCTCTCTAATCTGAATGTATCTTCGAAAAACAGGATAAAACAAATCGAAGCTGTGCCCCCGATAATTGAAAGGAACCAGAAAATTGCGCGCCAGTTCCAAACAGCAGTCAGGATTCCGCCTAGAACAGGGCCAGCAGCCTGGTTTCAAGACAGGTTAAGTTAGAGCTTCAGACATCAGGTGTTATATTCTGACCGGTCCGAGAAGCGGGGCAATGTAATAGACGCCCATCTATGCACCACCAGTCATTGGCATATTGTGAAGTGTAGAATTCAAGGAATGTCGACTAACCTTTGTACCGCGCTCTGAAGGCTCGAAGATATCTGCAAGTGTTGCTGCTCCGATAGAGACGACGGCGCTGGATCTTTGAAGTAGAGACAAGGGTCAGCAACTCCGTCGAAAGAGAGAATTTCCAATTAATCTTACCCTGCTGCCTGAAGACATCGGAACCCAATCACGCTAGATAATTGATTAGAATGCTTATTACGGAAAATAGCAGGTGTGGATTTACAGCGCGATATGTCTACTAAGCGCAACCATTATAGATCCCACTGTGAATAAGGCAAGCGATAACACATAAACCAGCTTCATATATTGAATGACTCGAGATTCTGCACTGGTGGATATTCAACTCACCTTGCGCCCTTTGACTTCGCTGATCGCACTCCACACCAAGGGAAAAACACCCTGGATCAAGATAAAAACCGATATACTCAAGCTGAATTGTGAGGGTGTAGCCGGAAGGTCTTGCTCCATCTCGTCGACAGCGGCTGGATGATAGAGGATCAATGTTAAAAATCTGCAGGCAAAGACGACGAGGACAGACGGTTCTGAATGTTGGAGGCGAGCGCCGCGATCATAGCAGCTGCTGAAATAAGAAACAGACTGATATTCTAGGAAGCACATAGTTTTAGCGAGGTTTTCGGAAATCGAAGAGGCTCACCTTGCGCAGGGAGGACCACGCCCGCGGGTCATTCTTGACAGGCATATGTTCGATATCGAAAGTGGAAACATCTGGCTCCGGTGTTATCGTGGAGGTAATACTTGGTGTAATTGACTGATGTGTCCGCGTCCTACCCAGAGGAGCCCCCACAGTTTCGGTGATAGAGACGATATCTTCGTTAATCGAGCCTGATTTTCGAACGGCCATTGTGTCGTAGTATGTCAAGATTGAGATGTAGAAGGACAAGCCCAAGAGGTATCGGGCAGACTAGTGTCACAGACACCAATCTTTAAGAAGTCGGTTTTGAGAAAACATTCGCGCTTTGACGACGTATTTTATACACTCACCTAGACTTCAAGCTGCGCTGCCTATGGTATCTCAGCCAATGTCAGAAACCACTCGAAACATAGCAGAACGAAATGATCTTGGAGTAAAGCTCTGATCGAGGCACGCCGTCGCCCCTCTCGTCGCTCGCTGAGGCAACGTCAGTTCGACAGCAATATTCACTCCACGCGAAATAAAGCACCTTTAACCCATGGCGGCCCTTCGAGAAGCGCAGGGACTGCGAGATGCTAGAGTGCCTCCCCCTCAACAGTGCATGTACGACGAGCGCAGGCAGCCCGCATTGCATACAAACGTTGGGGATCGCCTGGAAAACGGGCAGGACAGGATGAAACAATCCACTAAGAGAGGTCTTGTCGTTTCGGCAGTGGTTAGACGGATAGAGCAGTGACTCGACCTTCCCTTCATGGTCGATCCCAGGTAGACTAGGACGAAAAATTTCACGAAAATTTCTAGAGATTTGTTCAGGTCAATAAATGACCTGGTAACTGGAACATGCCCGTCGTATTTGGAGAGAATGCTGCGGAAAATTTACGATGGCCAGGCCTAGAGCGGGACGTCGATAAAATAGGGCCACTATAACTTGGGCCCATGAGATGTGCGTAGTTGGAAGGAAAACTAATGTAGGAACGATGTCATCTGGCACCGAAATGAATAACGGACGTTCGGTACTCAGCGCTCAGCAGTGTGGTTTTTATTACGCGAATAGACCACCCAATTTAAAGTAACTAGTAAGCGTCAATGAAACAACTATTCCGCGTCAAAGAATACCCGACTCACCACACCTTTCTTTGAACACGGCAACCAATAATTGCGGGATGGTTTGTCGTGAGATATTTTGGCGTCTCGAGGAGGCCGCACCTAAGTACATCGATGTCGCGAATAACGCTCAGTAGGTATACCTTCCTGGTATGCAAACATCTGAGTCTGCCGTGTCTGTATCACGCAGTGCTCCTTTTCTGACCCGAGCATTTCCCGGCGGCTTTCAATGCTCTGTTTCGGCCTACGCAGCAAGTCGCACGAATGTATACTGGTAGATCTGCAATCTTGCCGAGGGAATATACCAGACTTTTCGGTTGACACCCCGGATGCCCATGAGAATGGTAGGACACACCAAGGGAGCCCGACTGTACATAGCTTCATCCACCGGTCGCTTTGTCGTTCACGCCGATTTCCTGCAGTACCTGGACAATAGAGAAACCATGGTACCAACTGTGGCAGATGCTTGCGTGTCAACTGACGTTGTGAATGTATAAATTAGTCAACGGATCAGAATACATGCCAGAGAAGTGCAGTGGATGGTCAACATACACCCCATGCGCAGGCGAAGGCTAGCACGCACCGAGAGATTATAGCCACACCATGCTTCCTCTTCCCCATCGCCACGCCCGAAAGGGCACAGTTGAGCCTCACCGCCGCGCGTCATGCCTGACTTGTCGAGTGGGCGCCCATTATACTAGCAGCCGAATTGCCTGTCTTCTCAGAAGTGAGAGGTGAAAAGCCGCGAATTGCGATCCTAAGTAAATTAAAGGGGGGCGGACAGCTGGGTAGACGAGCACGTTCCAAAGTACTTATGCACGATTCAGAAGCCACAGCCCGTGAGCTACGCGGGATAATTTCGGATGTAAACGCGTTCACGACATTAAAAGCATGGCAATCGAAAATATATCGCCCCGTGGCAAGATACGATCGCAGCTAGACGTGATCCGGCAGGAGTAAATGACCGTCGACCATTGGTCGCAAGACATCAACGACCAAACGTCACCGGGAAGGACAGGGAGTGGATGCCGCTGGAGAAGAATTGTCTAGAACTGTTCAGAGACACTCGCCCGTGCTCTAACCGCAATCTTGTTCGACGCTCTGACACTAGAGTGGACATGCTTGTGCACTTTGACTCGTATGAACTTATCACGCAGGAGAGCCGTGGCATTAGGAACTACGACTTAGGTTGAATGAATGGGGCACCCACATAATCGTTGACAAGCCGCCCCTATCGTACCATAAACGCAGCTTCACATGCGCCCCAATCTATGCTTTGTATTATATGGCATAGGAACCCGAGTCCTCAGGTACGAACGAAGGTAAAGTGAGCAGGACCGTTCAAATTCAGACATGAGAGTGGGAAGGAGAATGAGCAATCCGTTTCTGCCACAGTGACAAAGGGGGACAAACAGTTCGTCCCCGCATACGGACTGGTTCCCTAATCCCGAGTGCTGATTTGTCTCGGCGTCAGTATGTTCGTCTCTGATCCTCTTGATTACCACAACTCCAGCAGGCGTAATGGCTCTTGTAGAAAACAACGCTCTACAGAATGAACTAGAGCACCAATTCCAGTTCCATACCGCCCACAATTTCCAACCACCATCAGAGGGGCAACATGGCAGCGTCAGACTCAGTTCAGAGATCCTGGAATTCATAAATTCGACCATCAATGAGGTGATTCTGATTTGCGTGTCAAAATCCTACTCGTGCTCACATTTTTAGCCCGTAGATGAAATTGTTCGAAGGCCAATCATTCAACCACTGCCAGTCGACGACAGCTTGCCTCTCACTCACTATTTCGTCTCGTACGTTCGACTGTCTTGCATCTCGGAGTATCGAGCGAATGACGCCATAGATCATCGCACAACACCTACCTATTGTCGAGACAGATCATTGGAAAATCCTCGGCCACCTCATACACCCACGTCCTCAATCGGAACGGTCGATGCGTTGGTGAGTCTATAGCTGAAATCCATTCGTTTTTATGTTATCTAATATAATCCTTTTCTGATTCAGAAATCGATGTCTGGCCTTCATCTAAAGGCCTAACAGTGACTCACGGACATACGTTTAGCAAGGGAGTCCCGTTCGCCTCCGTATGCGAAGCGATCGGCGAGTGTGTCACGCTAAGATCCTGGCCCGTCCTCGTCAGTCTCGAGTGCCATGTAGATGTCGAAGGCCAGGAAGAGCTCGTTAAACAAATCCTGGATATATGGGGCGACAAATTGGTGAAAGGTAGACTGGAACACTACACCGATGAGAATGGTTATGTCCCACCTGCGGCACTCAGGGGCCGAATCATCTTGATGGTTCGTTTTTACATCCTTATCAGCTGGTGATAGTTTGTAACATACATTATAGGTCGAATATTATCCACCGACCGCTACGGGAACAGGCGAAAGCCAGATCACTGACGATTCGTCGTCGTCTGGCGTATCCGAAGAAGAGGAAGGCAATAACTCATCGAAAGATTTGTGGCCCGGCCGAAGCAACAAAAATAAGAAGGAGCGCGCGAAGATCTCCGAAGAGCTCGCCGAACTTGGCTATTATGCGCGGAGCATGAAGCCCCACAAGGGGTGGCTCGAGCAGGGCCCCATCCATTCGCCAAAGAACATTCTCATTAACATCTCCGAGCCCTCTTGTCTCCGCCTGGTCCCCACCTCGCTACGCCTGCTTATCGACCACAGCGCGGTCCATCTTCGGCGCATCTTTCCCAAGGGCACCCGGATTGGCTCGAGCAATTTTGATCCCTTACTATTCTGGCGTAACGGCAGTCAGGTCGCGAGTCTTAATTGGCAAGCGTATGACCGGGGGATGCAGATCAACGAAGCCATGTTTGTTGGTACTCCGGGGTGGGTTCCGAAGCCGCTTCACATGCGAACGTCAATTCCACAATCAAGAGGAAGGGAAAAGATGATCGGAGAAGTGGTCGGCGTCAGTTCATGTACGTACTGCCCCCTCTTGAATGTCCTAGAGACTCATTGACATCCTCCATTCAGTACCTGCACCAAACGGACGCGTGGGAAAGAAGTTTTCTTCGTATATTCGAGCACAGCTCTTCCACTCAGACGGCGATGTCAACTGGCGTTCGAAGACAGTCGCGACTCAACATTCCATAGAAACAGGCGCAGATATCTTCTGGCAGGAGCGATTTGAGTGGGAATACGAGCCAGATGAACTGGCATTCTTAAGGCATGTAGCCTTTTCTATCGCCTCAGCTGCCATCCACGTTTATCTGAACATCCTCGGTTATAGGCTTGTCATCTTCGAGAACGAGTTCGGCGTAGATGATCAAATTGTTTTTTTCTGCGCACGCCTCGAAACTCTGATGCAGGGACAATGGGCACTCATTCGAATGTTGGATATGAAGGGTAAGAACTCGGGTGCAACTGTCCTTGTTAGGTTTAATATTTCACGCAATGTCTGAGAGGCGGAATATCCAGAAATCTACATCTTGCTTCACCGTGGACACAAACCACAGTAACACAGTAAATCGAACGATCACTGATGCAGGCAATATCTGATCATCCTATTACATAAAACTTACTGCTGACAGTACTTAATTAACCTGGTGCGCCAGATTATCTTACATCGGGTGACTGCTGGTGTGCTGGTGTGACATACAAGCATCACGCTGCGAGGCACGCAAATTCTCTGTCTAACGGTTCACGCGTTCACGCGCTCTGCCTCTGAAGGCACTGTCTGAATGTGGAGTAGAAGGATAAGTCTAATATAGGAATCTACTTTTTTGTGGTTCACATTGGCTTGGAGTGCTCACGCACCCATCTTGCAGCGCTGCCTGTAAATGTGAAATGCCGGTAGGAAATTCTGGATTCACCATTGAATGTGATATTGTGATATAATGGGTCATCGAGACAGGCATCTTTTTAGTGGACAGGAGTAAAATAATAATTAGACTCAACAAGAAATAATTAGACGGAGAGACCAACACCGTATCAGGAAGATATTGATTTCAACTCTGCCAACTTCCCCCCAGCAGCCTTTTCCAGGCCCGCATACATCTTCGCGACAAGTTCTTGATGGCGTTCATTGCTCATGCCATCGTCTTCGCCATCATGGTTACCAACCATGAATTCAGCCACAAAATTGGCTATGAGTTCCTCGCCGACTTCGCAGAAGGCCCTAGGCCCCCAGCGCCATTCGTACGTCCGTCCCTCGTCCATATCTTCGGCTTGTGTACGGAGGCGCTTTACTCCGCCTCCCTTCCTCCCCTTCTTTCCTGAGGCATCTCCGCCTACCTGCTGTCTATCCAGGTAGCCTTGCCGGAGCAGATTGCCGAGGTAAGAATCGAGAGTGAGCGCCCGCGTAGTCGCAGATGTGGTATGATGGACCGGGTGGATATTGGGGTTACTCGGCAGATGGAGGGTCTTGAGATAGCGACGCAGGTCAACTAAAGTAGTATATTTAGTACTGCCCACAAGACTGAGAATATATCGATTCACCATCTGACATCACCCGCCCACTCGCAAGCACAAGCGATAATATGACATATAGTATGCCCAGCGATCCAATTTGGTCAGCTTTGCTCCAAGATATCAAACTCCCATAGTACTTGGCGGGGCGTTCTCCGTCGTCATCCGAAGCGTCACCTTCGTCGTCTGAATGGCTCTGAGAAGGGAATAGTATGGCTTGATCTGCGTTTTCTTCTTCTAAAATTTCTTCCTCCGTTTGAGCAGCGTGCTCAATGAGAATAGAGTCGAGTGTCGAACGGATAATATACGTCTTGGACCCCAACGCGGTTGCTAATTTGGGGGCATTGGTTAGGATGCTCAGATCTTCACCGAGTGATAATTTCCTACCTCTCTTTTTAGCTCCAGTGGCAACTTGTGCTTCGTTGGGTTCGTCGTCGCCATCTTTCTCCAGGCCGGCGCGTGAAGGTAGCTCCGTCAACTCCATACCGAAGGTTTCGCGTAACTTTTGCTGCGCGGCCGCAAAGACGGCATTGAAGTTGCGCGAGTTTCCCAGGACTAGAGACCACATATCAGGCGCGTCTTAATGATTCGGAGGGAGATAGGAAAAACCTTTCTTGTTGATGTCCTCTCTGCGCAGGACTGTTCGTCTATGTTCCATGAAAAGAGCCAGTCGAACAAGTTCGTTGGCTTTCCGCGTCACCTCCTGTAAGGAATCAGGAGTGCAGAAGACATTATATGTCCGGAATTTACAGATTCTGCTCCATCTACATCCATTCCATCCACTGGCTCCTCTCCTTCCTCGTCCTCTTCCTCCTCTTCTTCAGGGACCTCTTCCACGGGTGCTCGCCGCCCTCGAGTTCTCTGAGTTTGGCTAGGTTTTTGAGACTGAGATGCCCCAGTTCTGGTAGTAGAGCGACCCATGCTTTACGAGAGGGTTGATTGTAAAGATATCTCAGAAAATGGGTGAAATGGAAAGACAAGCAATGAAAGCTCGCGAAGCAGATGAACGTGACAGTAGATGTGACAGGACGCGAAATTTATCACGTGCCCATCAATCGCGTTTAAATTACTCGAGCAACCAATTTTGATCACTAATTCTAAAAATGGGCATCAATGGGGCATCATAGGAAAAAATACTACATATGTACAAGGAAATCGTGTGCAACAGATATAGGTACATTGCGTGCTAAGAGTTTTTGAAGAAAGAGTATGTGGTTAATCTATGAGAAGGAGATTTCTACCGTTTTCGTGACTTTGATACCTCCGAAAAAAGTCAGTACCGAATCCGATTGTCCGTGGTCGATTTGCATGCCGAGTTTCTGGATAATCTTTGTCTTCCTTGTCTTCTCCTCGTCAAATTTTTGAGCCTGGGACAGAACGTATACTTTACAGGCAGCTACATTCATGATTGTGAGATTTAGAGGTACCAACACAATACGTGCGGTGACCGATGGTCCCAAGAGGAATAGGATCAACGATATGAGCTGAAGGAGGATTGTTGATCTGATGGTAGTGATTCAGCATGGTGAGGGATGATATGTTTCACGGTACCCACAGATATAGCCACTGTCCGTCCAGCAAGAGACCGCGATTAAGGACTGACACGCAGTCCACTGCAAAAAAATTTCGAATGCCAAGGCTGGCGCTGAAGTCAACCTGGCATTGTTCCGCTCTCCGTGCGGCAATAAACATGAATACAAGCGAGGTGTCAAGTAGTGGTCCGATGAGTGCTGTTGACACGCAGCCTTTGATGAGGGGTGAAATGGTGCAGTGCTTTGAAGTTCCAACAGAAACGCCGGAGAGTCCCAGAAAAGGTGTGACACTGCAAATGATAGCACCAAGCCAGAGAAGGCAAAATAAAAATGGAATGTACCAGTCGCCACGGGATGCGTACACAGCTCGAAGGCGGCAGTAGAAGAGAAATGTGGTGAAAACGATAGAAACAGTGTACAGGCTGCTCGATGCAGTCAGAATGCCGTTGCATGTGCCCAGAGGGGCGACTAAAGTGAAGAATGAGAAGTGCGAACATCTACTGTACGAGAATCCATTCGAGGCGCACCTTCGAATAAGATCATTATAACAAGGTATCCGAGAGTTGAGATTCTGCAACAAAATTATGTCGATACAAAAACGAAGAGAAGGATTTGTCTGGATTCCGAACCTTGATAGCCCGTAGACAAAATGGTGCACGATCTCGCCTTTCAATGACCGAAGAATGCGAATGTCATCTCTGGACCTCGTGGCCAGCTCCCAGAATAAGATCTGTGTTAAGCATGGCACGGTTGCGGTGAATATATCAGCCTTATAGGCCCGAAGTAATGCGCACCACGAGAGAAGCTGCAGTAAAGAAGCCTGGAATAATCATTTCATTCTGAGGGGTAATGCCCACTGGCGAGGATGTATCGTCCCCATAATCAGCGGTTCTCGAGGCGTTCATGATGGGTAACAGAAGCCTGATCCCAATGAAACGTAGCCTATATACTGGCCCTTGAATTAGCAACGTAAATATAGGGTCATCAGCACGGGATACAAGAGTTCCGAGACGCTTGTTACAGTCATGATTGGAAGCCCTTCGACGGCTTCACATCTTCGGGCAGGCTATAAATAGCTCATTTTCTCAACGATTTCTTACCGTCCTGCCGTCCCGTGACGTCGAAATGACATGCAGTGCTCCCAAGTACGAACTCAAGTATTTAACGAGTACTAATACTATTCGATCGTTTGCCGATGAATTTGCTTGAATACCGCACTTTCAGATCAAAAGAAATCTGCCCAACTTTGAACTTAAGTACTTGAGTAGTAAGTACTTCATATTTGGCTGTGATCACACTGCAACCGCAGAGGCGTGAAATACTAGTTCTGAATCATCCGTTTCCAGTGTTTCCACGAGTTAACAGAAATCACAACTTCCACTTACTTAGGATTATACTAGAATGCATATATTTGGCAGAATCAGAACTGTTTCGGAACTGTTGTACTGAGTGGAAGATCTCCCAGCGTGAACATAACGCTGACCTTCAGGTAAATTGAGCTTGAGCTTGAAAATTTTTGAAGAACGTTCGAATCGACCCTACTTGGATGCTGTTGCGACCAAGTTGCGACACGTTGAATATCATAAAGGAATGAGCCCAAGAAGCTGTGCGGCAGTGGCAGTGCTGAAGCAGTGCTTCCGCTTTTATTGGAGCCAAGATTCCCACGACATGCTCCACGTTGTTGGATGTGACAATATTGCGACATATTTCTCTCCTTCCCGCCGTCTACGCCTTATTCTTCCAACAGTCCTCCATTGTATTCTCTTGCAGAACCTCCCTTACTGTTAACTCTCGTTTATTTCGGTTCGAATCTCTGTAATACCTTCAGTCTGTCCACGCCATACCTACTTCAATGGCCTGGTGCGCCTCATCTCAATTCTTATGAAACCCACAACTGACACCTTTAAATAGGTTAGATGTCTTCTCACTATTCGCTGTTCGCACCTTTGCATCCCTGAGCCCACATAAAGGTGTACTAACATGTCATTGTAGACGATTGCCGTCTTCGGTGGTATAATATATGGAATCATCTTTGTCACAAAAAGCATCAACGAAGGAGTCGCATCTACCAAAGAATCGTAAGTCATGTTGCTCGCCTTGCATCTATCAGCGCTTATACGAATTTACTTTCTTTACAGTCTCAAAACAAAGGGGTTCAACGTCACAGCGTCTGGGATGTCTATCAAGACCTCAAAGCGGTTCGACAGGGAGGATTACGTTGACGCAACGCAACGGTGCGTTACTGAATGTTCTTTTCTTAATGATGCTCATTCATCAATGTTCGCTTCTCAGGGGCATAGTGAAAGCTATGCAGGCTTCTTCGTTTCGCCGCGGCGGCTCTCAAGCCAGTGACATCAATTCAATGGAACGAGTAACCTCAAGTTCAAGTACCTCCAGCGAAGAGAAGAAGAAGAAGGGCATTTTTAGAACGAAGAAATGAGGAGCCTTTCGACGCATTCATACCACAGCAGTTCTCAACGCAGCAGGTAGATGTGAAAGTATACCCATTTGTTCATTCTTTGGATCCCCTGCAAAATTTGGGCCTCAGACGGTATTCACTCGAGCACAGAACACTCCGTTCTCATTCACGTTTTTCCCTATAAATTTATGTCTGTACATGCAGCATGTACATTATTTATCATCTCTTCCCGATACTTCTATTTATCAGCTTTCCCAAGATCTCGACTTCAAGATTTCCATGTTCAATACTAGGTACCACCCTTCGAAGCGAGAGCGAACGTTGTCTTTCCTCGCACCACACTGTGCGTTTTGCTGCAAGCTCAACAATGGCAGCCATGACGCAAACATTCTACGAATTTGCCTATCGCGCAAGAAACGATTAATGCGTAGCGGCCATGCGGTTATACTAGTAGCCGTCCTATCAGCAGGTACATAGGCGTATTTATATCGTTTCTCGCGGTGAATTGCAGCGAGGCAATTCTCCGACAACAAAAGGAAGGTCCTGGTCAGCGACTAATAAGCACAGCAACAGGGCGATGCCTTCAGGAACTGCCTACCTGAGCGTACACGGCGGTAAGTGAAATCCAGATTCTGGATACAACACACCCACTACGAATATGAATTCAAATCTACAACCGCCAGAGGATAAACGCTACACGGTCCAAGACCGCATCTCATCGTCAACGTACACCTGTAGCACTGAAAGGATTACCGTAGTGAATTATCGAATATGATTACTGATTCTGTGGCCACGCTGCGCGTTCCACGAGTAACCGCTCGTTCCCCAGCCTGGGTGACCCATTCACCTCACCCTTGACGCTTTCAGAGCAAAGACCGAGGCTGCGGAAGTGGCGAATGTCATTGCTGCTGCTGCCAGCCAGCTTGAGGTGATGGTTGTCCCACCACCAGCCGCGCTATTTGTTATGATATCTAGGGTCAGTCACACCGTTATCGTTCGAAATAATACACTGACATATAATCAATTATAGCACTTCAAGAGCGCCGCACTTCGCGCTTGTTTGGAGGGAGTAATGTTACCGAAAATTTGCGTGAAGGCGTGCCGCAGGTCAGATCTCCAAGTTTTTCCCCCACTTGAGCGACGACTGAATTGATAAAAAAGGGGTCCACTTAGATGATTGCACAGAAAATATACCTCGGCAGCGAGAAAATCGGTAAGCACATAGACGCATACCCTTCGTTATGTTGGCCATCTAAAACGAATTTCAATCGGTAGCACGGCTGCTGAGATATCCGGCTACCCATCATGCATCATGTCTACAAGGAGGTCAATATTAAGATACTTGATTGTCTGATCTGCCGTCTGTGATAGAGGAGGGAATTATGGTATGTGATTATACAATTGTAAGCTATACCCTCGGGACGCGTTATGTTGCAAGATTTGTCGCCGATTCGAAGATACTACTTAATGTCGTCGGATTGCTGACTATTCTAAGTACTCAAAGCTCACGATTTCTTCGAGCTACAACCAATAAATGTAGGAAATGCTACCAAACATTTAGATTCATATTTATCTCGCGATTGTGGTGCAGGATCATAAGATGGGGCGTTGCCAGGCTTGCCAATGTAAGTAGGAGTCAAATACGGGCAAGGAGTGGTCCGCCACGTTTTCTCACGCGCTCATTGACATGAAACGGCCCACCGTGTTGACCACTTTCATACTGCTTTCACTCTATCTCGGATGCGGCCACCGGTCCCATGCTATGCATGCGCACTTCCGCTACCGTTCATAGACGACCGTCATCCGCCTGCCTGTTCCATCGCTCAGCTGGTATGCGCCATCATGCATCATGCATCATACCGGTGTTTTACGGTTTCGCCTCAGTCACCGCTCATGCAGGTTATTCTCCGCGTGCCACCACCCAACTCTTCGGAATCAAGTGAATGTCATATCTGCCTGCAGCTGCTATGCACATAGCTCGATCTCTGGGGCTCTCCATCGTATCGTCCGCCTCCCGTTCATGCTTCTACATATCCATTCCGCCGCCTTTCCTATGTCACCCACTGTCGTATCTGGAAGCTCTTGCATTAGGCCTATGTTGGTATCGTCGGACCGGTCTTAAAATTAGCAGGGCAGGCATTTCCACATCGCGCCCCATGTTCATCATTCCTATGGTCCGCACCTTCGGCGAATGCGAGAACGCCTTCCCCCTTCTTTGTCTATTGAAAACAGTGCCATCTCCTACCCACCGTCTTCCCGTGTGAGTCAATATCATATCTTCCGCTCGCCTCGCCCATTAGACGCACCGCTGTGGAAATTGGCCTCATCCGCCTTCTTATGCGAAGGCGATCCCCCCCCCGTGATAATTCGGACGCTCCGCGTTGGCAGCATACGGCACCTGCCACTACTATCGGCCCCCGACATCGCGCACTCCCTCCGACCCACGCTGTATCTGCGTTGCGCCACGCATCTAAGCTCCGCGCGGATATGGGATAACTAACTTGCAACATCGGAGTGCACCTACATGCGGGTACTGGACACTTATTTCCTGACTGTCGTTCACACTTACAGCACCGCTGACGTATTGGTCTCTCGGGAAAACTAGGGAAAACTTGAACATTGTGTAACTTAGGGCTGTCTATTCTTGGCTCAGCTCTGCATACGGCACTCAGCTCCGACCACATTATGATTCTTCGCCGTTAGCGCGGGCTACGTGACCGCGGTACGATGTACTTCGAAGCGCATTTTCCGTTCACCGAACTTGACTTCGGCAATCCTGTATTAACATTGCTCGCGATCCCGGCCTGAACTCGGATCCTACACCCACCGCCAGCAGGTTGGTCGTACAGGGCTTCGCCGTCACTGCACACACTGGTACGTTACCGCGCTCAAGGATGAGGCTGCCTTTTTTATAGGGCAGCCACGCGCGATAGTGCCCAATCCCAATGTGTCCATAGAGAAGTGTATGTCTTCGCAGCGTCCCGCGTGTCACTGCTGCAGCCGTAGCCTCTCATTGGTTGTCCTCACTCTTGTCTAACAATCGATTGTATCGGACGAGTATAAGAATGGAATTGATGTCCATATATAACCCAGCGCTACAGCTGAATTCAAAACGATACGCCACGGCGCGTATCGCATACCATTTGTCGATAACTCTCTTCCGAGGTCAGCGGGAAGCTCTGGCAGGCATTTTCTTCGCCAGTTTATCTACGCCATCACGCTGATCTGGAAAGCCCGCCGCGAAGCTGACGCATCGATTTGAATTCGGCTGTAATAAAGGACAATGTCCATAGGGCAGCCTGCGTTGGGCATCATTGCATCAACAATCAATCCGACGTCCACTGACTGCCCATTGAGGAACGTTGTTACTTATAATTAGTTGACTTATGTAGTCGCACATTTGAATCGCTTGTTTAATATATACCTAACCTGCCGCATGGTGTGTACCCTTGGAGTAAAATTTAGGCAGATGCTGGGGAGATATGTGTCTGAGGCGTGAATATTTGATATACACAAATTTATATAGGAGATATATCTATGTTATCAGCCTTGAATGGAAAATATCATACTAGTAGCCATCGTATTAATAGCTTATCGTAATAGCCTTCTGGTTCGGCACTAAGAACGAAATAGTGGGGAGAATAATTATGCTTTCAATTTCCACGGAGAGAACTCAATCATACACATTGAATCAAGGTCACCATTGGGTACCATCTTCAGTATCCAACCGCAGTTGATGAGATATATGATGAGCCATTGACAGGCCAAGGGCGTGTATGGCTCACTATTTTTGCTTCCTGTGATACGTGCAGAAAGATCTTAAGACCACTTAAATTTAAGACGAATCACCAGCCCACTTGAGTTTCTCCATCATGGATACCAAGCACACAGAAAAACCTCTACCTGAGCCAACGTGGTATGACTATGTCAAACTTACCCGCATTCACATGTTTCCAACAGGAAACGACCTTACATACCTTCCTTGCGGTATGTCAAATATTAGTTCATTATATTTACTACACTAGTAGTGACTGACAGCCTCGCGCAGTTTGGGGAGTGGCAATGGCTGCCTACTCGGAAAATATTTCTTTTGATGCCGTGAAACAGTACATTCTACCGTTTGTGTTGGGGGCGACTATCGTTCATTCAGCTGCCTGTGTGCTGAGTGACATATGTGATGTTGATTTTGACCGACAGGTTGGTCAGTCCCCCCCTTTCACCGCATGCACGAGACACGAACATGATTGTTGATTGAACTTTACGATTTGCAGAACGCACCAAACTCAGACCCTTGGTCACTGGAACGATATCTATAGCTCGAGCCTGGAGCATGATTGCAACTATGCTCGTCCCGTGCCTATGGTTAATGACGAAGACAAACAGAACGGCGTAAGTTTACATATATTTTATTAGGAAATAAACTGAGATGTTAGGACAAAAATCAGTGCAGCTTTAGCTGCATTCGGACTTTTCCCTCTACACGCCTTCTACCCATTAATGAAACGCTGGTTAGCGGTACCACAGGTTTTTCTTGGTGCGTATTCTACATGCCCACAACGATTTGCACGATTTATGCTGACGGGAAAATCGGCACTGAGCAGGGTTGACTCTTAATTGGGGCTTTGTAGTCGGCTGGGTCGCAGTCGCAGAATCTATAAATTTGAAAGTTGTTGCGATCCTCATGGTAGGGGCAATATGGTACGGAGCAATGGTACATGATTGTTCACAAGGATTAACTGACATTAGCGACTGTAGCTATAGTGTAGTGTATGACACAATTTACGCTTGCCAAGATCGAAAAGACGATGTGAAGGCAGGGGTAAAATCTGCGGCGGTGTTTTTCGGATCCTGGGTTCGCCCAATCTTGATGGCACTGGCAGTTGCCTTCATTTCATGCCTTGCGTGGGCTGGATATATGAATGATCAAGGTATTTTCTATCATATCATTTATGGTTCATCAGTGCTATCCCAACATTGAACTCATCTCCATTTAAAGGTCGGCCATTCTATGTTGTATCTGTCGGCTTCACATGTGTATTCTACGTATGGCTGTTCTCCACCTGGAACGACGCAGACAGTGTAGATTGCGCTCAGAAGTTCAAAGTAAACATTTGCACGACTTACATTTTGTTATATGGACTAAAGCTATTTTTATTCTGTTCAATAGGCTCATGGAACTTTGGGGACTATCATAGCTCTAGGGATGTTCTTGGACCTATTTTTCTAGGTCTGCCGTAGAATAAAGGTCGAACGAGTCCTTGGATTTTCAGCTCCACTGTGATTCTGTTAACTGCTTTGAAATAACACATATGGAACCCCGGAGACTGTTCTGAAGCTCGGGAGCCACAGGCAATGGTAAATGGAATTATTCGGCAGACTACCGCATTTAACTTGAACCTGGTCCCCGCAGGGTGCGTGTTGAGGTTGCCAGTGTGGCTCCAGATGATTTATGCAAGATGTGTTGTACACCAACGGCGTGTAATTGAGCTCTGACTAACTCGTCGGTTCTGTTGGTAATACCCAGAATACGCGTCTGCCCTCGGAGCGAGTATGCACCATGGATGTACTTGGCTGTGTGGGCCTCATGGCATGGCTGGAGTCCTTTTTTGATTACTGTAACTTTGATGAACATCTCAATAACATACTGGCGTCGTGAGCGGGGGTGCACCGGGCTCTTAGGGGTCCGGCGCTAGGGAGCTGTGGGCCGATGGGCCGGAGAGTTTGGCCGCCGTTATTCAAGCCGCTAGACTACGCCTTCGTAAGGGATGACACGGACGCTGGACAGTCGGGTGTCGTTGTCAATTAGCCGGGAGACGGCCGACTGCTGTCAGTAAACGCTGGTGGTGCACAACGGCGGTCAGAAGTGGCAGGAGGTTCCACTTATGTGGTGCCGTGAGCGGTGTCGTAGGTGGGTTGGCGGCTGCCGTCGGGTCGGGTAGTCGGAGCCCGAGCCGCCCACAGCGCCCGGGGATCACTTTGCTGTGAGACTTGAACGCAGCGCCATCATGAATCGACTGGTACACCATGCAGCAGCGCGCGCCGCTGATCCTTTTTGATAGGATTGAATGTCTCTACCCTCCAAGTACTTGGGAAAGTTGGGAGTGGGAAGATAAAGTGAATTCTCTCTGTGGGACCGTTCCCGTTTATGTGTGCTACTCGTCTCAGACTGGTTGATATTATCCATACCACTGTTGCTACTTGAAATTATTATGGTTTTCCATGGACTAGGTTCATCAAAGGTTTATGGTGGCTCCATTGATTTAATACGAGGCCATTTTTTGCAATTAGACGAAGCGGTCTTTGAATCTCATGTGTCTCGATAATCTGGGCCTCAGGCTTATCATCTTTGAACATGAGAAGTTTGGTGTAATGTGCGCGGAAATGCATGCCCGCCGACTCGTGTACTCCCACAATCCACACTCGCCGGCACCACGGCACGAGCATTTAGGCGCCCGCCGGCACGCATGCACCTCCACTTTTTACAGCCATCTGATCCTGACCATCATACACATGTATCGTTCCTCATCACCACATTGGCATCTTTTTGTGCACACTTTGATGCGGGGAAATGATTTTTGTCAGTGGGTCGAATGTTGGAATGTGGTAGTCTCGTACCCATCTGAAGGTGTTCTTCCGTGGGAACTGGCGGCGTCTGGGACACGGCACCTCGTTCTCATGCGCGCGCACGCAGCTGGTCGAACGAGTGATGCAGTACAAAGTAGTCTCTTGGCCTCAGGCCTTCGCCGCTTCGGAAGTGTCTTCGTAAAATGGGGATCTGCGATAGCACCCCTGCCTGCAAGCACACCAGCGCTGTCGTTACTTATATCCGATTTCATTGATGTAAAGCAATTACAACTCCGGAATTTAATCTTGTGCTTAGAGTTTAGATTTGGATTTTGATATTATACCCATACCTAGACACTGTCTATCTACAGTAGACAGGGAATCTGATACCAAAGGTAGAGCGCTCCCCTGAGATCATTGCTTGATACCCGCTACCCAGTCGGCTTCGAGGTTATCTGGTGCAAAGGCTCTGATAAGTAAATATAGCCGCAGAGTCAACATAAAACATGTTCCCAGGTCGTCAAAGTAAATGTGGCCTAATATAGAGCGCTTTGCGCAAGCGAGTAAGTACTAAGCGCTTAGTACCACTGTGTGGAAATTGAGTCTCCTGCCTTGTTTTTCCTTTAGATCTGCAGCAGATGTGATCTCTCAGTGATCATAGTTGTGTTTAATTATGGTGCCGTGCCCTTGGTCGAAACACTTATAATGATTAGGACTCTGAGCAGGAATGCTGCAGGACTTTTCCATTATATATCCTCCCGTAGGTGTTTGTTGAGAACCATGACAGATCTACCTCCCATCCCTGCCAACATCATCGCTTTGTAAGTTTGCTTCCCATTTGTATTTTTCTTTACTCATGAGGAAAGTACAGAACCACCCCAGTGGTTAGCATTTTACACTCAGGATACAAATCTATAATCTCATTCTAAAGCCCGCGCAGTTGATTGGGACCTTGTTCAACTGGTTACTTTTTGGCGTTCTATTGGTCCAGACTTGTATTCATGTCAGATATGGCTCATAAGCGACGCAGTATGCGATATCCTGATTGCAGGATCTATGCTATGTCTGGTGAGTATGCTTGAGTCTCCATCAAGTCGACGTTACCATGCTCACGATGACACACTCTCAGTTCCGGCAATCAAAGAAAGAGGGAGCAGAATTGAGGACTTTGGGGAAGCTTGTTCGCTTGATTGTGGAAACTAATACACTCACCGGTCAGTACCACATCATCGACATCAGTTGTGGTATGTAGTCCAAGTATTTACTCAGATGCACGACATTCGCTTTTCTATTATCTAGCTGGCATGGCTATCACGACGGGTGTTATTTTCTTTGCCTTTCCCGTAAGCGCTCATTTTATCACGGAAATAAATAAACGCTTTAACCTATTTTCAGAATCAAAACATCTTTACATGCCCGTACGCCACCCAATTCTACTACATGTCGGCGCGAGCTGATACTTACACCCTTGAAAGAACACTTGTGTTGGGGAAATTGTGCAGTTCCTTCCATAGGTCTCAATTAATTCTTATTGAAATTTGCATTTAGGTACTCCAACACCCTTCTGGTGACATTCAACAATCGTATCACTCTGAGAAATATCAGCAAAGACCATCCCTACGGGAGTAGAAAATACGGTGTTCGGCCCGTGGTCATTACGGCGATTGATATCCGGCGGGCTGCACCTGACAAATCTATCGAGCAGACCTCTACATCTGAAAGCTAAGGGAGACCCAACCTCGAATATGCAAACAAATAACTATGGAGTTCAGTTTGACGCATGGCGCGCTGTGCCTTTCATATAAATATTTTCCAGTGGTCGTCGGCGTTCTCCATCGCTCAATCTGTATTTTTGTATCTTTTTATTATCTATTCCAACTTGATTCCAATGTGCCAGTGGCTGGGGGAGGCTCTTGTGCGCAAAGCTGTTCGATCCGACAGCTTCTGGTCTGCAGTTCGACATTGATCCGAGTATGAGCTTGAAACTTCGTTTAACGCTGCCTACGAGTCAAAGCGGTTGAAGTCAAAGCCTTTTATACCCCAAGAAACCAGAAACAACCAAGAAACCCAAAAGAAACCGCATTTTTCTTACTAAAATAGAATACTAACGTGTGAAGATGACTCGTCATTACATAATCGTTTGTCATTCAATGCCGCCGGGTCCGGCAAGGACTGAGGACAGTGGCTCAAGCGCTCCAGGCTCTTCTCATGTTCTCCCCCAAACCAGTACCACGTCAATAGCATGTCGCAACCGTCTCACGCTTCAAATTTTCAGCTCGATCCCGGGGTACCGCGCCGTAAATCAAGGCTAGCAGTCCACTCCGTTCTCAAGGCGCTCTTTGTGCTGGGCTGTCTGTGGGCCGTATATGTAGTTGCCAGCGCTGTCTACGCCGGCGTACGCAGCCGAAATGCACCTCATCCGACTCTGTACCAGGACATGGACGTGCCATACAAGCCGAGCGACGTTGTTCGACCTCTCCTCGACGCAAAGCAGACGTTCAGCGTCGTGGCTACTGTATGGGCCCGGGATCCCGAGTTTGGAGGAGAAGATGTGTCTTCTGTTGGTTCCGCGGACGCGAAGGCGCAAGGCGATCTGGTTCAGGGTGGGCCAGTCTTACATGAGCGGGCAATATTCTCCGACACAATTTTTCGCGATCTTCGTCTCGAAAGCGAAACGAGGGATATACAGACGGCGGTAAAACTCAAGATACCCACTTCAATATTGTAAGTAACATCATGCATTCTTCAAAATATGACAGGACCCAATATTGTCGTCGCAGCCTCAACTCTAAGTTATGGAACTACGATCTCCGTGCATCGTTTGTACTCATCCCCGATACTCCTTCGCCACTGGACCATGCAGTTAATTATTCAAGCTGGATTCCGAGTGGCGTGAACTTTCCTTCTGTGAGGCCTTGGACGTAAGTTTATCAGCTTGAGTAACGATATATCTAGCTCAAAGCAACCTCAATATTAAACTTACCTTGCTTCCAGAGACAGTCATCTCCCTTCCATTCAGGATCAAATTGTTGATTCTTACGGGGTATTCATACCCCTCCTTGCCTTCATGCCAATCAACTCCACCTGCCCGAAACCCTCAATCGCCATCAAGAGTGCACAACAAATGATTCCTGCACCACAAGACAGTGACTCCGAAGACGATATGGACGATATGGATATCCCAGCCCTGTCACATCCAGAGCACGCTCGGACGAATTTTATAAAGTCGTATGCGTCTACGGACAGTCACTCAGTCCTTGATGCACACCCGTATATTGTCACTCGGTATGTCAAAGTTGATTATCGGGTGCTGCTTTCCGACGGGTACTTGCAGATCCCATGTCCGTGTAGTGGATATGGTGCGCCTATACAATCGAACTGCATATGTGAAACATCATCACGAGCTACAGTCGAATTCTGTAAGTTCGAATTTAAGGTATATCCCGAAGTTGGAGCTCATAATCATGCAGTGCGGAGGCCGACTCGTCGACAATACCCTGTCAGATTGGCGATTGTGCCACAAGGATTTTTCTACGAACGGGAATGGCGAAACGAGAGTAAAGCTAAGAAAATTCGACCCAAATAGCCAGCAAATGCACGTAGAATGGGCTTATGGGCCTTATCTATCGCTATTTGAGAGCGCTTGGGGACCTCTGGTACTCTTTCTCTTGTCTTCTTTCTCATCTGGGCTGAATTGGACTCTTTAATTTCTTCCTTAGGATCTTGTCAAAGTCCCAGTTAAACGCGAGCAGTGTGACGAGGCAAAGTCCCCGTCGCCAAATATTTCGGCAATACATGAGGGTATAATTCTGTTTTTTTTTTTTTCCTTTTCCATACACCTGCTGATGTATCTGACAAGGAAAAGCGGAAGACACATACATGAACGTTCAGTGGAACGTCGTGTTCTCCATAGTTTCTCCTGGGCAGCTCTTCTTGGCGGACTCTATGGCTCTAGCCGTGTCCGTCTATAATATGAAACATACTTTGGAAACGGAGGCCGAAAGGCAGAAAGTACAATCCCGAGTTGAATATCTGAGTATGTGTCTATGGCCTCCGTGGTTTTCATATTCGCTCTAAATTGACTCAATACCCGCTTTATAGATGCACTAGGAGGGCATAAATTCAACGAAGACTCTCACCCAAGGCTTCACTCTACTTTATACGTTCTATGGTGAGTCATCCACTGGCATTGTGATTTTATAGCTATTAATTGATCATCCCTACTATAGCATAACCACCTCAATCATCTCGGGAATTTTCGCATTCCATTATTGGCTTACTCGTACTTCAACAGTCGGGATATCCATCCAAGGCAGCGCCCTCATAGCTGTTGCATCGTTATTACACATTCAATCAAGTGGCTCTGGTGACTTGAAGAAAAAACAATCAGTATCGGAATGGCTATTTGTCCTGCTAGTGGGGAAACTGCCGCTCGCTCTGACAGATATATTTATCCTGAAAGCTATTTTACGAGTTGAATTAGGCTGGCATAAGAGATGGATTCCAATTTTACGTATCTTACCCGCCACGCACCTCGAGAGGGCTAGTTCGCGCATTGAGGCACGGATCCCATGGATATACAAAGCATTGGTAAGTCATTTCCAGTTTGGATGCATGGTTTATTGGTCTTAAACCGAGTGTAGGCGTTTGCCGTGCTATCCACAGCATTTTCCTACAACCAGATACTGTCTTTATTTTCTCTGACTCCTTTCGACGCTCAAGAAACGCTTGTCACAAGCGTCTTCAGTTTCCCCGCACTCGTCCTGGGTCCTGCCCTCCAAATACTCTTTAATTCTCGTTCCAAAACCTTTGCAGGGCTATACCGCCCAAATGCACCTTTGCTCTTGCTCGAGACTCTCTTTGGCGCTGCCAAGGCCCTCCCAATTATTGTCGGCAATATCCCCTCGGCGAAAGGAATGTCTCTTTTTGGGACGACGAAGTTGATGCTCCACTTGGTCTTGACATACCAAGCAGCTGTGTACTCCCCTGTTAATGATCTGGAAGAGGAAGATCAGAGTACGCTCTGATGGAATGTGTGTACCCAATGTGCGTATACTTACCTTGAAGCTGAAATTACAATGTATGTAGTTATACTATGCTTTTCGTAAATCTAGCCCCAAACTAGCCCAGTGGCTCTGCATTCTGAGGCCTCGCTTTGGAAAACATTTGTGTACATACCCAACGGTTCCTTCCAAATATCCAGATACTTTTATTCATCCCTCGTACTTCGTCCATGCCAGGTATCTTATCCTTCTAATTTGGCGCGTTTCTTCTCTGGCCATTTTCATTTAGATTAGATTAGATACGAGTCAGACCAAATATTTGGATCCGGTTCCGGTGTGAGTAGATAAAGAGACCTGACTGAATCCAGGGCATCTCCCTTCCTTTCTTATTTCTTCTTCCCTACGATGGACGACGACATCGTCTTCCTCGGTACATCGAGGCCCACAATTCCGTTACCCAAAGCTCGACCCAGTGTACGCCCGGTGACTGGTGAGTCCCTTGATCTCGCATGATCGCCCTTACTGATTCCCATATCCCCCATGCCCAGGTATCACACTACATGTCGAGAAGAACGGAGATGTGGCGGCCCACAGGCTAACTTTTCGCCGCGCAACGACAGCGGTAGTACATGTGGGAAGGCGGTCTGCATCGGATGCGGCAGGCGACGACAGCAGCTCCGGCGGCGACGGCGCTGCGAGCTTTCGGTGTGCGGTCGTCAGTCGACGGCATGCCAAGGTCGCATTTTCTGATAGCGGTCATGTACGTCCCTCTTTGTAACCATCTCAGCGATACAGACTGACCCACCTTCCCATCGCCTGTAGGCATACCTCATCGATCTCGGCTCCCATCACGGCACGCATGTCCGCAGCCCCGCCGACCGCTCGGCCCGTGCCCTTGTTCCGGAGACCCCCACTTTGCTCGTCGACGGCGACCTCATCACGTTCGGAAAGCCCGTCGGTAAAGGCGACGAATCTGTGAGGCCCATCGTCGCTCGCGTTGAGCTGGTCTACACCCCTGTCTTGGCTAATGCCACCGACGGATCTATTACCAATTCCTCCTCGAGACCCACCACGCCGTCTACCGCTCATGTATTCTCTGTTTCTTCGTCAGGCAGATATGGTATTCCTGTCGGAATCAGCGCATTCTCTTCCTCAGCGTCGTCTTCGTCTTCCGATGCCGAGGGAGAATCGGTGGACCATGATTCGTTTTCTGATATTGAAGAGATCCCACCGCCGCCTTCTCATTCGACAACTCAGTCTCAACCTCAGATGCAGTCACAACGTGAATCACAACCACATATTCAGTCTCCAACAGCATCTCAAGACCAGTCGTCTTCGTGGTCCGTACACCCTGCTCCGCCTATCCCATACATATTTGGCAAAGTTGCCAACACGCTGCGATTCCAACCCAGGAATGTGCCGCTTCGAGACTCAGTGTACACCCCTCCCTGGCTCAGCAACCGCTTCCAGCACGAATCTACAACACAAGATCAACAGCCGCAACAACCAGCGAATGCGGGTGACGGTGAACAGGACAAACAAGCCGGCGGTATTCAACTTTGCGACCCCCCTCGCATAAGCGAGGATCTCTTTCAGCGACAGGAACGGCTGCGGGATGCTTTGGGAAGAAGGCGGGTGCAGCAGGTCCAGGAAGGTATTCAACCGGATGTACCGTCACCCTCAAGTGCCTCGGAGCCCACGGTCACCGGTGACGCTGGCACACCTTCAGCGCCCATCAGTACGGAGGCATCTGTCAACCTCGGCGCATCTTCTCCGGCGCCAACACCTGTATCCTCGGTCGTCAATCGTCTACCATCGATGACCTCTCTCATCGAGCGCCCACTTAACCACTTTAGATTCGCACAGCTGTCGCAGTTCTTCTTGGGTGGACTGGGCACCGAGAAGACGAAGATGGCTACAAATAGCGAGGGTGATGCTGATGTAGAAATGCCCAACGCGGTTGGCACCAATCCCTCCCTCCCCGCAGCGGCAGAGTCCCAAGAACCAGTGCCTACGGGCGCCTCCGAGACCATCCAGAAGAATGCGGTTGAGACGTCGAATCCCATCAAAGATTTAGGCGCTGAAGCTCCGGGCGTCGACGTTCATCCCTCATCCTCCTCAGGTCTCTCAGTGGACGAATGTGCGCCTGCTGTTCCTCCTACGATGCCTCTTAGGCCCCTCCCGCATTGGACAGAGGACTTCAGGCCCACGTCGGTTCCAATGCCGAATTGCAGACTCCCGTCGATCGCCAACGCGCTCTCGCCTGGACCCGCGAACGTTAATGTACACGTTCACGGCCCCGCGCACAATACGTGGGTTCCTCCCCCACCATGGTGCTCGCCGCCCGCCCCACACGCGCTCGCCGCAGCCGGACCATACCACTTGCCGCCTACACATTCGCCTGAGACCACGGGCACGTGGTACTGGAACGACTCGTTGTGGGAAGCGTGCAACTTCGCCGGTCCCGTGGAAGGCAACGCCCAGAGCGACGGCATGCGGCAGCAGGCGCACCAGGCCTGTGCGCGTATATTGGCTCCCATCGCAACCCCCGCAAATTTCAGCCCCGTCTCCGCCGAGAAAACCAGCGCCCCGGTTGAGGTCTGGCGTAATGTTGACTACTACCCGACCCCAGCGACTGCAGTCGACGCGGGGGACGTCGACGGCGTGCGGGGTGCGGCACAGAGTCCTCCACCTGCTCCACGGATCCCTGCCCCCGCGTCCCCGGGACTTTCGTACGCGTCATCGCGCGAGGCGTCGCCGGTGGCGAGCAAGACCGAGGATCGGCAACTCGAGCGCGAGCGGAGCGAACCGATGGAGCTCGCCAGTCGCAGCCCAAGCCCCGCTCTGCCGCAGCGTGTCGACAAGGGCAAGCGCCGCTTGATCCAGTTCTCGTTCGATCTCTCCGACGAAGACGAAGACGGGGACATGGACTGGGACGGGGACGGGGATGACTCCGACGACTCCGACGAGGATAGCATGGACTTTGAGCTGGCGGCAGAGTTGGCGTCGTACACAGAAGATAAAGTCAAGCCGGGGCCCGGGAATATGCATCTCCTGACGCTCATGCGTGACAAGGTGGCGGCGCACGAGGCGGAGATCGCGCGTGAACAAGAGCGGGAGCGAGAGAAAGAACGCGAGCGGCAGAAGGAGTGGGCGGAGGCTGTCGAGGAGCGCGAAGAGCTCCGACGTGAAATCGAGCGCGAGGAGCGCAAGGATGCAGAAATACGTTCCGTGCAGTGGACGGTCAAGAAACTCGAAGTGCGTTGGTTTTGCCGTATATCTTCTAGTACAGCATACTAAAGTTGACGACGCAGGGGGATTTCAACACGTTCCGCGCGCTAACGAATGTCAAACTCGCTGATCATACTAGCCAACTTACCTCATTTGACGGGCGCATCCGTGAGGTGGACGCCGAATGTGGTGTTTTGTGCGTACGCGTAGAGTCACTCAGCGAGCGGTGTGAGGTGGCGCAGATCGATGCTGCGAGCGTTAATGCTACGCTGGATAATATCCTGGAGTCTGGCGAGCGTCAGAGGGTGCACAAGGAAGGCGAAGATGACGCTGCGATGGTTGATAGGGAAGCGGTGAAAGCAAGCGTGAGCGATGTACGGGCGCTGATTGATGGCATGCTCCTTTCCCTCTCATCTTTCTGTTCATTACTGATGACACCATTACAGAGATGAAGGCCCTCCACACGAGCACCCAAGCACAGGCCGAGGAGGAACTACGTGCGCTGCGCTCGCTGCGCACAGAGGCCGAGGCGGCTTACGTGGCCCTCGCGCAGCAGATGCGCGAGCAGGTGCAGAAGTCACAGGTACAGACACAGGTGCGTCACCCGCCGTATCCCATCGCTCCCGGACAAGCCGCCGACGATGCTGCCCCGCAGCCGCCTGTGCTGCCGTCGTTGAAGCGGAAACGCGATGACAGCGACGAGGACGAGGCGGCGCCCGCCGACGGCGACGGCGACGACGAACGCGCCCGCGAAGCCGTCAGCTCGGCTAGGGGCATGGACGCGAACGTGAACGCAAATGAGCACTCCGCGCATGAGATGGCCGACGACGTGGTGATGGATGCGCTTCCACTTCTGCTCGCCACGTCTACCCCCTCCCTATCCACTTCTTTTGAGCGAGGGACGACGCCTCCGCCACGCAAGCGTGCACGGAAGATCGCGCGGCTCGTCGTACGCACGGCGACTGCAGTGGGCGTCGGCGCGGTCGTTACGTGGACCGCGTTGGCGTTCAGCTGAGCGCAAAGTGTTACCTGGAGCCCAGCTAGAAGCGTGTCCGAGTTCGCGGACGGCCGCGCGTTATAATAGCGATACGGTCGTTCCGATGGACAGGGAGGGGTTGTGTGAAGACGGGACGGCTCCGTCGATGCCCTTGGGTTGGCCTGCGCTGGACCCAGATGTTAGGCTATAAGTTGTAAGATCAAAATGAGGCTTCCAGAAGAACGTTTGAAGCAGTTGGTGGGGTGCTGCAAAAGCTGTACGATATGTATTATAGGGACTCGGTTTCTCCTTTCATTCCTGCCATATTAAATGTGTTGTGTAAGTACTTACTACCTTGGTCCGTTTCATGGTCTTCCGGTTACGATGTACTCATCCCTCTTCCATTCCACTGTTCATTCGTTTTATATTGGCATCTTTCTTCAGTGTTTTCGTTGTGGGCTTTCCCGACTTCTACCCATCAACCCCATTTACTGATCTTGGTATTGGTGTGCTGTGCCAGTAGTATGTACTGAATGTCTTTAGGTTACATCAAATTTGATATATTTATGACCATTATATCGCCATCCAGCAGTGGGGCAGCTTTGTCGTTCAAGTTGTACAAAAAATAATACGACATTGTTTCTAGAAATTTACAGAGACTTGCCATCTTCTCTATAACGGCGAGTCCTCTGTGAACATGGCATAAAGTGTATATGTCATGCATTATACTCTTTCCGCACTACGAATCCATACGAGTGTGTTGCAACTGCCAGTAGAGGGAGCAGGGAGGCCGCGCCGCGCAGAGCCGCGCACTTAGCAGCGGAAAGGCCGGCCCGACGGTTTCTCTGACCCGTCGTCGACGAGTTATGGATTATTACATACGTCATATTCCACTTTCTATACCTTCTCACCTACATCAACCCCCATATCCAACTTCTCCGTGGCTGCTATTTTGCCATTCTCTGAGCGTCGACCCTTGCTCGACCCCAAGAAGTCGCGGGCAGGCGCGATGCGTGCATTTCCATGAGTTTCGTGTCGCTCTGTGCCACTTCGCGGAGTATCGTGAGGAGAGTCTTGGAAGCGTATGTACTTGTTCCCGTTGTGCAAAAAGCGCTCTATTGAATGGAGTATCATTCACCTCGATAGAGTAGCCAGTAGCTGGATCAGACGTGTTCTGCCACAAATACACGGAGGACTTGGGCGCCTCATCCAACCTTTGCAGCGCCACTATTTAGCTTATGGCTTCAGAAACTAAAAAAGTACATACCGATGGCCTCGTTACAGTGAACAATGTTTTAAAATAACTATGATGTGACGTACTTGGCGAGTATATTCTTGACTGATTTCCCAGCGTCGAGTAAGTACGCAGGAAATCCGAGTATTGACGAATATGTCGGCGCTAACCTCCTGTCTCGCGATGGTAAACATGATGAAGAGTAGGCTTACCGTTTTTATCGCTGGTCAGGTAGACGTTTGCTTCCTTTGCAACTTCATCTACTCGTGGACTCCCTTTTATAGCAATTTAGGTCCTCACTCAAGTGGGGAATTCTTTTGGAAATCTGACCTGCGGCCCGCCTTCACTCAAAACTTCGGTAACATTGCCTTCCAAACACACTCGAAGCGCGGCACTCTTGAAGTGTTATGATTGATCATACGTTAGTATGTTGTATAGAACGACGGTGATTATGACTAACACCAGAGATTATAACAAATAGCGCGGTATTACAACATGGACAGCGCGCCCTGAAGGAGCTCAGGCGCGCAGAGCAATACTGAGTCCGGCAAGAAATCGCTGATTGCGCTCCCCGGTCGCATCATAATGGCCTGTAGCTAGACGTAGCGCGTGAAATGCTCATACGTGGACGCTGGTTCCCGCACTCACGTCACGCGCGGAAGCTGGCGTCCGTAACACGCGTAGCACAGTATCATAGCGGCCAATCTCATGTTCGCAGACACAGGCAGCCATGACGCAGGGAAGAACATCGCCCAGGAAAGTTGTAAAGTTTGCGGATAAGCTGGACCGGCGGAGTTGTGCTCCGGAAGTGGGCGGCCGGTGCGGAGAGCAACGGCGCCTGTACAAACGCCAAGGCTTGTGCAGAAGCCAGTTTGTGTACCTTAAAGGGCCCCGGCGAAGCAGACGGCGCCAAGGTGAAATGAGCAGTTCGTGGATGAGCCGGAGTGGGTTTGGGCATCGGAGGGGCAGGAGGTGGGCAGAGAGGAAGTGCACCCGTACAAGCGCCGTAGTTCGCGTGGGCGTCGAGCACCCGCGGGCGTTGTGGCCTGCATGGCCGCTGCGGTGCATGGGCGGAGCAGCAATGAGCAGCGGGTGCGGTGATCAGAGCTCGCGCTGGCGACGTTGCGGCCTTCGCGGCGGCGTTGTTGGGTGTTGGATGAGTAACATGGCGCGCACGAGCGTAGCTTTAAGAGCTCGCACAGGCACCGTGGCGGCGTTGTTGCGTCTTGGAGGGCCCGCGCTGAGTGAATTGGCGCCCCAGAGACTGACAGAGGACTGCCGGCGGTACTCCGCGTGGCGATCCCAAGCAGCACTGGGCAACTCCAAGTAGCTGCGGGGAGCGTAGACATCCCTGCAGGTCGAAGAGCTGACTCGAAGTAGATTGAAGTTTGAAACGAAAGCCAAGTAACGACGAACGACGCGTCGTACTAAACAAAGTCACGTGGACATCGCGCGACGCGTTCAAGTGCGTTGGGGACAAGGCTMGGACTCGCGCGGAGGTGAACAGAGGCGAACGGATGAAATCGGTTGTTACATGTTACACGCAAATACATTTCAGAGCATTTTTCCAACTTCGTGCTATTTGGAAAAAAATTACTTGAATATTCTAGCGCGCAAAACACATGGCCTTTTTGACTGTGCGCCACGGTTTAAGTATTTGGCTGCGCATAATCAACGCATAATCAAAGCTCGTGGAAATTAGATAGCACGGCATGTATGGGTTGCAAGAAACTGTATGAAATACTACGAACGGCGGTCGAGTACCACTGCACTATTTACGCCCTGGGAAAGGCGGTGAATATGTACTGGACACATGGACTGCAGGTTGGGTAAAACATTCTTAGTTTTACTGTCTACGATGCCTAGACTGCCAGCACCCGTTCCAGGCCACGAACTTCTTCGAAGTGACAGCCGTGTCCACCACAAGAGAATTGAAGTAATCATCTAAAATGCCACCGATACAACATTTACTATATTTTAAAATGCAAATACACGGATATTTGTCGCAAATTTAGAAAGTGCCTTATAATCAACAACGCTTTGATTACGAACATCACGCTCAACCTTATAATTGCATATCTCCCATAATTTCTGCTCACTCTCCCTCAAACTTGCCCATATGTGTGTTATAGTACTTTTATAAGTATATATGAGTTTAGAATTGTTATAGAGCCCCAGTGAACTGAAGGACAAATTGTAATCAATTCCCGTGACATAGCATTTGCCTTATAATGTCACGCAATTCGCAGAGTGTCATTCAGAGCTACACAGGTACCTTTTTGTAAAAATAACAATGAAATAATATGATATTGTACTATGTTGATGTCTCCCAGTTTTTTGGTGGTATAATAATCAGTGGAAGTGGACATATGAAATTATAAGGTGTGCGTGACGTTCATAATGAAAGCGTTGTTGATTATAAAGCACTTTCCAAATTTGCGACATTGTTGATAGAGATTATAAAAACCATCGTATCCCGAGGATCACAGGGGCTCAGCCGGAATTATGGCGATTGCTAATTATCTCATCGTGCATTCATACCCCGACTTCGAAAGCAATGTCACCAATACCCCATATACGAGATGTTTTCGGAATTAGCTCCGCACCTTATGACTTCACAGTATGAATATCGAGGAGTAGTGATTATTTGCTGATATCTACAGACTGATCACTCACTCCGTCTCTTATGAAGCACTTCCACGGGCGTGGTGGAGTAAGGAGATAATCAATTTGAGTGCTTTGCTTTGAGAAATAAGGCATCTCGGTTCTGAATCCTCTGGGCTCTTGGAATGAGCCATAAATATCACATCACTGATTCTGCTTTGTGGGAGCTGAGTGTTCCGGGCAGGTAATTACCGATAACCTATTTTCAGATAGTCGTTCAGTGGAGTCTAGCGCCCACTTTCCGAACTGCCCACTGTGGGCGCGCGCTCGCCCCTATCAGTCCCGCACGCGAGATGTTCCCAAGTGCCGATTTTGCTGTTATTTGGCTCCAGGTGAGTGAGATAGAAGACCGTAGGGTCTGCCAGACGTGTTCTATCACCAATCTATCACTTACTAGAATCACTGGTGATCATGATGGATCTGCATCATATTACTTCGATATATTTTGAAGAGTACGTACTGCGATGTCGCCGCAGTGAGGATTCAATCGTACTCGAGTCAGGTAAGAACGTAGCGCTGTTTAGGTGGTATAGGATCGCGGTAAACCAAGTCATGGGCAACTACGCCGAGATAATTTGATTAAATTGGCACACCATGTAGGCAGTGCTAAACAGGTCTCGTAACACGGAGCACCGGAAGACAAAGAATGAATATACTCCCCCCCTCAATTCGCGGCTTCAATTCGACAGGTTTCATGGACTGCCTGGACATTCTCGGGCTCTCCTCGTGCGACAAAGACCTCCCAACGCACGGTGCGCCGTAGAGTGGCGGTGACATCTTGGACGCCTAGTGGATGTCCAAAACCGTTGAGGGCATGAGGGGGCAAGCGCTGCAAAGGTAGGTTCTTTATCGTAAGCGTAGGAATCCGGGCGTGGCCTGAAGTATGGGAGATATAAATTAGATTGACAGTGGGCACGGGGAATTCCATTCGGCAGTGCTTCCGTGCCTTCCCAGCGCAGACGGCTATCTTTCCGGGGTGTTGTAAGGCCTGTGTGACCATTCCTTCGGCGGTGGTTAGTCAGGTCGGCACCGTGAGCATAGGTTGACGGGTTGACACAAAGACTTCGGTGAGTGGACAATGCGCTTCGCGTGAAGTCTATCGCGTCGCGATGGCGCAGACGGGGCAAGCGGGGTTGAATCCCACACGCATAAAGTACAGCAAACGTAGACCACCAGAGCATTAAGTTTTGTCGATGCTCGAGCCTCACGTCAGATATCTGGCGGGCGAGGTCACGACGCGGGTAATCTGTCCCAGAAGCCGGATCGAATGGAATAGAACCACGGTGTGCGAGTTTACAGTTATCGACATTCTTCAGGACCGGATACATAATCGTCGCGAGCGAAGATGTAACCAGCACAAGTAAAAGCTAGGTGGAGACCCAGAGCAGCGGTGTGGGTCGAGGTGAAGCGCGAGGCTGGATATCCAGGACAAGCGTCCAGCTCACGCGGGCGCCGTGGTAGCATCATTGAGTTACAGAAGGCCGGCGCAGCACCTGCAAGGGCGACAGAACAGAGGGGGGCTAAGGTTTAACGATAGCGTCGGCGTATGACGCGGCCGTCGCTGTGCGCGCAAGCGGGGCACCCCGCAAGGCGCTGGAGGGCGCTACGGGCGCCGCGGGTGCTGGTGGTGCGGCGACCACAACTACGCGCGCGGCCCTCCGAACGTGTCTGCGGCTGGCTGCGCAGGTGCTGTTGTCGACTGGCGATGGAATTGACCTAGCGGGGAGACCGCGGAGTCTACTCAGTGGGCGGCAGTGGTTCATTACGGCGGAGGCAGCGAGATGCCCCCTTGCCTGGTACTGTGCGCCGCATCCCTGGCGAGAGGCTGAGTGGGTGGGTGGCGCCGTCGGGGGGTGGTAACGATAACGCGACGGTAAGGGTAGCGGGGGGGACGTACGTGTAGTCTCGGAAACCCCGCCTCTGAGGGGGAAGGGTCCCGAATCGGGAAGGGACCCTCAGAGGCTGGGCTTCCGAGACTAACGTACATGGGCGACGGGCAATGGGACGCATTGTAGGCGGAGAGAAGCGGCGGCAGCGGCGTCTCTCTTGGGGTCCGTGCGGGCTCGAGTGGGGGAGGATCGCGCTGCTTGGCCTGTTTAGCCTCTCCTCCTCGGACGCCCTCGTCTCTAGAACCTACACGCTGTCCTTGAAGTTTTCCGTGCCCGCCGTCGTCGTCACACGGTCGTTTTTGCGCTAGCGTTGTCGTTACGGTCATGACCGCGTGTGCGCGAAGTTCGAACGCCACAGTTGCGGTCGTGACACCAGCCGTCGGACATATTTTCTGTTGAACTTGGCGGGAACTTGGCGGGCCCCTGGATGAAAAGACCCGGAATTGGTGGACGAAGTCTGATGCAGAATTTGTTTTCCTGTACTAGTACGGAGTCAAGTCCGAGTTAAATTTTGGTCAAAATAAATTAAAACGGTTTCCATATAAAGCCCTCTCCAGGTCGACTGCTTTGTATCATCACATCCCATTCCACTCCGACCTCTGAGATATTCAGGACTGGGACTAGAAAACTGCAGAAAGCTGGAAAATATATTCCAGTGATAGCAAATAATACAAAAATAATACGCGACCTTTCTTCAAAATATCACTGCGGTAACACTACACAGCTCGTCGCAAAAACATACTCTATGTAGTACGATAACATCACTCAAAAACGGGGACCGCTTCTACAGGCTGAAGGAAGCTGTTTGATAATTCACGAGAAACCCTGGTAAGACGCCATCCAGTACTGTCCAGAAGTCGCTGCAAATGCCTGACGGTTCTTTCTTGGGCATTAAAAGCGAGCATCATCTTATTGAGTGAGGTTAGTAAAAATCGCAGGCGTTTTATGGGGAAGATGACACACCGTTAGATCGCCATTGTATCCCATTTCATTTGCTATACCGTAATTGGCCAACAGCGGTTGCGGAGCCTCCTTCGGAACGGCCCCTGGGACCGTTCCTTTGCCATCGTCGGCGTTCGAGTCGTGGCACGCGAACGGCATAATACTGTCGATAAGAATGAGTTTGGTGTCGCGCTGGGCCACTTCCCTGAGATTAGTGAGGATCTTGGTAGCGTAGGCATCAGGCCAATCGTGCATAATCTGCTTAAGGAGGAAAACAGAAGCGTTCTTTATCGGCTGCGGCTCGAAGAAATCATGAGCTTTGAGTAAAATAGTCAGCAATGGAAAATTGATGACATTATCTCAACAACAAACCTTGCAATGTGACGCGCCCAGACTGTATAGCTTGAGGAAGCTTGGTCTTCCAGAGCTATCGGAATCAAATTTAGACGCTACCAAGATGTATATTGATGTGTACAATTACATACCGCTTTTCCTTCCTCGACCACAGGTGGCAGATCTTGGACGACTATCTTGATATTAGATGTATTCTGGGCCAGCATCAATGAGGGTGTTCCAACGCCTCCACCAACGTCGACTACAAGGGCGTCTTGCGGCAAGGACTTCCAGTCGAAGGCTGAAATAAGCCCAGTAAATGTCTCTGACACGAGGATATTTGAAATAAGGCCTACCCTTCAAGATAGAATCAGCTGGCTCTAGTGCTTCGACTCCCTGCATGGCAGCTCCGAATCGGCGCTGTCGATTTACTTGCTCGGGTTGTGTCAACCATGTCCAGAACGGTCCGTCCCATTCAAATGCTCGATTGAATGCTGCCTTCGACACCTCACTAGAGTGGGCCGTGTTCGGATCGGACATATTTTCCCATAAGTACGCGCAGGACTTGTTGATTTCATCCAAACTTTGCAATATTACTTCTTAGCTTGGATCTGTAGAAATGTGTACAGCTGTACTTACTGATGACCTGCAAGAGCAGCGAATCCTGCGGTGTTGACATGCTTCTCGTCAGGGCTGTGTTATAAAAATACATTAGTAACAATTCTTAAAATGACTATGATTAAGATGACTGATCTAACGTACTTTGCAAGTATATCCTTGACTGATTTTCCAGTGTCGAGCAGGGAGGAAATGCGAGTGTTAGCAAATACATCGGGGCTGACCTCCTTGTATACATGGTGGGTTGCCAGATACCTCAGCAAGCGTGCTGCCGATTGAATTTAGCTTGCGGTGCAAAGTATGATGAGCAGTAGGCTTACCGATTTTATCGCTGCTGATGTTTGCTTTCTTTCCAATTTCATCCACGTGGACCCCCTTTTTATGATTAGTATCAGTATTACGATTTCAGTCCGCGCACAAATCGAGTAAAAACTGCGAGATCTTACCTTTGGCCCGCCTTCGCGCAGGATTTCGGTAACATTGCCTTCTAAACAAACACGGAGCGCGGCGCTCTTGAAGTGCTATTATCCATTATACATTAGTAAATATACTGTATTGGACGACGATGATTGCAGTGACTAACGCCAGAGACTATAACACATAGCGCGGCTGGTGGTGGGAGAACCATAGCCATAAGCTGGCTGGCGGCAGCAGCGATGACATTCGCCGCCTCTGCAGCCTCCGGGCTCGCTCTAAACGCCTCGGAGTGCGGCACAAACGGGTCGTCTAAGCTGGGGAATGGGAATGTCTTGGAACACACTTTGTCGAGGGTGGCCACTGAGCCAGCAATCATGTTGGATAATTCAAGGAGGGTAGAAGTCATTGCGGCAATCCTTTCAATGCTGGTGTAGTTTGGTAGGGTATGGCTTTAAAGTTCAGAGTGCGATTTCCTGTGGCTTTTATTGTCCAGCTAAGACGTGAGTGCGCAGGAATTAGAATCAGTCATACCAAAGATAAACTAGTGGGGATATATTTGAAACCATGATATCTGCCCACAGCTACGGCGCTCAGCAGACAATACATAGAAGCTGAGAAGAATATTTGTTTATTCGCTGATCTCCAAACAGCATTTGAATACTACTCATTTTGAAAGTTTCCATTCTGATTGATTTTGCGTGATATAAATATTGTTCTTGAATTATCCTATTCATAGGCATCTTCTATTTCTAATCCGACAAACGATTTATTCTGTTCTGGTTCATCATCCATCATGAACCATGGTGTGCACGATCTAGACGGTCTATGCATGATCCGCGAAGATCATCCTTACTTATTTTTGGGTGAGTCCTATTAGCGCTCTATTTATAACTCACATGCAAGTCACCATATTCGTACGGTTATGTAAGAGCTAGTGAGTGACAAGCCCTTGTGTAAGCGATCAAGTGGGCGAGTCGTCACATACTGTGTGTACCATGCTATATGTTCTTTCAGTTCGGCTTGCTTATGGAGTACAGAAGCTAGTAGCTTGCTAGTAGCAGTGGTCGAAATGGGAAGGTAGAAGGCGACGGCGGCATTAAGAGTCAACCAGGGTGTTAAAAGTACACACTCTGGCCATTGGAATTCATTATGTGATTACAGTAAAGAGCCGATGGCATGATTGAAAAATTCCCAAGCGATTCTGAACGCACTCCCTGGCCACGACCGCTGGTGGTGTTCTGGGAGCGGCGTCGCGAAGTGGCCGGGATGTCGGACCAGGACGGGCCAATTAGACCTTGACCGGAAGTGTCAAGATATTCTGGGTAACCCTAGGTTGGTGGAAGTAGCTGATAGAGAACGGTAGTAGGGCACCCTGTTGATGTTGAGAGGTCCCCGTACAAAGAGTAGTCACCAAAACGTTGATGGTCAGTTTGTCAATAGCGACACGGCGGGGAGCAATAACAGTGTCAAGAGGAATGAGAGGGACTCACGGAATCAGCCCTCTCACTGTTGGTGATGGATCGGAAATACTGGGGCACATGATAGCGGCTCCGTGAAGGATAAAGTGATGTCGAAAATGAACCCCTCTTCCGTCATTTGTGATCGATGTCTACGGTCTGATTGATATTCAATGAAATCAGATCATCACTGTAGATCAGGCACCCAGTGGACGCTTTCTTAGTATGGCATCTAGTACTCTATAGATAGAACTTGGATAGAACAGTCGAGGAGCTTCCTCGTTCCTGTCAACCAAATATGCAACATCTTAGCCACTTGTGACGCGTGGTGACCAAATCGACTGACATGGTACGGTAATTCCATCAGAATGCAGACAAATGTAGACTTCTGCTGCAGCATGCACAAAGAATTGCACACCGTGATGATTACATTCATCTTACATCAGGACTAGCAAACAATAACAGTTCCGTTCACTGGATTGAGTGTTTCAAGAAGCAATCTATATATTCCGGCCTTGTACTTGCTGTTGGATTGTGAATCTGAATTGATATCAGGAAATATATATGCAGAGTCACCCAACTGTCTGCTCACTGCTCAATCCTCTATTGTTTGCCCATCATGGAATCCATTGAGCAACTTGCAAGCGACTTGTATGCCTCTTAGCCACTTCCATACCAGACTAAATGACTACTCATTCCTCTATCTTGTATCACATAGCCTATCTACAAAGGCAAGTAGTATCAACATGGATGCTCTTGTGAATATCATTGACTGAAGCTCACTTAGTACTATTTTGTTGCTTCAAGCACCGTAGTTTTTTATGATTACCTTATAACACTTTCGGATGAAGTAAGTAATATTTTAATCTGCTACCCGCGCTGATGATGCTGATCTCAGACCCCAATGCCCCTTCCTATATCTCATTCACAAAAACTATTTGTCAATTTCATATTTTACAGATTCAATATGGATGGTCTGGCTCTTATACCTCAATTGGTGTGTAATTTCATTGCATTTACCTATAGTGGTGGGACTCAATCATGTCCGTCGATGTAGTTTTTGTGCTATTTATATTTGTGGGCATTCAATATTCAATATTCAGTACTATTCAGCTTTCGGCATTCAGCATTTGTGATGATTGAACATAATTGTCTTACTTCTATCTATTTAGAACCGGTACTTTGGCATATGCTGTGCAATTATTGTTTGGTAAAGATGACTTTATTCCAAGGAATTACTTGACTAATAACAAATCCATTAAAGCATATTTTTCACCGTTGTGGACTTATGAGGTATGATGCTATGTAATTTATAAATGATATTCACCGGGTCATAGCTGAGTTCACTGCTAGATGTTAGCAACTTTTCACTTGGGGGTTCAATGACTTATTGATTCCACAGATGCGGAAGATATGTTGTGTTTGAATGGATTCAAACCATTTTAGTAATACTGCCAGCTGAAACTATCCTGGCGTTAAGGTGATTGATTTCATTATCTACACCAATTTGAGCAAGCAAATTGAACTATATTCAAGAATATATGCAATGAGCGGTCGAAGATGGTATTTTATTGCACTGCTTGCCCCAGTCATTGCTGTGCAATTTGCACTTGCAATATTTGTGGTTTCACAAAGAGGGAATATTGGTGAATTTATCCAGATACAGTATTGTGCACTCAAAATTTCAACACTAATATTGTCTCGGTAGCTCTTCCAACAGTTTATTATGCTCTGGCAGATCCATTTCATGGTATTTTATTGCTCGTTGTTTGAGTGTTAGCTCCAAACACATAAATTGCTCTCTAGTGTGCATTTTATTTCCGCAACTTTCTATGTGAGCAGAATCTGGTCACCCTTGGAGCTTGCAAAGATATTGATATTCTAGCGACTTCAAACCAGCGCCAAAGTAGACGAGGCTTTTCTTGCATTAACATTGGCATTTGATTCAATTGTCTTTTTTCTGACCCTGGTTTTATCATTTCTTGGAATCAGAAAAGCAGGCAGAAGAACACCGATATTAGCAGCCCTTCAATGCGATGGAACGTTGTATTTCTTTGCTATCTTTTCAGGGAATCTACTTTGGTTAATTTTTTCCTTGCATAATAGGGTAAGTGGCAAGGCATTGAGCCAATATTATGTGATTCATTTTTGAAATTTCCGCCTATAGCCCAGTCTGAAATTCATTCAGGCCATGTAAGACTGCATTATACGAACCACCAATGAAAATGCCTAACACAATCTACAAACTGCCTTGTAGCCCTAGTCTGATGTGAGTATTTTATACGGTCTATTGCCATATGAATACTTGTTGATGCGGCTATAGGTTAACATCTGTCATGATAAATCGGCTCAATTTATCTCTCAAAAAGACTGCATCCAAGCAATTCTCCATCAATTGGAGCCTGGATATATTTGAACAGAAAGCGAACCTGCAAGCAACGCTAATAGCCTCGAACGATATAGTCGAATTGCAAGTATTGGATACCAGATACCAACGGGTCAGTTTTTGACCTCCTTACAGCTATGCTTTGGGCAATTTCTGATCATATAACGCCTTGTTCACAGTATCAACGAGTTTACTAAAGCCGCATGTAGAAACCTGTGCATATACACATACACGCAGGACATGGCAGTATCGCACAGCGGGAGTGAACCAAAGTAGTCCAAAATGCCTTGAAAATACCTTGCCACCGACTGTTATATCATTTATGTTTTTGCTATGCCATCTTTGATTAGTGACAAGTTCAGCATTCGTATCGCGACATATGTAGATCTAGTTTTGATATATTTTTGAAACTCAAAAGCCTGGTGCGAACAGAGGAGCATGTAAATCATTTTGGGCTCGCACGGGCTGATGGTACTCTGCTCTCACGCTTTTTGTTGACAACGTCCACCTGCCGCCGCCGCCACGGTTGCGTGCTAACTCACAGTCAATCGGTGTTGAGTGTCGTTGAGTTCAGCTACTTTCAGATTAGCATCCTGAATCAAGTTATGTAATGAATGGCTTCCATCGGACGTCAACTGAACACCTTTACCCGAGCTCTACTTATCACCACGTAGCTGCCGATATAAAAGGCTTCTCGAACGTAACCCCCATTTCCCCTCCCATCCTCGTCGTCTTGTTTCATTTTTTCCCACTCACGACTCTCGAGGACAACATATGGTACTGTCGCTAACTGATGCTTGCCTCTTCGCTGCGTTCTGTGGCCTGGTACGTCAACTCCATCCATCCCAGCGAATACTTGAATTTACGACAAACCTGGCCGTGACAGTTCGTACATGCCTGCTTCAACCGGTTTGAAGATGACCACTTCCCGTCACTAAAGGCAGTCTCGCTAGTTATACCTCTTCTTCCAGCATCCTTGTTCTATCCTCATTCCAGATCTGTGTTTCTGTCTGTGCTTGCTGGGTATATGATATGCTTTGTGACCCTCTTTAGTTCGATTGTTCTTTATCGACTCTCCCCATTTCATCCCCTCGCGAAATATCCCGGGCCTGCACTGGCAAAACTCAGCAAGCTATGGGGACTATACAAAACGTCTACTGGAAAAACTCACCTTTTATATCTCGAATTACATCGACAATATGGGCCGATTGTCCGAACAGGTCAGCCAGTCCCTTCCTCTGTGTCGAATTTGCAGGGGTTGAAAGATCTATCGTAGGACCCAACGAAATGTCAATCTGCGATATTGGCGTGCTCGAACCAGCGCTTGGGAACAACGGGATGCCCAAAGGACCGAGTATGTCATACACAGTCAAACAAATGGGCCATATATTGATTCAGTTCTTAAATGGCAGTGTGGAAAGGTCGAATAAACGCACAGACGGGATCCACCTCACTTGTGAGCGAGCGCAACATGCGGGTGCACCTCGAGAGAAGGAAGCCATGGAACAAGGGCTTAAGTTCATCCAGCGTGAGGGAGTATGAACCCATCCTCCGAAACCGCGTTCTTCAATTAGTTGAATCGCTCCAAGAAAAATCAGCGGGAAATCACTTCGTTGATCTTGTTGAATGGATATCCATGTTCTCGCAAGTAAACTTCATATAAACAGTATGCCTTATTCAGCTTATGAACGTCCTTAGATACGATTTCATGGGCGATATGGCGTGGGTGCATTTATGTTGAGGGAACCGTCTTGCAATAACCTCACTACCTCATCTCCCAGGTTTGGCGGGCTGGGATTTGAACTCATGCGCGACGGAGATGTGAATGGCCTTTGGGGACTCATGGAACATGGTATTAGGCAAGTCGTCATGAATGTCTTTGTCAATTCTGTTTCTCACTAATACGGTTGCAGAATTCAGGCTCATACCCAGCACGTTCCATGGGCCACCACGTTTCTACATTCCATAACGGGAATGGGTGCAGCGGCAGCGAAACTTCGAAGTTTCGTACACTCCGCAGCGCAGAAACGTGCTCGGCGTGGCAGGGGCCCATTTGGCCCAGATTTGAGCTCGTGGCTGGTGAGCACTACACGTACGCAATTATTGTTCTCTTAAATGATAAATTTCAGTTAGACGAAGCAAACCCTACACCTGATCCTAGGCAATTCAAGAGCTATGCCCGAGAATCACAATTAATCATCGTTGCTGGATCGGATACTACTGCGGCTGTTATCAGTAGTATCTTCCACCATATCTTAGGAGAGCAAAAGTACTTTGAAAGGTATACCTCTGTTGCACATGCCTGGCTTTATCAGCTTGACTTATGTATGAGGGTAATAGATTAAGACGAGAAGTCGATTCCTACTTTCCTCTGGACGGAGGGGAGGTACCAGCGGATAATTCGACCAAGCTTTCCGATATGCCTTTCCTAAACGCCGTTATGTACGTTTTTTCGATGTTATCAAGGCAAATTGCGCACAACTTACAATACGTAAGAAATGAAGCAATGCGTATCACACCACCCGTACCGATCGACCTCCAACGAGGTCCCGAGCGTGGATCAGGAGGAAAGATGATTGGTTCCATGTAAGTGAGACTCGGATATAGCTTACAACCGCCCTAATCAACAGTGGTACAGATTCATACCCGAAGGTACAGGGGTAAATATCCCGCCCTACGTATTCCACAGGGACCCGCGCTATTTTTCGCCGCATCCAGACCAGTTCTTGCCAGACAGATGGCTGCCCGACACGACAGGACTGTACCATACTCTCCCCGAAGCGTATATCCCATTCTCGTTGGGTCCGATGAACTGCCCCGGAAAGGGCTTGGCACTGCTGGAGCTTAGGATGGTGGTGGCCACGCTGGTGCAGCAGTTAGATATGGAGCTCCAGTCAGGATATGATACGACGAGCTGGGAGACGAAGTTGGACTGCTATTTTGTGTTCACTCGGGGCACAATTCCCGTCAAGGTGAAGCTTAGAGTGCATTGATATAAAATGTACACTCTCGCGGCGGAGGATTAAATTACCGCGTATTTGCCTGCATTAAAAATCTCGCAAAACTTCCGCAAAATAGATTGAAAATAGCACTTCGTTGAAGTAAGGTGGCAGGAGCACGGGCCGTTCGGACCGACGTTGGTTGAGCAGTCTCTTTCGCAGCTTGGCACTGTCCGAGTCCCTTCCAAGTCCCTCCACAGCTCTACCTCTTTACCGTCTGCCCATTACCTGACACTCCGAACTCCTGATTTCTGGTCATGAAGAACAAGCCTCACACGTGGTCATGTTATTACGGGAGCGAGTCGTGTGCACTGTTGATAAGGACATCAACGATGGGTTGTCCAAGGGACGAAATTTGGGCAAATTAGTTTCAAAGGAAACCTCCCCTCTAACTTTGTAGGTTTCGTTTCGCAGGTTCAAGTTCAATTCTTGTGTGTATAGTTAACGACTCGTCGGCAGAGAGACAGAGACACGTCGATTATGGTAATTAGAAATCACTTCGCTGTAAATTATTTCCTCCGTACTCTGAATCCGATAGGTGCGGTAACGCCGAAAATGAAACTAATGGCGCTCTGAGCCTGGTCTACACGTTGTTCATCTTTATCGCGTTATGGACCTCAGGAAAAACGACGACGACAATCGCATTATCCCATTGGTCGACCCTTTCAAAGCTTCGCTTGCTCTGAACATTCAACGTCGGCGCGAGCAAAACAATGCAGTGGTGTCGAACTTGTATGCGATGCCAGCAGTGCAGTCACAGCGAGGCTCCCCAATGACCCTCCGAAACGTAGGATATTCACCAAGCTTACGAGTTCCAGCCCCACGAATACCCAGCCCAAGACGTGTCCCCATCATGGTCAACCCGGTCGAACCAGCTTTCCCTAGGAGGCCATCGTATTCTCCGGTTCCGTCACTTCGCGATACGCGCTGGGAGCAGCGTCACTCGAGGCGCTCACCTACAAGATCTCCTAGCCGCAGAGATGGGTTTCCAGAGCCTGCATCCTGGTATCGCCCTTCTCTCGTTCCAAATGAACTACATACTATGCCGCCTGATTGGCCGCCACATTCGCCTCCCTCACGACCTGATTCTGAGCACGCAAACGATGGGAATGATCAGCCCACTTTTGATCCTGGAGCGCACGATCGGTTTTCTACTACACCGCCAATCCCTAGTGCACGATCCGTAGAGTCCTTGGAATCCCGGCCTCCTTCACCAGTCCATTACTGCAATAAATCGTCCACCTCACTGCCCAAAGTAATTTCTCTACCCACCCATATTCAAGATACTGGATCTGTCGATCAGACCACAGAGCACGAAAACAAATGGGGGCCTGGATGGGGTCCGATTCGCACAGAACCCGAACAAGACAACGAAGAATTGGAAGCACAAGAAAAAAGTTCGATTCCTATGTCGCCATCGCGGGGGTCATCACGTCGCAGTATGCCCCCTCTCCCAGACGAACCCTGGCGCAAGGAAGACAGAAAAGGACCATCGACAGCACTTCACAGACCGTCGATGTATTCAATCTCAAAACGTACATCTCGCAAAAGCTTTCCCGACCTACAGCCTTCTGCTCCGGAAGCTGAGAATAGGCTATCTGCTGACCTTGAGGCGGGGCGAAAGCAAAGACACCCAGATGTTGCAACATACTTGACGACATTTGTACTGGACACTGCGCCTCGACAGGTTTATCTTCACTGTCATCTGCGTCTACCTTACATGTACTTTTCTCGCATTAGCCGTATATTCCGAACGGCGGGGCTGAGTGTCGAGGACATCAAAGAAGGCATGCTCGATACAGCGCTACGTCAACGGGACCTATGGGACGAATCAGGAGCGCGGGCTCAAGTTCCTGATTCAAAAACGGCATACGACCATCTCCAAAAGACCTGGAATACCCTCATCAGCTCTCTTATATCTGAGTGGACCAACATGAATATCATATCAGCTTTACTCCTAGCGTAAGTGCTGTTTCAATCGTGCCCACACATGTTGGTAACACGCGTCTTGCACGCGTCGCGTATAGCGCCATCCTTACGCTACTCCAAATCGACACCGCGTCCAGTGATCCTTTACCACGGTACACTGGATTTGCCTCCATGATATGTGCACTCATAAGTCTCCTATGCGGCTACATATATGTTATCCGGTTTGATAGTATGCGGAATAGCTACAAAGTTGTTGAGTGGGCAAACGTATGTGTCTCGCTCCAAAAGAAACCCAACCTGACGTCGACCTCCAGGAGCTCCAATCCTCAAGGACGGGAATCTGGTGGAATATTTGGATATTTCTTGCCCTTCCGGCTACATGGCTGGCCTGGTCAGTAAATTGCTTTCGATTCGCCCCCCTTTGAGCTGAATCGTCATCCCACCAGGTCTATCATTCTCTACCTAGCCTGCGCCATGTCTCTTATATGGCGAAGCGGAACAGCAGCGGACGCAGATAGGTCCCCAATGACGCCAAACCAGGCCCTTGCCGGGCGCGTTTGCCTCACTGTCCTACTGGCGATAGGAGTTGTTTATCTGATTTTAGTGATACTCACCCTCAGGCATTTCGGGGACCAGATGGACGAGGCATGGCAGCGACGTCTATCCGGCTGGGTTGGAGATGCGCAGCGGGAAAGAGCCACGCGGCGTGACCAAGAACCTGTGATATCACGGAGGGCTACGAGAAGGCGACAACTGCCTGGCGAATCCCGGGAACCCAGCGTTGAGATAGCATATAGATATCGTCCACCGCCACCGCGGCCCCCTCACATTGAGATCCCTATCCACACCATCCAGATGTCAGGATGAAGACCTGGATTCATGTTGGTGTATAAGGTGTTCCCGGTAAATATATGATATGCTGAATGTATCCAATATTCGTATCATTTACGTATATGAGTCTCCAGGAAGTAGGCTCAGGTACCTGCTTAATCGTTTGGAAAACTGAATCTTCGCACTGTCCTTTGCTTGGCTTGGAGACATGCCAAGGGCGAAAAAAGTAGCCCAGTTGCAATTGGAATGTAGTTGAATGTGGTATGACAGTACGCATGATAAAAATACACTAAGATGTAATATGTAATCCTAACCAAGATCGACAGCGCGTGAAGCACGCTACGAACACCCCACTGCATACTTCTTCTTCAGATCGCGCGTGAGCGCGCGCAGCATCGCGACTGTCACAGCGGGACGCTCCTGTTCTGTACGATCCGTCGCCGCCGCAGACACTGTACTCCCTGTAGGCGACGGCGTTTGCATCTGTCGATTGCCATTCATCTGGGGGGTCGTGGGCACAGTGCTAAGGCCGTCAACCTCGCCGTCGGTAGAGGCCGACGCCACCGACGCAGAGAAGCGGGCGCGTTTGGCTTCCGGACTGTAATACGACAAGGGTTAGTTTACATGTCTGGTATATGTATACGGCATGTACACGAACCTGCCGTGTTCACTGGTGGCAACCGAGTACGCGCGCCGCTTTGGAGATCGCCGTGCGCTGAAATTGTACGCCTGACTCAATTTAAGTTGGAGTGGGCGAATGGCACCGTTGAATGCTTCTAACGATGCGTCAATACTGCTTGTGAGTACAGCACGTTCAGTGTTGGCGCTCCGTGGGTACAGCCTCTCAAATCGGGTCTTGGTGAGCTCAAGGAGGTGTCCTATGAAAACTCGGCCAGGGAAATCTGAATTCCTTCAATGTTAAGATGCAACAATCTTTGACTGCGACTTTGGCCAACGCACCCTGTCCAATATTCCTGTGCGAATGCAGATCGGTGGCAATCATTTTCGAATCGTCTTGCGAGCTGAGTGTTGACAGCCACTCGTTGACAGTGCCGTAACACGATCTAAAACGACTTCATATACCGCTCAAATTTACAGAATGAAAGACTCACTCGGAATCGCCGATGTAGTGATATTCAAAGCTTGGTAGCGGATCCCGCGGCCCGGATAGCTCAAGCAAAGATTGAACGGCAGTCGAGATGAAGTTTAGAAGAACAACGGAAACCTGGACAAGCTGTGCATACAGATTCCAGTCGACTAGAAGAAAAAAAGAAATGATGAGAATCATATTTCTACCAGAGAGGATAACGACTCACATCGCCCATTCACTGTGCAGTTCTCCAACCACTCTGTCAGGAATGCCTCGAATATGGGCTCGTATAACTTGAATACGCCTGCCAAAGATAGCGTCCGTACCAATTTGCCTTCTGTGTCCAGTGCAAGTGTATTCAAGATGCCATCCAATTTATGATCCATGTCTTTGCTGCAGGCTGTGATCGCGAACATTTGGTAGCTATGCAGGACAGAGTCCGCGACCAGCTTCTTGACCTAAGCAAAGATAAGCACGACCGAAATCAACACGTTGCGCGATGCTCACCATGACGAGGAAATCTGATGGCGTTGAATCCTGATCTTGAACGTCCCAGCAGATAACCAAGAGCGACGGGATGAAATGGCGTCTGGGGGATAACGACTTGATAATCTCCCGCAACCGTGAGCAATCGTCGAGAATACGGTATTTCCTAAGATATCATTAAATTTGATGATTGGAAGAAATGAAAAATGACTGACTTCTCGAGTTCATCAGAGACATCCCCCAGCGGCGTTGCCTCAAATACGATCAATCCCGGATATCCAGCAGTGTCGGGACCGCCCGTCGCGAGAGGTATCGAGAATACCGCCTCCGAAACCCACGCCCCCGACGCCGGCACGTCGAACTTGCGCTCCAGCCAGATCGCTGTGCCGTCGCTCTCAGGATTCATTGAGAGCCAGATATTCCAAGGAAGTTTCAGCGTCGCCGCATTGAGCTTTCCGACAGCGCGCCGTATCATCTGTAGGAAGGAGCCCTTCGCCCAACGTAGCTCCTGCTCTTCATGATTCTAGATGGCGCAAGGCAACGTCACAGACCACCAGATAGAAGGGCGTAGCGTAGAAGAAAGAGAAAGAAATCGGTCAGGTCCACGAAACACGGCACGGGAATAAAGAAAGGAACGCGTTGCACCTCTTTGAATCGCCTCGCCAGCTCCTCGTCCGTCCGCGGCGCGCGATAGTCGCCAGACACACGCTTCCTTGCAGCGCGCTTCTTCATGGGCGCTTGTCCATGGTGATGCTCGTCCCCGGCCGTCCCATTCGTCGACACTCGCCGTTTCTTATCTACCGACATACCATTTCCTGCCCGAGCGAGCTCCAAAGCCCCTGCCCGCCCGTCCGCGCGCGCCCGGTGCAGCTTGGCGCGGTACTCCTCGTCGTGCCTTCGAGCCTCCAGGTACGCCGCACGGTCCGTGGCGCGCTGCACCCACCGCTCGAACGCACTGCGCACAAGCACGCTCCGCCGCGCGAACGCCAGCGCCCTCTCTTTCTGCACCTCGGTATCGTCCGCGTCGTACATGGTATGCACTGAATCCTTGCCCTTCTCGGACGGCGACGGCAGCGCGGGCGCCGTCCCACTAAACCGCCGGAGTGCCTTGGGCGTCGACAACGGTGTGAAGTTGTTGAACGGCTTTGCGTCGGACATTGTGGGTGAGCCCATCACCAGAGGACTGAGCATGTCCTGGCTCGAGGTCGGCGACCCGAGAGAGCTCGAGCTCGAGCTCGCGCCTTCCAGCGTACTCCGCAGATAGCCGAGGAGTGCACTCGGCGGCTGGAGCACTGTCGTTGGTGTTGAGGGTAAGGATATGGGCTGCTTCTTCGGCATGGGCGGGGGAACGCGCGGAGACGCCGCTGAGGACGTGGAGGACCCCGTTGAGGTGTTCGTGTCAATTTTGAGGAGGGGTGGCGCAGTGAGTCGGTTTAGTGGTGGCGTCACTGACTTCGAGCCAGGCGGACTTGGTTTTTGGAAGTAAGACGGTGTCGATGTGGAGGCATTAGTGTTGAACACTGAAGCTCCATTAGCAGTCGGTTCTATATTGAAGGCTGCAGTCGGCTGAAGGTTCGTCGTGGCTATGGTTTGAGAATATGTCGGATTTGGAGAGGAGAATTTCGGCATCCCATTAGCGGAAGGGAAGGTGGGAGGTTGGGAGAAAACGGAAGGATTTGCGGCAGGCGCAAATTCTGATGCTTTTGGGTTCAAAGGTGGTGTAATGACATTGGTTGTCCCAACGGAACCGAAAGGTGGTGTGCTTCCAGACGCAGAGATCGAAAAAGGGGTGGAGAAGAATGAGCCATTTGCACCGCCGAATACGGATGTTGGTGCACTGGATTGAGAGGGTTGGGATGTAGAAGCGGTAGGCATTGAAACAAATTTTGGTGGAATGTCTGTAAGAATGAACAGTTAGAGATATTCAAACGATCAGAGAAAAAAATGGTGAATGGGGATACATACTGAAGGAATTTGTCGGCGGCGCGTTGGACGCGAAGGTGGCTGAGGAGCTATTTGCCGCCGCGAATGCGAAGGGAGAGTCCGCGGGGGCAGCCTGTTGTGGCGGAGATCGCACATTAGTAGGAGGCAACGATGAGGCCGTGGGAGGTATTGCCGGGCTGCCAAAGTTGCCAAAGGGTGATGGAGTTCCTTGAAGTATGGGAGTACTTGACGTTGATGAAGGAGCAAAAGGCGACGTTCCGAAGATGGACTGGACGCCGAATGGGTTGGGCTTTGACACCAGACCAGCGAATGCGGATGTGGGTGCTGGCGCAGGTTGGGGAATAGACGGTGGTGGTGCAGGAGCATTTGAAGGCCACTCAGTAGAGCTGGGCTTGAAAGGCACTGAGACCGTTGGCTGAGGGGCAGGTGCCAGTACAGGCGCTGTGTACCCTCCTTCTTCGTAGTCCTCTTCATCGCCATTGTCATAATACTCCTCCAGTTCGTCCTCGTCCCCCTCAGCAATTTCCTCCGTCTCCTGCTCATAGTCCTGGTGTACTTGTTGAATATGTCTGCGAGAAGATACTCCGTCGATGATGTCAGGAATACTCAAGTCTCCTTTGATAGCCTCTATATCCTCTATGGTGTCCTTACCAAACAAACGCTCCAGGAGGCACGCAACGAGGTAGACCATCACCGTGCTGCCTTGTTCCTTGAGAACCGTAGCCAGTTGGCCGAATATTTGCATCCCTTCAGCGTTGACAACCAATCTAGAGGTTTTACTGATCGGGGCACTCTTCTCCTGTACATGTAGGCGGAAGGCAGTGGTAAGTTTGAACACGGGGTGGGAGGTAATGTAATCGGGGATATCTTCGTGGCGTTCCTTTTGATCACGGATGTGTATGAGACGATGGTACACGCGCATTTCTAGCTCGGTGGGGGACTCGTATCGTCCTCTTTGGTCTTCGTAGAATTCTTTCAGACTTTGAAGCGCTTTCACGGGGAATTCAGAGCTAAGAAGATTTGAATGTGATAATAAGCTCACTGTTCATTAACTGCTGCTCTTCCAAAGGTATTGAAAATCCCGTTGTGTCTCGTTCGAAGTGCAGGGCAAGGATATGAAAACGAGCGCAACGGTCGTGGCACTCGATAGCCAACGGGCCTGTAATGTGCTGCATGGTAAAATCATTGCGAACCGCTCGAGAACGATCCCGAATGAAGTTAAAGGCTGCAGAAAAGCCACCGCGGGGAAGGAGGTCGCGGAATAGATAGTCGAGAGTGCGCTTCCGAAAAATCAATCAACGAAGCATATGTGCCATCAAGAAACACACCTTGAGAACGAGAGGAGGCCGTAGGTCTGAGGGTAAGGTCTTGTCACCTGCAGCGCGCTCATACATCTTCACGGCGCGGTTGTGATTGACTCTTTTCGTTCCGGGAATCTTGAGCGATGTTAGCGCGGGTTTCTACAGTTAGTACAGACCTACAGTTTCCCATTCGAAGAGATTGTTCTCTCGTTCACGCCTGTATCGTTCGAAACGAGGGCACATATCCATGCATGTGCCTACAATGGATATCGCATCCTCCAAGCGTTTGGGCACCAAAGGATCGTCCATCTTCCCTTCTGCTATCGCTATCTTCCTTTCTTGTTCGCGTGCCTTCACCAGCTACAGAAGAGACTGAGAAGCTAGAAACCCCCGACACTGACGGCGCGCACCTCTTGGTAGAACTTTTCGCGTTCCTCGGGCGAATCCAACTCTGGTTCGTGTATTTCGGCAAATGACCCCGAATTTGTCTCTGCCCGTGGTTCAATGTCATCCCCCTCCTCGTAAAGTTCGTCCTCTTCGTCGTGAGTCCCCTCGATCTCGACGTCTTCGTGGACTTCGGGCGGGTGGACAGGTTGTTGGACCACAGGGGTGCGCTGCGGCTGTGGACTATGAAACGGCGAATGGTTGAGCCTCAAGGAGACGTTGTGAAATATCGGAGCCACTCCGCGTGGAACCCCCCGTCCCCGCCCACTTCCACGATGGCCTCCTCGTTCCCAACGCTCGCCATCCGAGTGGTTTGGCGTATTAGTTCGCGCAACGCTATCCGCCGCCGACCAGTGCTTGTTCCTCGAATGTGGGCGGCCACGAGCTGCATCGTGACTGAGATTGCCGCGTCCCCGGGAGCCCCTGGGGTAGGAGGAGGCGTCCATGGCCGATGAAGGAGAGGATGCGGTAAGGGACTTGGAAGTGAAAGACGAGAAAAGGCAGTAAACAATGACACACAACACATGTGCAGGGTTCATGACTCGTCACTGGTTCTCGTTGACGGCCACCACTCCACCATGTCCGAGGTATGCGGTATCGTCGCCACGGTTTGTGTTGATATATGTGCGGGCATTTGCATCGATTTCATGTCGATCCGTAAGTGAGCACTGTCAGAACAGGCTATGTTTGTTTCCAGAGCTGAAACTTTTCTGGTGATAGGCAATAGTTGCACAGAAAATCTCTGTGACTGTCTGGTGTGTCGTGGATGCGGCGCAAAGGATCAGGAAGAAGACGAAATCCCAGAACGGCAACCCTTGATACCTGACCAACGAGAGCGGAATACACAGCCGGGCGCGCAGAAGAAGATGCATGTTCCACCGTCATGATCTCAGTCTAATCTCTGCCACATATATATCCAGGACCTTGTAGGTATGAAATATTCTTCAAATACCTCAACCTCGCCACAGCAATTATTGATTATACCCATTGAACAGTTTATATTGTTGAACCATGTAAAATATGACATGTACATCTCTAATCTAATCCCTGAAGTTGTATGTATTTTCTATCACACGAGCGAGTCTCATCCTGAAGTCTTTCAAGAACCTGAACCAGTCATTTCTGCCAAGTGCGCCTCTCGAAGACCAAACCGCGCATCAATCCTCCGGGGTGCTTCTCTTCCATTGCGACGAAATGAAGCACCTATTCAGCCATCCGTCACGAAACAGCCATCCTAGTATTCCTACTCGTCGTCGAATCGCCGACAAAAGACAGTCAACAACGGACCTTCATGCTTTAATTTTTGCCACGTTCATTCAACGATTCGTCACAAAGCCTTTCTGCCTGTGGAATGGAACTGTAATTCTAAGCGTTCAGCGTTCAGCATGGACACCAGATTCTGGCGTTTCTCCTCATCGCTCAAATTGAAACTGGGAATACTTTGGCCAATGCCACTTCATTGAGCATAACATCCTCACGCTTCCAAATTGACAATTGGAGACGTTGTTGGCTCGTTTTGTCACTGGCTTTCTTCATGACGAGCTCATCATTACGGAGACACACTTGTGCGCTGGGAACCGATTTACAATAGTGAACCAACCGATACTCTCAACCGATACTCAAGTACTCAGGCGTCCTCTCAGTGCACAACCTTTCCAAGCGCGCCCTCATTTTCAAACCGCATCAACGTGCGGACTTCTCAGCATCTTTTCCGTTTTTCGCGATTTTCAGCACATATAGTGCACGCGTAATCGCTGACGGTACGAATCTTAGTTAGGAACAAAAAGTTTCAAATACTAGACGCACCGTAAACCCCATTGTCGTCCAACCAATACAATGAACGATCACCGACACTCCCGACGTTCCACTCTATCGCCCTCAATTCCCTCTGTCGACGGTGCACCCAGATCTTGGCAAACATTGGCTGGGCTTCGGGTACACGAGGAGCCCCGAGCTAGACAATTCTACATGGAGAAGGCGAAGGCACCAAATAGTCCTGCGATACACCATTCAGCATCTAGCTCTTCCCAAGCCAATGTGCGCCACAGACATCGCGCAAGCAAAGCAGTTTCCGGGCCAACCTCCCCGTACGCACCCTGGCATACGCAGCCTGCGAACCCACGAAGCGCCGCCTCGCTGATGCACCAGAACCCCCCAACGGCGGCTGGGACAGCCCCCAATGCGCAGCCAGCGCGCGTCCGCAGGATTCGCACCTACGCTATCGCTGGCCCCACTAGCCCGTACGTGGGTTAGACGCGCGGAACACCCCCGTGCGCGAGTCATATCTCCGCGATCCTTGAGACCCCTTCGCGACCTTCTGCGAATCACATTGCGGCGCAAATAGCGTTGCCTGCCTGTGTATGGGATGGCCGTGTCTGGATCCCATCGCCATCGCCATCGCGCGTGGCGCGCGAGCCGCGCTGGGGGATTTACCTAGGCCAGCGGCTCGGATCAGCTTCGACTCGGGTTGCAGAAGGCGGATTCATGAATCATTGAATGTATGGATGAAACAGCAGAGTCCTTGATGGATGCACATGCAGATAGCACTTTGCGCGCCGACGTCGCTCGTGTCAAGCAGTCATCTATCGACGATGAATTGCAAAGTGTGTAGGGATCCCCGTTACCCAATGCGAGTTTCATTCCGCACGCTGACGTCGGTCGTTTGTGCCCATGTCCCGACGTCGTTGCCGGATCCTGCTGCATTCCGCTGCATCCCAGCACCACACTTGTCAACGACAACGTCATCTCCAATCCGACTAATTCTAACGACCCCTCGCTGTCTCGTACGACGAAAATGGCTATCCACTGGCCACAACGCTCTTAATCTTACTCGGACAGCCACTTGCCTACTATACACTCACCGATCCTAGGTTCGACGACCCAGCGGCGATCCGCGCGAGAAATCGCGCGGGCAGGCAAGAAATCTCAATGCCCCTAGATCCATGTCCAAATGCTTGTTGTGGTAACCACCAGCTGCGCGACATTATCGTCGTTCCGATAGATCTTCCAAGCCTGCCTGTCGTCGTCTACGTCAGTGCTGATCAGCGATCGTCGCGCGTTACTCAGGAGCGCGTGCAAATCTGTATTGCACACGGTAGGAGCGCTTGCAAACCTGTAATGTAGATAACGTGCAGAGACAACAGTCACCTTCGTGATGACGAGCCCGAATGAATGTGACAGCACGACCAAAGTGGACTGAATTACCCTCGTATCCTGGCCGGAAATTTCCAAATCCACGCACAACCACCAATCCCAGACGAACGGTGTTTATTCGGGTACAGCATATCGCACCCAGAGCACATATTATAACAATAGCACAACTACGAAAAGTATTGATTAAGTACAACGTCAGAAAAATAAACTTAAGTAACAAACATGAGCGGCGGAGGCGAGTAGGTGTTTAGGAGCACAAAAGAGGGAATATAGGTCATATCGACATGTGTGGAATAAACGAATGGCACGGCAAATGAATGTCCAGAGGTCCTCCATGACATGACATAACATGTAAGTAGTCTAGCTGCCCGCGTCCAAACCGCAGGAGCGAAGATAGTCCAGCGGCCGCAGGTACGAGCGCGACCGTGCTGCTCGTTGTGCCCTGCAACCGGGGCCACTGGCCCACTCAGCATTTTTCCCACATCTTGACGGAATCCCTGCAAAATCGCATGAGCACGCATCCAGCAGGCCCAGTGGAGCACTTACACAACGAGCGAGCGCGAGGCGGGGTCGTTCGTCGACCAACTCGGCAACCACTGGGCCCTCGCTGCCCAGAAGTCCGACATCGCAGCTAAACAGGTAGCAGCACATCAGTGTGAATTCTAAATCCGGGCAGCAGCAGCAGCAGAAACGCACTGTTTGCTCCGTCCAGCCAGGGCTTCTCGGGCCCGTCTGGGAACCATCCGTTCGTACCGCCCACCGCGACGTTCATGATGAGGTAGAATTCTAGTAAAAATAAAACAAAGATAAAATCAGAGATGCGCGGGCAGCGGCGCACAGGCGACGACGTACGCTGATCGAACGGCGCAGCGTTCGTCCCGTTCGCCCACGGATTCGTGAGGATGACCGCCTCCGAGCCATTCTGCACGATGCCAGGGAAGTCGCCGCGCTTGAAGAAGGGCTCATTGAAATTAAGCTGCAGCATGTGATGCAGGCGCGTGTCGACGTATATCCGCCTGGCGCAAAAAAGGCGGCGTGAGCAAGACCACAAACTCTGGAGCTACAGCACATTCGACTCACATGAAGCTCTCGTCCCACTCCAACGCATATGTGTGGAAGCCCTGGTCCCAGCTGCCCCGGCGCAGGAACCACCAGCCGAATGTCTTTGACACCGCATTGAGCCATGTAACCGGGCCCCAGTTCAGCGAGCCTCGGACGTAGTTCGTGCCCCTATAAAAGACAATTGATCGCGCATCAGCACCTGTGCGCGCAGAAATAGCATGCGCCGAGTCGGGCAAGGCTGAATGAACGTACTGCTTCGGATAGGTTGGTCCATTTCCACGTGCCTCCATGATATCGATCTCGCCTGGAAGAGAAGAACAGGAAGGCGTCAGCAAGCCGCAGGGCCATCTTGAGTCCAACGGAAGGCGCAAACGCCGGTAGAAAGGGGCAGGAAAGGAGAAAGAGGGAAGATAGAGAAAGCTGCCGAATATCGATGACACCAAACGCGCATGGAATCTCGCGAAGTATAGGCAGGGCGGGAACACTCACCGCTCATCGGCCACGGTCCATAAGTGTTGTCCACTGGCAGCATCCAGATCGCAGGCCACAGCTGTCCCACTCCACTTATTAGCCCCCGAGACACAAAGTTAAAATAAAACAAGGCGCACCCAATCACTGAAAGCAAGAAGTGCGACGTGAGTAAGCTTTCTCGGAGGCGTAGCGCATGGGACTTACCCGGTTGGGATCTTTGCTCGCACCTCGATCCGACCGTACCGAATGCTCGCCGTCTTGCGCGTGCTAATGCGCGCACTTTGGATGGGATTGATAATTTGGTGCGTCGTGATGTTGCTCACTGCCGAGCAGGCGGCCAGGTATGCATTCAGGTCGAAATCTGCATCGGAGCCAATTTGACTGGCATTTACATTTACCGGACCCGTTGGGTTCTCAGAGGTATAGGAAAGGCCCTGGGTGATGTTGTATGTACAACCGGTGATGTTGAAGACGGAGCCATTGAGAATCGCTGCCTCGCCAATGACATCTGACGTGAATGTCGGCGTAATATAAAGGAAGCCGTCCTTGACATATGAATTATTTTCCGAGTTGGTGGTCATTTCAAACTCTCCATTCCTGCAATAAACGGGTCAGACATCTCGATTCTCGGTCATGAAGAAAAAACGAGCAGACATACCCAAAGCCGCTCATGTCAACCTCGCGGAGGAACAATCCATTATCCCCAAAGACACCGTCCTCCGAGTTGAAATCCTCGTCCATAACGGGACATAGATTCCCGGTAAGGAGCGAGACATCATGCCACCCCGTATACGCGCGAAGAACGCCCGCCCCGATGCCGAGAAACATTGCAGCGTAGGTGATCAAGTATGCAATCCGCGAATACGGATCACGCGTGCCGACCCAAGGTTTGTGCAGCGTCGTCGAGGGCGTCAGCGCCGTCGACTTGGCGCGCTCGCGTTCGACCTTGACCTCCGAGGGTTGCACCGTGCTGTACATCGTGAGCGGGCGCGTGCGCGGCGACGCAAACGCCTCGCGCGAGCGAGAAGACAGTGGCCGATTCGAGCTCCCGTAGTCCGTCCCAGGCCGGCTGCTGCTGCCGTAGAACGACGAGTGGTTTCGCGTGAGGTCGGCGACGCTCGTCGAGACGGAGGTGGCGCCGCTGCGGGGCATGCTGCTGATGGCGCTGGCGCTGCTGACGTCCGGGAACGGGTACGCGTTCATGCTGTTCGTGCTCATGGGCACCGGGGACGTCCCGGGGGTCTGCTCGGGGGTATAGTAGGCCTGGGTGGAGAAGGTGGTGAACGGGTTCTGGGCAGGGATGTTGAAGGTGAGGCCGCGGGGGGTGATTGGGGGCGACTCGTGGACGGAGGTGCTGCCCGACGTTGTGCGGAGGTGGGTCGAGGTCCTGTTGTTATCATTTTCAGGATCAGATGCGCCCTCGCCGATGAGGAATTTAGGCTGGGGTGGGGCGAGCTTCTCGGTCTCCGCTGCTGCTGGAGGCATTGTCGAATACGAACAGACAACCGCCGTATTAGATGAAGCGAGCCTTCAAAAGCCGAATCACAGATGCTTGATTATAAGAGCATCCTTAACCGCTGTGATAACATCACCGAGCGTTCACTCTCCTGTTCCTGCACTTTGAGCCCCGAATGGTGCGAACGATCTGCCCGTTATACATCGATCTCGTGCTTCTTTTCTTAGCCCTCATCAGGATTCCATCCAGATTGTCTGTGAATGCGTGTGAGTCCAGCATCCGCCCGCCAGTGAGACCGTCAATTATTCATAGTCATCACCCGACGACGGAACAACGATTGCAACATTTTTCGCACAAGACATGTCCCAAGAGGCTGGAGATCGGCTTTGCATGTACATCAATACATATCCCAACAACAGGATGAAATGTAGAAACACTGACAGACATGCAATCCCAGGTAGTGCGGTGGACAGGCCTGGGCATATGCCTCGCCAGAGGTACGCTTCTCCGTTTGTCGAGCGACTTGTTCGGCAGAACCGTACTGGCACCAGATGTTTGCCACATGTCGCAATTCAAGGCAAGGCTCTAAAAACATTCGTGAAAATCATGGCTTACAGCGTCGCTGATTTCGCAACAACGCCCAGCGCATGATCCACGCTGGTCGGGAGGGCGTCGAAGACAGAATCCAGCGCTCGAAGACTGTATGTAATACAACGTGCAGTGTAAAGCCACTTTGTCGCAGACGGCACAATACGCGGCGGATTCAAAGGGCACTTCGGTATCTCGCTAAGGAAGCTTCCGTTCTGGGCCTTCATTCACTCCCCAACATAACGAAAGCCCACAGGAAACACGCGCCATGGAGCATGTTCTAGTGAAACATGGGGTGCGCAGTGCGCACCGCGCCTCATGCGCCCAGGGCAAGAAGCATCCGGAATCACAAAGAGCCAGGGACCCGTCCTTCACAAACGACATAACTCTGATTCAGAGCTGGGTAGAGAATAGATTCCAGAAGCGAAGAGGCACAGTCGGTCGTCTTCGCTTGCCTGATAACGCCCGTGGCACAGCCAGCCAACCTGGAGGAAACGCGCATTGATGGGGATTGTACTCAGCCGGCCGCAGTCCGCGGATTCAGCCTGCAGGATCCACAATTCAGCAGCATGGAAGTGCAAGGGAGGCCTTGGGAATTCCGGGCGGCGATAGAAGCCTATTTGCCTGCCAGAGAGATTGATGGCTGCCGCACAGTTAAGCTGATAGCCTGCCTGGGAACCGCACGATGTCTTCGGGTACGTAGGATTACAGGTCGGCGAGTATCCCAAGCGATGTCACCACGATTACGAGCAGCAGCAGTGGATTGAGCTATGCCGGGAGCAGCTCTACGCTGGCAGAGGGCGCTGGTCACCGAGAGAGTCGACGCGGAAAACTGGCAGAAAGCGCCAGCGAATGCATCACGACCACCGGCTTTTGCCACATACGAACAAATAGCGGCTTCTCGGCAATGTCCAGTGTCTCCATAAGCGGCAGAAGGCGGCAGACATTTCCTAGTCCCAAAAATAGACGCAGCACACCCTTTTTCGACATAAATTACCACATAGGTTAAGGGTCGCGCCCACCGAGAATCGTGGAAGTTGTCCAGTAGAGATAACACAGGCTCTGGTCGTAATAATCAGCCACCACATTGTAATACATATACACTCCACCAACGCTGACAGCCCCGGAAAAGAGCGATAGGTATACGATGGCCATCGATGGGCCTCGACTCGAAAGCCGCCGCGTAATATTAATAAAACTGAACACCCGAATCCAGATACGATCTCGAATTCGAAATCCTGAGAAGCACATTCCTACCCTACTGGGAAAGTACGGTGTTCAACGAATATAGCCCGCCAGGTATGTTATTTACGGGAAACGCGAAATGAAGCATTACTTACCAAAGGCGTCAGCACCTGCGTAGCCAGTGACTCATCATATATTGTCTATGCCATCCATATCATGATAGATAGATATTACAGGCGCGGCGGCTAATCTGGCAGGCAGTCACCACTTACTTTTCTCCGCGCCTGACTTGCAAAATACACCATCGGAGGCACCTAGGCCCAGGCATTGCCTCAAGATGCGGAATGCAGAGACTCCAACAGCGGGTAATCACCATCAGCGTCCAACAGCTCCCAACGTACAGCAAGCGGCGATTGGCCGCCTGACGTGCAGATGCGACGTCGGTCGCTAAAAATGTAAAATGCAGCGCTCCGACCGGGACACCCACGCCAGGCAGGTCCTGCTCCGTCCTGTCTTCCGCGCACAGCAATTACTGCATGCGCGTAATTAGATATAGGCTAGCGCGCCGCAGGGCTCTGCATACGCGGTTCTGAGTACAGCGCAGCGCACTCTACCGCGCAAGGCACAGGGGAATTGACCGCGTAAATGAAAACAAATCAATACTTGATTGAAGAAGCAGCCCAGCTCGCAAATCAGCGCGCCATTGGCCTGTTCCCCTCTGTTCCGGTGCCGGGGACCGTGTCTTTCCGCGCCTGTCAAGCAATTTATAATCTCTTACGGCTGTTGGGCATGATCTGCCCAGCGAGCCGTGCGGCCTCCCAGCCACATGAACAATCAGAGATAAGTAGTCACGCCGAAGCGTCCGAATCCTACACGCCCGACAGGCGTACAAAGAACACTGACAAGGCAGCCTCAGCCCATCCAGCAGGGAAGAAGTACTCCTCTCTGTCTCTACCAAAAAAGTGTGCATGTATTGTCCTGTATTTTTCGTCATTAACCTACATGAAGGGGAATGCAGTGCAGACAGCGCGGTGGCAGCCTATCACAGCCAGTGGGGCCCGTATTCCTGTCTCTTTCTACTATCTTGCACACTGTATTGTCCTGTATTTTCTGTGATTCACCGAGATGAAGAGAATGTAGACGCATATAGGGCGGCTACAGCCTATCACAGGCAGTGGGGGCATTAACCCTGTCTCTCTCTATCGTTCACTGTATTGTCCTGTATTTCCTGCGATTCACGAAGTCGAGAACGGATGCACGCATTCTATTACTGTCGAGGCACTTCCGTTGTACTTATCAATAGCCCGCCGAATTAGTCACTCGACTTGATCCCGCATGCATCCCGCGCGTCTTGACCACTGCACGCGTGGTGATATCAAGCGTCTATCTGCCACGGAAAAACAGAAAAAAGGCCGCCGAAGCCTCTGGACAGTGTCTTCTTTGTTAGCCGTGCTATCGGAGACATACCCTGTCCTGCTAAAAATGATATCGATGCAAAAACAGACAGACATCAGCATCGCGAAGGAGGCAGCATAAGTGACCTCCAGGTACTGGGAAATTGCATTATGAAAATAATGAAGAGGTATAATTAAGAAGCACGGCACCAGAGCACGATAAGCGATGTCGGGACGCTTGCGCCTTGACGGTATCACCCATTTGTGGTCTATGCTGGCCTGTGCCGCAGGCACTGTCTCCAACCACCGACGCACAGTCATTTTGAACCCAGAAAATGTACGGATGCCATATCGCCTTCATCAGAAAATCAGGAAGAGCGAACACTGTCTTCGCCGATGCGTTTCAGTGGGAAAGAGTGGGCAGTGACTCGTATTGCATGTTCTGGATATTCTGGAATTACACAGACACATCATCAGTTGATTGTGCAGAGAATGCGCCGCTAATGCTTCCATATAAGCGTCATACAGTGACAACAAGAAGATGTAATGGACAAGGCAATGACGGAGCTCCTGAAACTGCGGGAATAGGTGGTGATTCTTGAATTGATGCTGCAAAATTTGCTGGCTTGGCCCGACCTCCATGTTCACTGTCCTGGAAAGACAGATAGAAGCCACTATCGCTATCAGGCGCCGCAATGAGTGAAAATGTAAGTATCCAGAGAAGAAGATAGCCTCATGATAAATGAACAGCGGCGCCTGCAGCGTCTTCGCGACGGAGCGACGGCATCGCGAGCTCTCCCATGTCGCCGGAGATCGCTCACTGCGAAAGATGGGCAGTCCGAGCCTCCGTACGGCCGCACTGTATTCTCGAAGAACACTGATTTATCCATGTCTGGCTGATGAAATCATTGCGAACCCAAGAGCGCGACGACGTACCCGGAGATTTCTGGCCGACAGGCGCCCACTTGCACAGCAGCTATGGTTTTAGCATTTATCGCTCCAGTAGATATTGTGCGATAAGCTGACATCCAGATTATCATTTAGTAATATTGCAACGCGGCAGCTGCTGGACCCAGGCGATAGGTGTTCGGATGGTGCCACGGACAAGCCACGGACCGTCCTTTTCGCCTAGCTGACTTGAACGTGAGGATCAATGAGTTCGTTTAATAGAGGGATAGACTAGGTACCAGGTCGGGATTTTCATTTTGTCAGGTCCGGCTGGCCTAGTATGAATGCGACCAACCATATACAGGTGATGGGCGCTTGAGGAACCGTCGGCAGACGTCATTACTAGGGCCCGCCCCTGCAAGGTGCGCGGCGGCTCAAGCATAAGTAGTTGGAGCAGGGAGCAATCAGAAGTGCGGCCGCACGAGGTGCAGAGCAACTTACGTGCTTTTTCTATCTGAGCTGGGCGCATTATTCGGGGCGGCGGTTGCGGCGACAGAGCGTACAGCGTGCAGAGACAGAGCGCGCCGACATATCGGAGATCTGGCAAGGCCACTGCCAAATAGAGCCACGCAACGTCTTGTTCTTCGTGTCGACTCGTTCACGATCAGTCACACGTCCATGTCAAAGCTAGCCGCCTGGCGACATATCCCTTGTCTGTTCCGAGCGAAACCGGCTGAAATCTGGGCTCGCAGGCTCTTGTGCTGCACATTCTTGCGATGTTTCGTCTCTGAACTCTTCCGATGGGATGCTGCCAGCCTGCCACTTTTTATAATGATCTGATCCTTCATTGGATGCTACCTTTGCGCTAGCTCTGACCCAGTACGTTCTTGCCGTGTGCTCTGCCTCGCCGTGACGCTCCTATCCGCGAACCAGTACGCGAGACGCCACTGCGAGGATCCCAGCATGCCGCAAAGGATTACGCTCAGGCTGGTGTGGCGGTTGCTTCTTCCGTGCTTCGTCTGGCAGCGGGAACCCAGATTTCTCACGGATTGCATAGAAGTTTCTCCGGAGGATCCCAAACTATTTATTTTCACAGCGTGTACGGATGATGGGATAAACCGATCTGTTTGGTGGACGGAATGCGGGAGATGGGATCGAGAGACTTATGTTGCCGAGGGAATATCCTTCCTTTCAGCACCTTATTCCGACAGACAGTTCCTCCTTTCATATTCTTAGACGTGTACTGCTTGTGGAGGCCCCGGGATCTCTCGTCAAATCTCCTCCTGGCAGAAGGCACACCCATCGGGCTTGGTATTACTAAAGAATGATAGCGTCTAATTGCGTCCACCTGTGCTGCGTTCTCTTTTATACTCCCTTCACACTCTCTCTGTCCGGTCGGACTCCAGGTGTGACGCGACTGTACTCTACGCTCAGGCTCTCCGTCAATCGTTAGCCAAATAATTCGCAGCCCGTCCGATGGACTACGATTCGTTCGACGCAGTCCTTCACTGGATTTTCCGCTCCGTGTGTATTTTCTATTATCATCCCGACAGAGCACTGAATTCCACTTAGGCCTTGGGTGATACATGGTTCAAGCCCACCGAGGAAAACATATCTGCAGGTGTCTGCCTGCGGGTGGAGCCTGGCCAGTTCAGGGTGTTCCCATATGAAAACCCATACTTGGCGCCCTTCGAGGCTGCCATAAGGATTCTGAACCCCCTAGTAGCCGTGAAGGTTCGAACAGCAGCTGTTCACTCAGCTTTGGCCACCGTGTACGTGTATTCGGCATCGCATGCTTCCTTCGGTCGCTTATTTTTGCATCGTCCTTCTCAGCTCCGAAGACGCGACCGCTATCTACATCGATGCCAACACTCGCATTCAAATTCTGGAAACCACAGCCCATCTGGCGAAGGCCGACAAGGAGCAATGCGGTGCTTTCATAGTGAGCTTTTCCGTGCCGTAAACCCTTTCCATCAGGCACTCAGTACGCTATTTGGCATTTAGCGTGATGAGCGCGTGATGGTCATCTGGTCCGACGACCTCGACCACATCGTGCCCTTGTGCACCGAATTCGAGGAAAAGATGATGAAGCTCGTCTGGAGGTCTCGTAATCGGGCGACTGCATCCATCATCACTTCCGTCTCTAATTCATCGACACCCTCCACGACCGCGTCCAATGTCAATCTAAACGAGAAAGCATTGGCACAAACGTCAGTGGTTGTCGCCGAAGTTGCCGCGGCGACAGCGGCCCTAGCGGGAAAGGAAACAGTTGAGCCTGCGGTAGTGCCCGCCGCCCCAGAGAAGAAGAAATCACGTTGGGGGTGGAGGCTGTCGAAGAAGGCTACCCCACCGCCGCCAGTGGACCCAGAAAAAGGTCCTGCCCCGCAACCTCGGCCAATTCGGCTCTTTGCACCACTTTACGGCGGCCTGGGTGTCGGCCTTTCCATTTGTGCGCACTTTCTCCGTCGATCGCGTATTCATACTAATTTGTGCAGTCTTCATCGCCACCGGTGTGACCACACTCATGCAAGAGTGGAGATTGGACCATGATTACAAGCGCTTTGCCCTCCTCGTCGCCGTCCCCTTCCTGGCCTGTGTATCTTTGGTAAGCCGGTTGCATCAGTTAGTCGAAAATAGCTGACGGTTGTGGTTCAATTCAGTTCTTCACCTTACAAATTATAACAACGCTGGCCATGATGTACGTCTTCCATTGGCTGTTCTGGGCTAAAGTGCATCTTAATTGACTTGTTACGTCCCATCCCAGCATCGGACCCATCGCGCAATACCACGAGAACTCGAAGTACTACTCCGCAGTGCGCCCGGAGCCCAACCCCGACATCGACCAATGTCTGCCCCACATAACGATAGAAATGCCAGTGTATAAGGAAAACCTCAAAGAGACCATGTAAGCATTCGTTCCTTCTGATGCCTCGCGGTGCCGGCGAGGTTCGGTCGCGGCTATAATTAAGCACACGTGACCGCGAGCTTTAGCCTTCTACCTTCACGCTTTCGCTCTTCCTTATACTCTTTCATTACAGTGCCCCATCCGTGTATTCGCTCAAGAAGGCTATGCAGACGTACGCTCGCCAGGGCGGAACATCTGCTATCCTTGTTCACGACGACGGACTGCAAAGCCTGAGTGAGGAAGACAGGGAGAAGCGCATCGCTTTCTATGCCGACCACAATATTGGCTGGATCGCGCGCCCACCTCACTCTAACGCCCCCGACGGATACAAGCGTGCAGGACGCTTCAAAAAAGCATCGAATATGAATTATGGATTATTAGTACGTTGCTTTTCCCCGTCAGCAAAGAATACCGTGCTTAGGCGCTCTCGCAGCTCACCCTGTGCATGGAGAAGCACATCCTCGCTCTTGAGGCTTCAAATTACAACGGAGAAGTACCACTCGAGGACTACGCGCTCGAGCTTGCTATCGAAGAGACCTACGAGAATACCGGCAGGAAGTGGAAGCCCTGGGCGAAGAACGCGCGCTCGCTGCGTGTAGGTGAAATTATTTTGATCGTTGATTCAGACACCATCGTCCCCGAGGTGAGCAGGTTCCCGCGATAGTGTTTAATGAACTACCAACTCATGTACCACTTATCACCCCTTCAATCTCTTCATACATTACGTTTGCTGTCACAGGACTGCTTTAGGGATGCTGCACGTGAACTGACCGAGTGCCCGGAAGTTGCCATCATCCAGCACGAATCGGGTAAACCCGTTTCCTACTATGGTCAGAGGTCGTTCGCTGACGCTGTGGGCTTGGGCGCCAGACGTCATGCAGGTGGCGAACCACTTCTTTGAAAACGGAATCGCACATTTCACGCGAAGGATCAACAAGTGCATCTCGCTTGCTTGCGCCAACGGTGAAATCGCCCCTTTCGTCGGCCACAATGCGTTCCTTCGCTGGTCAGCGATTCAGGATGCGGCGTTCATTGATCCTGACGATGGTATTAAGAAGATCTGGTCCGAGTCAAACGTGTCCGAAGACTTCGATATGGCTTTGCGCCTGCAGCTCTCTGGTTATATCATCCGCTGGGCCAACTACTCGGAGGGCGGCTTCAAAGAGGGAGTCTCATTGACCGTTGACGATGAGTTAAACAGGTGGCAAAAATACAGCTATGGTATTTGAGCTTCATTCATCGAAATACGCTCTTTCTGACGCAGAAAACAGGCTGCAATGAACTCATCTTCAATCCCATCAAGGATTGGTGGTACATGGGCCCCATCACGAAGCAGCTCCGTACTTTCTTATGGTCCGGCGCCCCTGTGCACTACAAGATCTCCATGCTGGGTTACATGTTCTCCTACTACGGGATTGCGGCCTCAGCTTTCCTGTCGCTGCTGAATTATCTCATCCTGGGGTGGTCTTTCGACGTGGACGGTTTTTTCATGCACAGCTTGGAGGTCCTCCTTGCCGTAATCGTGGTCTTCCCTGCCGCGGGAAACGTATCATTCACGCTTCTTGAATACCGGCTCGCCCAGCGCGACATATTTTCGTCCGCGTTCGAGAACTTCCGATATGTGCCATTTTTGTGAGTGCTCTTCGATACGCCCATTTGCGTCTCTGCGGCCACCGGTGACTGATGAGTACCATCTAAGCTGGTTCTTCTTCTCTGGGATCAGCGTCCACCTCTCGGCCGCTTTATTGGCGCATTTGTTCTCCTACAACATCACATGGGGGGCGACCAAGAAAGTACGTGATCGATTTCAGATTGTATTTTGGACTCCCCGCTCACGATGATTGTAAATAGGAAGTCGAGAAGTCCAACTTCTGGCTCGAAGGCCCGCGCATCTTCAAGCGGTACTGGTTCGTCTTCCTGATATCGCTGGCCGCGCTCGTGGCGATCGCCGTGCTCACGACGCCGGTGGTTCCCGCGGGCTGGCGAATCGACTCGACCTCATGGGCCCTCTTCCTTCCCCTGATGTATGTCACGGCTGGTTTTCCGCGGCGAGACTATACCTGATCCGTCTCTATTCTTTCGCAGAACTGTCGCGGCAGGGCACATATTGTTCCCAGTGCGTGTTATTTTTACTTATTCTGCTTTTATGGCGTTGCTAACTCCTCGATTCGCTCCAGTTCGTGCTGAACCCCTGGTTCGTTATATTTTCATACTGATGGAAAACACATCTGCTGGCGCCTGTCCGCCACCGCCACTTGGGCTCACCTCAAGTACTCTGCCCTCCATTGCACCCGTCGCCGCTTCTTCACGCTCACTCATGGACACCGTCTTTACGAACGCTTTCTTTTAATGGTAATGGGTTTATTGTAGTACTTCATACGCGATGGGACAATCCGTGTCGTTGGCTGTTCAGCTTCTTGTTCTGAATGCGCCCGCCGTTTATTTATCATACCATTCATTAAATTAACAAACAGATAGACGTTTCAAGTTCTGTATAATTCTTCTTAGACTCTTCCATGTACACACTGTACTATGTCAGCACACTCACTCCATACTGAGCGATAATGCATCGATTTATCTTCGGATCCAGCACGCGCACTCGCGACATGGCTCTGTTTTGGGTGGGCTGCGTGCCATCCCGCCGTGTGCGATGGATGCCAACGGCATCTTTCGCGCTTCGCGCAGGCAGGCACGCGAAGCACGCTTGACATGGCCATCAGTCAAAATCAGTCAGTGCAGACGTGCGCAGGGGGATGTGCGCTGACACGAACCGACAGCGTACATAGCCGGTGCCAACTATGGCGTGACACCGTTTCGCCGACGGGTGCGCAGGCGCACGGCTGGACCGATGGGCGTATCGCGTCGCACGCGCCGTCTGCACGTCCACACCTCTGTGTCGGGTGGGCGACGTGCGAGCGATCGATTATCATTGTCGGCGGCGTTATCATCCGGTATCATCGTCTGTGTGTCGCTGTCGTGTAAACACGAGCGTGCCCATCGTGTTCATAAGTCGTACGATATTGTGTGCGCCGCGCGCACGTCGGAGGGGCGCCTGCACACCTGTGCATACCCCGCCGGGCGGGGAGAGATGTGCACAAGTCACAATGGCAGCCTACTGCCTCCGCACATGGGCCGCGCCCGGCCGGAGGTTCGGGGGTTCGCTTTAAACTTAATTAATTATATAGGACAATGAAGACCTGGGCCCGCTATATAGACCGCGACGGAAGGCGCTCTGCATACTGATCTCCATGTAATACAGTTTGACTCAATGCCCGCGAAGGCTGTCCGGACTTCGATTATTCATGATGGACGCGTCTGACATACGCAGGCAAAGAAGGCGATGGGAGATGGATAATCCACAGAGAAAATTCCAATTCAGTACGTGCAGCCGACGACAGATAAACAAACGAGCCAATGTATGTAATTCCGCGATACGAGAGTACGAGAGCAAATTCAACGAGCCACAAAGGAGAAAAAGATTCCGGCGCAGGGCAATAAACAGGGAAGGGAAATAGAAAGATGTCCGAGCGAATAGCTTCGCAGTCCGTCGCGCTTTAGCGGCGATTCAGATCTAACGCGCCTCCTTCTTTGCGGGCCTATACGCCCGGGACGGTGAACCCGGGCAGGTTGGGCCAGTTCCCGAGCTGCGACGGGTCGCCGCCGATGCGCACCCACACGGAGTGGGACGGCGTCGGCCCGTCGAGGATGAAGAGCTGGTGCCACCCGGGCGGCGAGATGCCGGCGTTCGGCGGCGCGGTGATCTGGCACGACGTGCCCGCGCATGTGAACGCGGGGAAGAGCGTGCGCGCGCCCATCGCGTTTCCGTGCGTGCTCGATGTCGCTGCACATACCAAGTCAGCGCGCGCCTACAGAAAAAAGAGAAAAGGCGCAAAGACGCACCGGCGATGAGGGACACGCGCATCGCGGACGCCGGGCCCTGGAAGAGCTTCACATTCGTGATCGTGAACACACCGCCGTACGTCCAGTCCGTCACCGCAAGCGAGAACGTCGGCTGCGTGTGCCCCTGGTTGAGGTACGGCGGGATGTACACCTCGATGCGGAACTCCTCCGGGTACTTCACCGTCCCGTCGGGGTTGTCCGTCTCCGGGTCGGACCCGGACACGAGCACGCGCCCGTCGGGGAGCAGGATCGCCTCGGAGTGGTACATGCGCGCGACGATCGTGGTGTTGAGGAACGAGATGCGCGAGCCGAGCGCCTGCGTCGGGTCGTACAGCAGCGCCTGGAAGTTCGGGTCGTTCGCGAGCCCGAAGCCGGCGACGCCCTGCATCGCGCCGTTGAGGATCATGAACGTGCCGTCGGGCAGCGAGACGATGTTCGGCATCACGCGGCGCGTGGGCTGCGGTCGCGTTAGCGCGCACAAAAAATTAAAAACGCAGCGGGCGACGCACCATGCGCTCGATGGTCCAGTTCGCGTTGGGCACCTCCGGCTGGATCGTGACGCAGTTGTCGAGCGGCGAGTTCGCGCCAATGCCACCGCCGCCGCAGATGAGGATGGTCAGCGGGTCCGTGTACGGCGCGGTCATGGGGAACGGCACCGCCGTGCCCTCAAGGGGGTACGTGCGCCCTGCCAGGACTGCCCAAACACACTGAGCACACGCGCACCACACAAAGAACGAAGAACGCACAGTTGTTCACGGACCCCGGGATGTTCGGCAGCTGCGTGATCGTGTTGAAGTTCACCGGCTCGAGGATGCGCGCCTCGTTGTAGTACCCCACGAACAGGTTTTTCGACGGCAGCACGATGATGAACGGGTACAAGTTATTCGGGTCCGTGCGCGCCAAAAAGTCGAGGTCAATAACCGTCGAGCCGCCCGCGGGCTTGGGCAGCACCTCGAGGTTCGGCTGCGGCGCGGCGTTGCTCCCCGTCTCGCCGCCCATCACCAATATGGATCCGTTCGCGAGGATCGCCGCGGTGGGGTACCACCGCCCGACCTGGAGACTGAGCTCCGCCGCGTTCTCCTCCCAGTCCGTCGTGCCGTTCACGCCCGCGGAGCCGGAGGGCGTGTACAGCCGCAGGCCGAACGTCGAGATCTCGGACCAGCCGCCGACGTTGATCTGGCGGCCCGCCTTGTCGGGCAGGATCACGGAGCCGGAGCAGAAGACGTCCGTGACGATGTGCATCTCGCGCCACGTCTTGCTGAAGTCGTTCACGAGCGAGAGGTCGAGCTCGTACGCGCCGGTGGCGTTGGGAATTCTGCGGGCGCGAAGTGTTAGCGCTTTGCGCGCGTGAGCAAGGGGGAGGGGGACGCACCCGGTGCCGCCCTTCTCGAGGAAGGTGACCTTGCCGTTGATCCCAACGGTCGCGATGAGCGGGACGACGAGCCTACACCCCATCCATCAACTCCCACTCCAAAATAAAATAAAAAAAGGCGGAAATGACGTACCCGCCAACTGAATCCCAGGCACGCGGCGCAGCCCAGAAGCACAGCGGCGGCGCAGGCACGAGGGCGCGGAAGCAGGCGCAGGCGGAAGGGAAAGCGGACAGACGGCAGACAGGTGAGCGAAACTGCCAGCGCGCCGCAGGCATGCAAGCACTCACCGAGGAACTAGAAGCGCACAGGCACAACACCGTCAGCATTCGAAAAAGGCAAGCACCGCGCCATATATATCCCGCGCCCAAACAATAAGTAAATACCGACAAAGCACACGCACCTCGTAAAACCCAGTATTCGCCGGCGAGTGCCACGTCGTGAGCGGCGCGACGCCCGTCTTGTTCCAGAAGTACGTCGTGAGGCGGTCGCCGTCGCCGCAGATGTGCAGCGGGTCGCCGGGGCACACCTCGTTGCACTCCGAGTCCGCGCCGAAGACGCCGTTGCCCGCCGCGATGTCCGTGATGTCGCCGCAGTCTGCACCCCCCCACCCACACCCAAAGGTAAGCGCTATTCAAAATCGACGAGGCGAGGGATAGCACGCACAGCACTCCTGCCCGAACTACAGAACCATAAGCCTACGCACGCGCAGAAGAGAGAGAGAGAGAGAGAGACGCACCTCCGTCCCAGACGCAGGGTACCCGAACTCCGCGCACTGGTTCATGCACGCGATCGCGCTGTTGTTCCCGATCCATATGATCTGGTTGTCGAAGATCCTGTTCGTCGTGTTCTCCCTACGCCCAAATATCAGCCGTGTCCGCTTGCCCCTAACGCCCACACCCCTCCTTCTACACCCCGACCCCAACGCGCGCGCAGCGTCGCCGAGCGCAAGGAGAAGAGAGGAGCAGAGGAACGGAAAGGAAAGAAAATCCACGCACCGCAAGCACCCCGCATACTGCCACCCGCCGGGCAGGCCCGTCTTCTGTATGACCGGGATCGGCAGCGCGGTGATCGGCGCGGAGGCGTACACCGAGAGGCGGTTCGGGCCGCCGCAGGCGAGGCTGTCGGCGTTGCGTTGCGGTGTATTGTATCATTGCACATTGCACAGTACATGGCGCATTAGATGGCGCATTGCATAGCGGAATGGAGCAGGGCATAGGAAGAGAATGGAGTAGTGTTGTAGGCGCGGTGGGATAAGCCGATGTCGAGCCGGCGTCGAGGGCGGAGGCGGCGATAGACGTGCGGCGGTAGGGATTCGCGTTTGCATATAAAGAGAAAGAAGTAAACACAGCGCGTCAGTTTCAGCTCACAACCCCATACCCCGCCCGCCGCGCCCGTGCCGCCGCGCTGAACCTCGCCCGCGCGCGCCGCCCCGCCGCCTCGCACCGACGCCCCACACGCCCCGCACCCCCTCCCAAAAAAAGAAAGAAAAGGAACGCACCTCGCATTCCCCGCACACCCCATATTGCACGTCGTCTGGTCCGTCGCGATCGCCGCGCCGTCCACCAACGAATCACCACAATCTACATTACCCAAAAATAATATCAGCGCCGCTCGTACACCCTCCCTTACGCCCACCCTCCTCCGCCTCGTCGCGGATCAAGGAGGTATCCGAGAGGAATCGAAGAAAAGGGACAGGGGAAGGGGCAAGAGAAGGAGAAAGCACGCACAGCACTCATCCGCAAACTCCATCCCCGCGACGCTGAAGTTCAGCGCGACGCACTGCTGGATGCACGCGAGCGGCGTGTTCGCCGCGTTCCCCGGCTGCTGGTCGATGAAGATGCGCCCGTCGAGGTTGTCCCTGCCAACGGTGCGTTATGGTCAGCGCGCGTTCGGAGGCGGGTCAGCGCCGCCATGGAGGAGGGGTGTCGGCGCGTGGCGCGGATGGCGTCGGTGTGGGTGGGTCGGAGGGTCAGCGCGCGTCCGCAGTAGCGTCGGCGTCGCGGCGCGTCGCCCAATTACAAATACGCGGTGTCCCAAACATAAAGGCGCGTCGGCGGCAGCGCGGCCCAGGCGACGAGGCCCGTAAGGCGAGGCGCGTCGAGGCGCCCCACCCCCGCACCACACCACCCCGCACCCACCCCGCACTGGTGGTACGACACGCCCCACCCCCGCCCGCACACCAAAATAACCCAAACCCATCCCACCCCCACACACAAAAATAACACCCCCTCAACCCAAAAAAAGAAGAAAAAAACCCCCCCAAAAAAGCCCACAAAAAACCAAAACAAAAAAAAGGACTCACACCCAACACGCATTGAACGCCCACCCCGCCGGCAGCCCGCTCGTCTGCTGCACCAAATTCGAGCTTGCCCCCCCGCCCCCTCCGCCGCCTCCTTGTGGTGGAGTCGGTGTAGTGGGGAGATTCGTCCCGGTGAAGTTGTACACATTAAGCGCATTGGGGCCGCCGCAGAACTCGGAGCCGTTGCCCGCGCAGGGCATGTTGCATGCGGAGGCGGGGGTGGGCGCGCCGCCGTTGGTGATGGCGGTGTTGCAGACTTTTTATTATTTATTTGGGTGGATTTATTTTTGTTTTATGGAGGGGTGGTGTTTATTTGTGGGGGCAGATTGGGTGGGCGGTGGGTGGGCGGGTTGGGGCGGTGATAGCACAGGTGATGCGTGCGCGTAATAAGGCGATGGGCGGGTAATAAGGCGGCAGGCTATCAGCGCACGGCACGCAGCGCAGGGGTAATGAAGACGTACAGCATTGTCTGCGCGTCGAAGGAGCGAATTAGGGGTGGAATGCGCGGCGAAAGTATATTCAGGCGGAAAGTAAATTTAGCATTGAAAGGGTGAAAGTAAATTAGCATGGGTGGGAGGAATTAGGATGGGGGCACTTACGTCGCGAACTCTGCGCCGGCGATGGGGAAGCCCGCGGCGAAGCACGCGGCGGTGCACGACTCGATGGTGACGGCGCCGGTGGTGGCGACGCCGTTGGGCAGCGAGCGCAGGCCGTTGACGCCGTCCCTGCATCCTCATCAACACCAATATATTTGAAAAAATAAGAGACGCACGTGAAGCACCCGAGGGAGACCCAGGGCCCGACGGCGGGGACGACGGCGGGGGGCGGGGGCGGGGTGACGCCGCTCCAGAAGAGGTTGAGGAAGTTGCCGGCGCCGCACGGCTCGGCGGCGTTGCCCGCGCAGGGCTCGTTGCACGAGGACGCGGGGGCGGCGGTGGCGCTCGCGAGCGTGTCGTTCCCGCAGACTGCGAGGGTCAGCGGTGGGTGGGCGCGGTTATGTGTGACTCACAGCACTGGCTCTACGCGGGGGTTAGTAAAGTACGGGACACGGCGGGGGGCACGCACCCCGAACTCGACGCCGGCGAACACCCAGCTGTCGGCGGTGCAGAACGAGATGCACGCCTCGATGGTCATGGTGCTCGTCGCGGTGTTGTCGCCGGACAGGGTGCGCGCGTTGACGCTGTCGCTGGGGGGGCGTGAGCGGCGCGCGCGCATGGGCGGGGCGGACGTACGTGATGCAGCCCTTGGACGACCAGCCATTGGCGAGGGCGGGGATGGTCAGCGTCTGCGCGCGGGCGCCGAGGGCGAGCGCGAGGGCCGCGGCGGCGGCGGAGCGTCTGCGGCGAGGCATTGCGGTGGGGAGGACGGTGCAGCGCAGGGGCTTTATACGCGCGCGGGCATCGAGATCGCATCGCGTGCCTGGCAAACCAGCCCGCGCCAGCTCGCTGACTAACGCCGGAGTGCAACGGGACTTGAAAATTCGGGGCGGAGAGAGGCGCAGCGTGCAAATTTCTCGTCCGCCCACGCAACGGTGAGCCAACTTTAAAGTGGATCATGAACTCTAATACGAGGCGGGGCAGATGTCCGCCGCCGGCCAGCAGCAGCACGCGCCCGCCCAGTGGACAGAGCCGCCGTGGTCCGGCTGGATCGAGACGACCGGCGACGCCCTGCTCATCCTCGAGGCCGCCCGCCAGGGCCTCATCCCCCGCGTCACCCGCCGCCTCGTCGACGCCGAGCGCCGCATGATCACGTCGGGCTCGGTGTTCGTGTTCGACGAGGACGAGTCGCACATCAAGCGCTGGACGGACGGCTTCTTCTGGAGCCCGTCGCGCATCCTCGGCAACTTTCTGCTCTACCGCGAGACCGAGAAGCGGGGCGCGGGGCACAGGGCCGCCCGCGCGGACGACGCGGACGACGCCGCCCTCAGCCGCCCGCGCGCAGACGGCGCGCCCGGCATCGACCGCCAGCGCGAGCGCACCCTGATGGGGTCGCTCACGAACTCCTACAAGTTCAAGCCCGACGGGCTCATGAAGAAGGTCCGTGCGCCGCGCCCCTCGCTGCCCCCGCTGACCCGCGCAGACGTTCTCCGTGACCATCGGCGGCGTCGCCCAGCACCTCATCTCGTACTACAAGATCGCCGACGTCGAGACCGGCCGCCTGCGCCCGCCCTCGTCCCTCCCCGAGCTCGCCGCCCTCGACATCTCCCCCGAGTACCTCGACAAGACCCACTTCCGCAACCCCCCCAAGGTCGAGGTCGGCGCAGACGGCATCCCGCGCTACCGCGGCGAGGCCGACGACGCCGACGCTCCCCCCTCGCCCCCGCCCCCCGCACCCGCACCCAGCCCCCTCCTCTCCGACCCCGCCCCGGCGCCCAAGCGCAAGCACCCCGACCCCCACGCCAAGCGCCCGCGCCGCGACACCACGTCGTCCGCCGGCACCCCCACCCCCGGCTCCCCGCCCGGCTCCGGCTCCGCAGGCAGCGCCACCCCCCAGCCCGCGCCCGCCCCGGCCCCTCCTCCGCCCGTCGCCCCGCCGCCGCCACCGCCCGCGCCAGCCACCCCCGCGGCGCCCGCCCACGCGTACCCGGCGTACCCCTTCTTCCCGTACCCGCAAGCGTACGCCCCCGCGCCCAGCCTCTACGCCCCGCAGCCGCCGCCGCCCGGCCCCGGGCCCGGCTACGCCCCGTACCCGCAGTACACGCACCCCGGCGCCCCCGCGGCGCATCGCATAAATCCATCGCAAGCCGCCGCAGCCCCGCCGGGGCCGTACATCGGGGGGTACTACGCCCCGCCGCCGCCCGGCGCACCGCACGCGGGCGGCGCGTACACCGCGGCCGCGCCGTACCAGTGGCCGATGTACTCCGCGTTCCCGCCGCAGGCCGTCGTGCACGCCCCGCAGGCCCAGCACCAAGCACCAGGGCAGCAGCAGCCGGCGCCGCGCACGGACACCACGGGCGCGCCGTAGGCCCGTGTGTGTGTGTTCCGGATCGAAATTGCTTTGCTCTGCTGTCCTACTGCTGTCCCGCTTTCGTGCTCGTGTACCATACCGCCTGCTGTGCCGCCGCCGCCCTTTCCTTCAATGCCAACCAATACCGCCCCGCGGTCCTTCGTTCCCCTTCCCACCCGCACAACACACCTCAGCCCCGGGCCCGCTGACACCCCCCTCCCCCTCTCACCCACTACCGCCACCACCACCCAGGTGTCCTCGCCCGCGGGCCATTCGCTGTCACTGCGCCTCACTTCCGTTTTTCAGGTTTTTGTTTCTTCTGTGTGTATAATTTTTCTGTATGCATTCTATGTCCGCCCGTCCGTACTATCCTGTTGTTCGTGTTACTACGTCTGTCTTTATCCGTGCTTCTACCTATCCGTGTGTCTACCTATCCTTGTCTCTACCTCTGCCTATCCGTGTCCGTATCCGTGTTTGTGTTCCTACCTGTGTTCATGTTTGTGTCCGTTTAACCCCTTCCTCAACCCGGATGGAAAATCCTCCTTTGTCCGTGTGTATAGTCTACCTGCACAATCTATGCTTTGCCTCTTGCTTCCCCCCCAACCCGCCCCTTGCCTATGCGTGCTCCGCGCAAGCCGACGGCAAGCACGGAGTACACCGCCGGCGGCGCTTGTTCTGCACTTATGCTATGTCTATCGGCCACGGGGATGGGCGGGGACGGCAAGGGGCCGGGCGTCGGTGCTGGCAGTGCGCGCTGGTGTGCACGGAGCGCGCGGTAGGCAGACGGCACGGCACACGACATAGCGCGTTGGACGGGGGGTTGTTCGTACCGCCCTGAGGGGGCTGGTGCATTGGATATCACACTTGGTCCCAGCGAGCCGGGCGGCGTGCGTGCGGCGGCGACGGGTGCATGGAGGATGCACGCCGGCCGACCGGCCGGACGCCGGGGTGCGGCGCCGCACCGCACGGGCGCATGCATGCGCCGGATTCAGATTCACGGCGTGCGTCGTCTAAGCATTGAGATAGAATTTATTGTTGGGTGCGTCGGGCATTTGGGCGTCCAGCCCAGGACACGACATACGGCGTTCCGACGTCCAGCCTCAGCGCCGCCCGCCGGCTGAGCCGTTTCGTAGGTGCCGGGCAGCGCTTTTGTTCGGTGCACTGGCATTGGGGCAGGACGGGTAGACGGTGTATCTTTGTGTCCTCTATTTATTCGAGGTAAATCACAAACATGAAGACCTACGCACTATCGATTTATCTGCAGGCACCTGCCTGCCCCGCCCCGCCCCGCCCCGGCTTGGGATCGCCTTGACACCAAATATCCCTCTCGTAAGTACATAAACAGCCTCACAATGTACCTGCCCACGACATCTACATATTTCTTTGCAGTCTGCGTCAAATAAACCGGTGCATAAATCACACAAACGCACGTCGTTCAACTGCACTCGGTGTCCAGTGACGATGAGTGCGACAAATCACCAGAGCAGACTGCAGTGCGCCTCAGACTGCCTGCGCATTGGGATGTTATAATAAACTAATGCATCGAAAAGACGCTGCAGATGCCGTTGACTATTCAGAGAGCCGGGGGACATCGGACGGCCTGCTGTGTGTAAATGCCGTTGACCATCCAGGGGTGTGGGCACGCCCTCGGTGATTGGGTTCGAAAAACAAGAAGAACTTGGAAGAAGGAAGGAAGAAAAGAAAACACCTCAATATGTCGCCCCACCAAGTACACCGCATCGAAAGACCGCAGACGCCGCTGACTGCAGAGCGCCGGCCGGCCGGACGCTGGGTTTTCGGCGCGCCGCCGACGTTGTCAAGCTTTTTCGTTCGTCCAGACACACTGCGACGTTATTCATGGGTTTTTTTTTTGCTTGACTGCGACCTGCCCGTTTTAATATTTGATGTAAATCACAGTCAAGTAATTTACATAAAACTAGTGCATAAAAACTGCACAGACGCATGTCGTTTGTGGGTTTGCACCCCGCCGCGTCTGATGGTGGGTGCGACATTGGGATATTAAACTAATGCATCAGAAAGACGGCTGTATGTAAATGCCGTTGACTATCCAGGGGTGTCAGGCGGGCCTTGGGCACGGCACTTACACGGCCTGCCCACGGCCTGCCATTGATTGGGTTCGAAAAACAAGAAGCACGCGAAGGAAGAACTTGGAGGGAGAAAAGAAACACGAACCGTGCGCCGGCGATGGGTGTAAAGGCGGCCTCAATACGTCGCGCCCAGTGACTGCGCAGCACGTTAATGCATCAAGGACGCGCTGTCGTTGATTATTCGGGGGCACCGGACGGGCCGTGGGTAGCAAGTGTACCGCGGCTGATTGGCTCGGAAAACGAAGACACAGGAAATTGAGAAGACGAAGAAAACATGAGAACAGATGCGGCGATCGGTGCGGACCAGGCATACTAGCGGGCTCACCTCTCGGTCTCCGTGTGCAGCCGTCGAGGCTCGGCGCTGGCCGTGTGTTGTGCGACATCAAACGAGGGGCAGGTGCGCGTTAATTAGTAACACTCGCTTTGTTCGGCTTCCTGCTCGGGCTGCCCTCGGGTCGGGCGGCCGGCCTGGCAGCGGTGGGGACATGGACATACGTACTTACATGCTGTGCGTGCCCAGGAATATACCGGCGGGCAGCACGGCGCCGCGCATCGCTGATCCCGCCCCCCGACCGCTTCTGGCGCCAAGCCCCACCGCACCAATCAAGCTCACGAAGCACGCGCAGAGGCGCCCGTCTGCGGCGCCAGCTGGTCAGTATGGAAACGCGCGATCTGTCGTGGGCATTCCGCCTGCCACGCACGACGCGGTTGCGCTGTGTGGTCACGAGCAGGCGGGCAGGCAGGCAGGCAGGCAGGCGTCTCGCAGCGGTGGCAGCGCGTATGATGCGCAATGCGCGCGGCGCGGGCTCGGGTCGGGGCGCGTGAAGATCGCGCAAATAAGGCACGGGGCGGGCAGCCGACGTCCAGACGTGCTTATTCGCTCGTGCAGGCGGTAGTTCGCGTCCTGACCGCGAACGCGCCCCGACACGGCGGCGCATGTCGCACAGCGCCTGGCGGGGCGCGATCAGAAACCGTAACCAACGGCAGTACGTCTTCAATGGCGTCGGGCGTGCTTCGCGCATCAGGGCGCGCCAATTGCGCGACGGCGCTTCCCGGTGCGCCCTGGCAGTGGCATTGGCAATGGCCACGGCGGCGCTTACATACGCCCGCGCGGCCGGCGGGCAGGTGCTCGCGGCGGCGGCTCGGTTCGCCTGGTTCACGCGCCGCGTTCAACTGCCTGCGTGTTATTTATACCGGTGGCGGTGGTATAATAAGGCGCTGTCGCTGCTATTACAGGCGCGGACTGAGATGAGCGCTGGCGCACAGCGTCGGGCGAGATGAAAGATTGCGTTGGGATAGGCGCGCCGATATGAAGCAGCGCGTGTGTGATGCGCGCTCATTATTCGATTAGAGGTGCACGGCCGCCCGTGCGTGTGCACGAGGGCAGGCGCGTGAACGCGACGGCGCGGGACCGACGGGGCGTCCAGGTTTCCCTGAGGTGCTCTGCGGTGTACACCCGCCAAACCCCACTACCCCATCCAGCCGCGTGCGCCCCAGAGGCCCGGGTGCCACTGGCGGCCTCGGCGGCCTGCCCAGGTACGACGGCGCGCGCAGCTGCCCGCTTCTGCACGTCGCGCAAATATAGCAGCGCACGGCAGCCTGCGGTGCCCCCCTATTAATGCGCGGTGCATGTGGCGCGCGCGATAATTATACGCACGCGCTGCAGCCGTTCCCGGGCGGCTAAATATGGGCGCACGTCCGCGCCGGGGCGCACTAGGCGCGCACCCGGCCGCGCTGTCCCGCGCGGGCGTGCGTCGGCAGCGGGGATGCGCGAGCTTCGATCGCTGCTTCGCAGCGGCGGACGTGCATTTCGTGCGCCGACATCTGCGCCCGAGGCCTATTATAAAATCGCAGCACCCCATTTCTCGCGCGATAATTTTGCACGGGAGACGAGCGACGCGCAGGGAGATGGTGCGGCGGTCTGTCACGCCAGCGGCGGCCGATACGCCCGCCCGGATCGAGGCGCGGAGCGAGACTTGGCCAGAATGTGTCGCCCGGGCGGTGCGTACGCAAGCGGCTTAGCGCGCACCGCTGAGAAGCACGCCCGGCCACGCGCTCGCTGCGTCTGCTAGAGCGCTGGGCACTTAATGCGCCAGGCACTCAACACTCCCGCGAAACCCCCGCATCTGGCCGGGGCGCACTGTATCTGCCCGCCCTAGCCTAATTCTAATTTTGACTAATTTACCCACCGGGTGGTCGGGACAGACTGTGCCACGATCCCGCAGGGCAACATATGGGGCGCGCATCTGCTTCGCTCCGCTGGCATGGAAATTGGAAGAGCGGGCTGGGAAGGCGCGACGGCGTCCTGGCTCCTGTGCGTCTTCCGTCTTTCCATCGCCGTTCAATTCCCATTCGCAACACCGCCATTCAGTGTCGCGCGTCCATGCTCTGCCAGCGAATTGGTGCATCTGACTGCCAGCAATAGATGTGTGATGCCCAGTGCCGGGGGTGGAGAAATAAAGGATCAGCGCAAGTGCCTCCGTGGGCCAGACACTGTCCGCGAGGGCTGGGACTCGGTCAATCTGCCGCTGTCAGATCACAGAAGCTGTCGAGGGCTTCTGACATCGTGGATGCGGTAATCTCGTCCAGAGCTCGCGCATCATGATATTTATATGCCGCGATATCACTGGCAGCGTCGGTCGGGTGGGCCACGGGGTACAGCGATACGTGCTCGTTGCTGTAACTCCCAATGTGCCTTGTATTATTCAATTGTTCTGGCCAGAAGTTTATTTGCCAGCTGGGCTGATACGGTGGCGCTGGCTACTATACACAACACCGGCGCTGAGCATCCAGAGCACGCTGGAGCCTTTTGTTATGCTTTTATCCAGGAACATGAAATGCCAGCGAAATCTTTTTACACATCGCTACAGGAAGATGTGTCTGAATTCGCATGCGCACTCCGCGATCGACGCGTTTGTTAGGATACGGGTCAGCTCGCGGTAGCTCGCAAGCCTACATGCCGAGCTGCATCAGAACATGTCTCCGCTGCCGACCCTCTGAGATGGCGTCGACCACAAGGTCGAATACTTGTCTATCTATTTTCTGTAGAGCTGATCGGAAGTTCTGGCTGCGCTTTTAATTATTTGCGTGTGCAGTCCATAACAATATTTGTATTCGCAGGCCCCGCGAGACGAAGGTGTCCTCGAGGCCCTTCTGGGCCCATTTTTCTCAGCCCAAAATAATAGATGCTCATTGACAGACTTCGAGAGACCTTGACTGGCATTTTCGCGCACCTGCTGTTGCGAAGCCGTCTGACATTTACTCTTGAATTGATCCTTGGACATACCTATCTTTGGCCACTGATATCCGAGCCTCTGTGCTTGGAGGCTAGGTTCTCGTAAACACATCAACGCCTTCTTCTTAATTTTGTTGTGCGAAGACAATAAAATTGGATATAAGGAATAGCATTTATAGAACTTCATTCGTTGCATGTGATGAGTGCGAGAATCGTGGAATGGTATTGACATGTCCAATGAAGTCGCTCGGTATTGGTTGGGCATAAGATCAAGGCTCAACCACGGTACTACATGTAAAGGACTTGGCTATCAAATAATGAACCATATATTTGAGAAAGAAGACTGTGCTAGACACACTAGTTCATGTGCAAATTATTCAAGTAAGAGCCATGCCTGGGCCTGAGGCCCAATCATAATCAAGACAAACTGCTGAACTCTGGGATAGAGGCAATTTTCGCATCAATGAGGCGTTGCCATTCATGAATCCGCTGGCAAGTACAGCCCTTTCCGTATGCGCAAGTCACATTTTGGCTTATCTTCAGCGCAGTAGACCGTGGGTTTAGAGTTGTCGATCGGAGAAAAGTGAAGACATGATCGCGTAAACGCGGGCATAGTTCGTACTGCGAAACTTGCAGCAGGCCCTCTGCAAACGTCGATATTTTCAGCCAGTAATCGTAGTATAGTATCTGCATAGTAGTATGTAAGTGCAATGAATCTATTGGTTTCGACGTCTGAGCACATTCTAGAAAATTCATACCCATTTCGATAGCAATCCAGGAAATTTGAGCCCATCAACTACTTCTCTGATCGGTGAAGGTATTGTCATAGGTGCGGCAAGATTGGCTAAATATTCATAGCCATGTTTTCCGGAATGATTTAAGACTTGAATTGGGTGTGTTTTATGCAGGGTAAGTCTGGGATAAAGTATAAGCGATAGTAATATTTTGTAAATGAGAAACTTGCTCCATCCTCGTGATGCATGTGAGCATCACTCCATGAACCAGGTACTTCTCTGCCGCTTCAGCCAATGAGAAGAATAAATTCACTTCCATATTGGTTACAGATGGCTGCCGGAATTGTTGGGCCTCGGACGGAGGATGGACATACTGGAAGAGTGTCTCCAGAGTGTGCGCTGGTTCCTCCAGCGAGACCGGTTCCGTACCAACAGAAGTGAAGTCTGGAATGGCAAATCCCGCGCTTGTAGCAGCCAGATACTTCGTGTATATCTTAAACACAACGCCGTCACTTTAAATGAAGGTCACATCTGCATCTGCATCGCAGACTACCAAGTCATCGTCAGTGGATCAGAGGCACGTAGATGATGGGTCCAGAACGCACACATCGGAGAGGTCATCACGTTTGTGGATACAGATACAGAAGAGGATGATACGTCTGTGGTGGACTCCATGGTGGAAGCGTGCAACTCCAAATTGTACGGTGGGTTATCGATCAATATATGTCGCTACGGGCGCCTAATCTATCGTCACGAGAACATCGGCGCGGCCCGTCATCCGCACAATGTACACCACAATATATCAGTCGTCACGGAAAAACCTCTCGCGTTCTACGTAGTTGGAGCATATATTAAAGAGGTGTGTTATATGTTGGCAGATATACATATTTCCTATCTGAAAGGACATTGCAATTTACAGCTCAGCAGTATCCTCTTCGTTCATGAATATGTGCAGCAGGCAAACAGCAGGATATATCATTGCCCGACACACCAGCGAGAAGTAGTTCAGTCAAACAAAGCAAAGCTACTCTTGACTCACGAAAAAGGCTGGGAAAAGAAACAACGGTGACAGACACCGCTTCAAGGAAGAACTGTCCCACACTTGCTCTATAGGCCCCCGCAAATGAGGATTATTCTATTTTGAAACCCGATTTCTGGGGGTTTCAAAGTTTCTTACTTTGAAGCCGGGTTTCTAAAGGGTTTCAACGAAGCAAATAAGGGACGGCAGTCAGTCGGCAGAGCATCGGTTTCAATGTCCGCTTCAGGCGCGTGGCGGGCCATGATCATGCGTTCTTGACGCACTCGCAGCGCTCATCAAGCGCTCATACATATCATGTTTGGATATACACATCAGAGAAGCAAAAGTAAGTCCAACAACAATTTTCTGGTACTCAGACCGTGTGTTTCAATGCTACATCAACATGTGTTCGCGAAAGCGCCGCAAACTAGGAACACTAGACACGCGCAAACCTTGTCTGTGCTCATATTGGGCGAAATAGATGCACTACTTCAATTCTAGCCCCGCCATACCTGTTAAAGAGCATAGATGTAAGTACGAGCCACAACGCAGTGTGGACGCACGCCTGAACACCGCAACGGTCAAAATCAACTGAGCGGTTGAAAACATACCCCGTAGAAAAACTTAGAAATTATTTATTAAATACATGGAATCACTACTATACTACTTCAAGCCTTCTGTTTGTGTTTAGACTAAGGGTAGGATGTACGCAGGAAAGGCAGGAATCAAGCAGGGATAGGCAAGAGACGAACAGCCGAGCCGAAAGTACGGCAGTACACTCGGATCAATTCGGCATATATTCATGCACAAACAGAGTACAAATATTGCACTCGAGGATTTCAAGAAATAGTTGTAGAAACCCTGGGTTTCAACGAGAAACAGGGTTTCGAAATAGAATAATCCCGCAAATGACTTCAACGCTAGTTCAAGATAATTTGAAGTGATCGTCCGAAGATTATCGAAGGTAGTCATAGTATGGTATCAAATAGGAATAAAAGTATTAAAACGTCAATAGCTTGGGGAAGGAATGCTGCTCTGATTGCTGGTGAGGGGATGGCGTGTACTTGGAAAACGCCAAACACGACAGCCAATTCAGCGTAGGCGTAGTGCGAAGCGTTACTGTTAGCGTCGTGTCCTATGTATGCAAATTCCGTTTATCAAGTGCTCTTACCGTCGTTCACTGACGCCATGACGTACATGCATCGACGCGCTGACTTGCTCGTTCTGCATATGTAACGGGTGATAACCAGGACCGCCGAGCCAGAGCCCGCGTCTAGAATCTGCGCCGCTGTGCGCGATGCCAGCTATATACTTGATCAAAAGACCGAATGCAATCAGCGAAGCTCCATAAACGCTGATTCTAACCGCGCTTGAGCGATTATACCGATAATGAAAATCTATAATCCCTTTTGCAACGGAGGTTCAGAAACTAAAAAGAGATATCGAACCCGTCAGATAACCAATTCACCAGTCACTACGTAAACTCACCTAACCTGGTTGGCCTTGTAACGTATACAAAGATCTTGAAAAAGGTAAGAATGAGGTGCTTTCAACCACATTGTCAGTCCTCGGAGAAATGCATAACCGAATTTGAAATCGCTCTGGGTCAAGCTTAAGATCTGTGGGTGTAGGGGTCATTTAAATAAGGTGATGCAACGTGCAAACGAGCGGTGACAATGAACAGCATGGTATAGATGCATACCCGTACAAGTTTAGAAGGACCAGTGAAGGCTGCGCAACTGCTGAGCATTGAGCGCTGAGCACTGATGAAGTGGAAACCCAATGACTCGACTAACGTCTTGCTAACGTCTCATATCTTGATAACAAAGAGCACTTGGGAAGGGAAACTTTGCGTAACATTGGTGTGCAGAGTCCAAGCAGAGTCTGCAGAGTCCAGACTGAGGCCTGAGGATGGTTGGAGGATGGCATCGGAAAGCCACCGTGACTGTTCGTCGCTGAAGAAGACCGTGATGCGTGACGGGCCCAAGCGGGCCAGCATGCTCGCAAGCTCGGCACAGGCCGGATCCGAATTGACCGATAAACGACTTCAAAACATTGCCGCTGTCCCCTGGGTGAATACCACAAGTGAACACAATGCCAAAATATATCTAATGCGATTTAGTTAAATACTTTCTGATTAATCTGACTTCATGGACTAATTTTTGAGAACGCACCAGAGGTACATAACATTTATTTAATTGATGGCGCGCAAAGTTTGGCAATTTGAACCGCCTTTCAGGTAAGTAGCTCCTGTGTGCGGAGCTTTATAAGCCTCGAATTTGCCTCGCGGCTATTAAATGACATCTCTGCCACTCTTATATAAGTTTTGTGCTCATATCATAATTACAACCGATGCAATTAAGTAAGTTGGGTTGTGCCATGAGACAACTTATGATATTCTTATTACTATTACCACATACCTTTCATGATGATCACGATGAAACGTGCCACTACTTACTAACAAAAGCCTACCCTTACACACGTATGGTACTTGATATGTTTCAAGGTTGATCACGATGATGATTTTTGTTGAAACACACAAATGGCTCTGAAGGTCCGCGACGTATCAATTGACACATGGCCTGGACCGGCTTCATCTGGGCTTCACGTTGTCGGGCAGTGTAGCTTACACGAGGCTATTACAAGAAAAGGACAGCCTCAAGAAATCAACGAAGCTCACCCTTTCCTAAACTAACGCTCCCTCGCCTAACGTTGCTCATAGCGCGAATGTTGCTGCACTACATTTCTCAATCGGCTTTTGTCATAACCATTCTGGAGCAAACTAGTAAAGTATTCAATTATATATTTTACAAGGGTGTCACTTGCAGATTGGTGCAGCCATTTCAAAAAATTGGCATTTTGCTTCGTCCACGACTACCCATTGACGTGATCGAACTCCGCATTTTCAAGATTTTGCCTCTTGTACTCATGTTTTTGCTGACCGCAATCCTTCCTCCTTTACCGAGAAACCTCTATCTACTGGGAGCCTTCGTCGTCGCACTTATCACTCCTCTTACTAGCCAATTACTAGTTTCCTCAAGTACGATTCTGATGTATATATTGATGCTGCGCTACCTCCAGCCAGATAATATGTTGTCATTACCGTTGATGTGAGTCACATCTCATGTACAGAACCAATGGCCTCGTACCCTCCTTATCCGTCGGATCTGATAATATGTGTATAGAACAGCCCCCTCCCCAACAATATCTGATGCACTCCAATCTGATGTCATCCCGGTCTTCTTCCATCTCATCACGGCCTTTCTCTTATGGCTTTTTCGCCCAATTAAACATCTTCATATATACGCATCCAGAATCGGGACGACAAACATAGTAGGATTTTTAACCCTCCTCATCCTCCCCCACCTCTGGGGCCATTCTGACTCCCGATTTTTGGCGACTATGGGGAGCGCTAATAGTGTTCTAGTGGGTTTGACCCTCTGGCGCTTCTTCTGCGACAGCACAGCGGCTCATATTTGCTCATCCGCCGTTGTTTTGTTGTGTGGCTTATTATTGCTGGCAAAACACCATGAAGAAATCCTGGGAATAGTCATGGGGTACGGTCTCGCAGCCGTAGGGTACCTTCCGGCTCTATTTACCCGATTTAGAGGTGCTACGAGGTCTGTTACCGCACCGCTGGAATTGTCTTCGTCGTTCGAGGAGCTTGACGAACATACCTTCACCCGACCGTCTAGTCCGGACGCTGAGAAACAGAAAATTCCCCTACTCCTACTTCGTGTACGGTCCTTGGCGATTCCAACTGAAGTCGAACCCGCAACGACACCCATTGCAGAAGACGTTCTCGAAAAGATTAACATGAATCCTCACCAATTCTCTGATGCCGCCTTCCAGGACGTGGCGCTTCTTGGAAAGTCCTCGACACGCGTAATGTATAAGGTGCGCCACACGCTGACCGGCGCGGTATACGCGTGCAAAACGGTTACGCCACGCGAAATGCAAGTCAATCAGCTCAGGCAAGCGCTGCGTCCGCTACGGGCGCTTAAACACGTGAACCTTGTCAGATGCCTCGGGATATATGACGGAGAGTACGGCGAGGGCGACTTGAAGGTTGTTCTGGAGTACCATACCGGAGGAAATCTGGGAGCCATTGCGTCCCGAATTAAACAAGCTGGTGGAATGATCGAGGAGAAAGTCATCGGAAGGATTACAGAAGGGGTGCGCGAGTTTACTTATCTAAAATTATTTTCTTATCGACACGCGTGCACCTCAGATTCTTCAAGGCCTTGCCCATCTGCATAGCTTGCAAATACTCCACAGAGACATCAAGCCCAGCAATATATTGCTTTCGTCCGAAGGGGTCGTCAAATTGAGTGAATTTGTTCCCGCAGGCGAATCAGTCAACAAGGTTGGCGACACGTTTCTGTCGTTTGTCCCATACACAGCAGTAGGTTGCGTTGTGTTTCAATTACAATCGGTTCTGACAGGTGTTTTTCATTAGCCCGAAAGAGTTCAAGGGGTAAATTACACGGATCGTGCCGATATTTGGTCCATGGGAATTACCTTGCTTGATTGTATACACAATAGGCGCCCGTATCCTGAACACCTAGAAGCTGTCGGTTTGATGCTACATATCGCAGACGTTAACGTTGCTGTGAGTTTCTTCTCCTTCAAGTTCTAAATTCAACGCTGACGCATGTCAGGCTCCATGCCTCGACGAATCGGCGGTATGGAGTGATGACATGCGCAACCTTTTCTCCCAGATGTAAGCTCTACATTCCGCGTCGTTATTGGTATTAATTACCTTCAAAAATTCGCCTGTCACCTTTAGCTTAGTCAAGGATCCAAAGTCTCGTCCGAGTGCTTGGGGACTTCTCCGCCATCCATGGATTACCTCTGTTATGCAAGAAGATGTCAGGATGGATTTGTGGCTCCGAACAGCACGGAGAGTCTGGAATCGGCCCAGGCCCACGTCGCCGTAACGGCAAACGACGGTCTCGTTACTCAATGTCCAGGACTTCTATATAAAGCGTGGTCTGGGCTACAACTGACTTGGTTTCCAATTAGATATTTATCAGCAATATTTATTTAGAGTTCTACATGTTATCTACAGTGTAGTAACCGTTCAGCGTTCAATCTAGATTGTGTATTAAAATTAGAGGAAGAATGGAAATGGGCTCCGCATCTGAAGATAATTTCGCATGCCTTCAGTGAGTCTAAGTATGCAAGAACTTCCGAGTGCGGACAAAAGTATGACAGAGAGAAGTAATTCAAAAGAAGATATTCAGGGACCAATGTCACCAAACAACGACAAAGAACGCGCTCTGAAAAAATAAATTATAAATCACGCTGCATAAATCACCCCACCCCTTTGCCTCCGTTTTCTCTGATCGAACAAGCACGCCCCGCCGCCGACGCGTCCCAAACACCGCTTTCAAGTCGCACAACAATGCCCGCCTTCGTCCAGCGCCCTGCCCCCGCCTTCAAGGCCGAAGCCGTTTCCAACGGAGAGTTCACCGAAGTCTCATTGAGCGACAACATTGGCAAATGGTACGTCCCCCGCGTAGCTGGCGCGTTGCCAGTTTCTCTGGAAGGACCTGACATCCCTTTCTCGCGTGTCTTAGGGTCGTTCTTCTGTTTTACCCTATGTGAGTACCTCTGAGGCATGCTTGCGGTGCATGTGCCACTCTTGAAGCTTGAGTCGTTATTCATCTTTTCGTTTGAAAGGGACTTCACCTTCGTCTGCCCAACGTGAGTACCGCCTCTTTCAAACTTGACGCAAGTTGATTTTGCGGTATTAGTGAGATCCTTGCATTCAACGATGCCCTCGCTCAGTTCAAGGAGCTCAACACCACTGTTTTCGGTGAGCTATTCCATTTCCCCCAATCGCATACCAGTGGCTAATTCCATCGCAACCCTTGCTGCGCAGGTGTTTCAACCGATTCTAAGTTCTCCCATTTCGCATGGTCGACCCAGACACGCAAGGAAGGTGGTCTTGGCCCCAACCTCGAGCTTCCGTTGATTGCCGACCGCAATATGTCCATGGCCCGGGACTACGGCGTGCTGATCGAAGAGGAGGGCATCGCTTTGCGCGGTCTCTTCATCATCGACCCGAAGGGCATCCTGAGGCAGATCACTATCAACGATCTCCCTGTCGGACGTTCCGTCGAGGAGACTGTCCGCCTCATCAAGGCCTTCCAGTTCACAGTATGTCATTCGAGCGATACATCTCGATATGGTATATCTGATTGTAACCTATAGGAGAAATATGGCGAAGTCTGCCCCGCTAACTGGCAGGAGGGCTCCAGCACCATCAAAACTGATCCCGTTGGCAAACTTGAGTATTTCGCTGGTCCCAATGGTGCCAACGGACAGACCAAAGGATTTGCTACCAACGGCGATTCGAAGAAGAGGCCCCGTGTCGAGTAAAGCAAGAAATGATCTCTCTCTCGAATTTTGATACAACTGTTTTGCCATATACTTATACTTACACTGCACATAGATTCCAGCTTGCTCATTAGATCTAGACTTATATCCCTGTCGCACAATCACCCGTACGATTAGAAGCGTTAAGTCCATGTTACCTTGTCTTCAAATTATACTATCCCGCCTCTTGACCGTGCCAACCTATAGAATTTGAACTAGTGCTTTCATCTAATAGGCTATGGTTTAACGTTGAACGTTTAAGTGTTCTCATTTGATTGTCACGCTGAAGAACAATCTAACTGATGCTTCACAGAACGAATGTTTGCATGAATGAGTTTTTCGATCGCTTTGTTGTACAAGAATTACTATTTGCCAAGCCTTGCGAAGTAAGTAAGAAGATTATTCCAGTTGTGGTGAGTACATAGCATATCGGATTAGAAAGATCGAAAAAACGATTCAGAAGAAAGGCATGGAATGATTGAAGTTCCGCCTTATCATGGGTTATGCTCCGACTTCTCGAACCCGGGCGGCCCATCCCCCGTCGGGGACTCGGTGAAGTTTTGTGTGGTCGGATCCGAGGGCGCGACGATTCCCGGCGGGGCGAACCCTTGTTGACCCGATGCATTCTTGACGTCCCCGAGCCCGAGGCCGGCCTCAGCAGCGCTCGCGCCATTCGCCATGGCAACGCCGCCTTGACCCGCACCGATGTCGCCGCGCTTGCCGTACTGGGCGCCTGTTGTCAGCCCGCCGTCGGCGTTTTCGATGTGCTTCTCGTCCAGGGCGCCGCTCGCTAGCGGCTTCCGTGCTTGCGCTGCCTTCGTCTGCTCGACAAGGTCAAAGCGTGAGGAGTAGCCTGCGGGTGCCCATGTGCGCGATGTCCAGGGTTTGCATGTAGGATCATTGTACATCTACAGTCAAGAGTTCAAGGTTACCTCGAGGCGTATTCGATGAAAAAGAGACACGTACGTTATCTACGCTTTCTAGCGACAGATCGGAGCTTTCGTACAGGAAGAAATAGACGACGACAGCTCCAGCAAGATTACAAGCTATAACAAGATATCAGTCAAATCACGGATTTTAAAAAGGGTGATGAAATAGGCATACACGCGAAAATGAACCCATATCTGAATTGGATCGCGGAAACGATGAAGGGAGTGAAGAATGCGATCAAGAAATTCCACAGCCTATTATCAAAAATATCAACAAAAAATCGGAATAACTCTCTCGAGGATTACATACCAGTTGCTGGCAGTGGATAGAGCCCCTTGTTTCGCGCGCGTCTTCGTAGGGAACGTTTCCCCAATGAGAATCCAGACACCAGGTGCCCATGTCGTCGCGTATCCCAAAATAAACATGCAGGCGCTGACAATCATAACTGGTAAAAATGACGTCAGTCATCTAAAAATAGATCAACAAGACAAAACTAACGCGTTCCGATGCCCTTGTCTGTGGTGGGATCTTTGGCTGTACCAGCAGCCGCGAAGACAAAAAGCCAGATAGATTGCCATATACCACCGAATATCAGAGGCATCCTGCGACCGAACTGTACAAAGGGCATCAATAAACAGAATTGCATATGGAAAACAAATACGCACCCTTTCCATGACGTACAGACCTCCAAATGTACAGATAAAGTTGACGGCGCCGAGAATTACTTGAGTGACGAAGCTGTCGTTGATTCCAACACTCTGAAAGACAGTGGCACCGTAGTAGAAAAAGTAGTTGGCTCCCGTCAATTGCTGGAAGCTCTGCAGCGCCATGCCCAAGAAGGTGCGGTACCGCGTTTTGTTCGCCCCTTTGAAGCAGTCGAGCCATCCACCCCGTAGACGGCGCTCCATTTCGACTTGGTTGGCAATTTCATCGACCTCTGCTTGGACGAAGCGATTTGATGACTCGTCGGCCTCTTTGATGCCATATGCCCGGGCGATGGAACGCTCAGCTTCCTTTAGACGACCGTGAGCGGCGAGCCAGCTAATACGGTGTTAGAAAAACACATGAAGTTAACAACACGAGGATCTTACCGAGGCGATTCGGGCATCATCAAAATTCCGAAGGCGAGCATGCAGGGCCACACGAGACCAATGCCGATCAGAGTCCGCCATGATTGTGCTCCAGGAAGCTCCCTCGTTCCAATAGCAATTGAGTCTGTATTAGAGGTTAGTTAGTTATAGTTGCATATATTAAACTACCCAGAAGAAACGTACATGCGACAAGAATTCCGAAGGTGATAAACAATTGATATGTAGCTGTGAGCGTTCCTCGAATTTGTGCGGGAGCTGTCTCGGCTTGGTACTGATGCAAACCATGAGGGCGTTGAAAGGTAATCAGAATATAATGACGCACCATTGGTACAGCAGCACTTAGGGCACCAACTGCCAACCCTGAAATCAACCGGCCCACTGCGACTTGTTGCCAGACATAGAAGGAGCAAAGCTGAATGACGACTCCGACACAGAACAGGCCACATTCGCAGACCATTGCGTACCGCCGTCCAATTCCATCCGCGATTCTGACCCACAAGCATGAGTTTTACAAAAGCAGAAAATTTCACAAGACACATACGGGGCTCCCATCAACGCGCCAGCGAGGGTACCGATCGATAGCAACGACACGATGAGTCCAGCACGCACTGTGCTGAACTCACAGGTAGTGTGGTCCGTAGGATTAGAACATGTGGCGAAGCGTAGCTTGAAATCCTCCATGAGAAGAATATCGCTGATTTGGCCGGTGTCGTAACCAAAAATGAAACCTCCGATACTGGCTACAAGAGCCAGCATGATGGCGGTGCCCCCGATGGGCATTCCATGTCTGAAATAAAACTCAGAGGCCAATTCGAATGATTTGAGGGATAGTAAACTCACATGTAAAAGAGCGGCATTCTGAACGGCGAGAGAGAGGTTAGGTTTTTTCAAAACGAAAATCGATTTATATATGATCAAGATCAAAACCGGCCATGATGTCATTGCCCCAACCCTCGCGGCCGAACATGGAAGAACATCCCTTCGCAGAATGTAGAAAGAAGTCCGGGGTATTCGTTAGCACATGGCAAGCACAGTAAATTTGGAATCGATTCATCTGGCTAACGAGCTTTGAACGAGCTTCGAAGCTCGGCCGTATGTCGAATTTTTCACCAACGCAGCGTTATTTTACCATAATAAGCATAGCAGACCCATTTGGCTTGGCTGTGGGCCAAGCGATCGCTGCAAAAGGGAAAAAGATAGAATAAAATACGCTCCTGGTTATAAATGTACACGATAGCACCAAAGACTTTCACCTGGCTTCACCGTATCATGATCCGAGTCTCTCGCGAGCAATTCGTGAGACTTCAGCTTCAAAGCTTGAAGTTTGAAGCGCAAATCGACACGGCTTCTCCACGGCTGCCCCAATAGTTCAACGATCGCAACTTTCTTCCGCCATCAATATCGACATACCATTTTGGGACAGAAAAAAACTGGCGGCCGCTCGTTCGCTCCCTCCATGCTTGCATATGGTTGACCCTTGACATAAAAATTTGTCGATAGAATAGGATAGAATGTTGAAAACTGCAAGGGACGGAACAAATGTGAGTGCTTTTTATAGCGATGTGGGGCTACTAGCGCAACCCCGCAGGGCAATGCGCGAAGTAATCCTAGGTATGTGATCCTGGCATAGCGCGCTCAAAGCGGTGCCATAAGTGCAAAGACGGTCGCGCGGGCCCGGTGCGTCATACTCGCAGACCCGGTTATATATATTCCAGAGTCTATGTAGACTCTAGACCGTGCGTTTTACTCTTCCAAGCACTCCCGTGCTGGCTGAAGCATGACGGATACTCGAGTGTGTATAAACCAGCTCCACAGAAGACATCCGACTCAACTTTCAAGACAAGTAATTTGAGCAGTTCGGGTAAAGTTGCTGAGGGTATTAGTTGCTTGATCCCAGTAAGGACTTGGTAACGTCTAGTGCAGCATATGTTTCTTTAACAAACTCGAAGTTACCAGCAAAGATTTTGGGCTCTTCGGCGAGGAACACGGAGAACTGCTACTTCAAGTTATTTCAAGGAACGGATGACGCAGTTAGGCACTAAAAGGCGGTACATTTGGAGGTGATCTAATAATAGAATCTTGAAGGTCATTTAAGTGGCCGCCAGCCATCCGGAGATTGGCCATGCCATTGCATGTACTTACTCCTCTTCTCATGGTGGCACCCTACGGATTGATTTCATAGCGTCCCATCGCTTTTGCCTGTCTCTCTCACTGCAGCTCCCAAACACCAAGTTCGGCGACTTCACACGCGGCGTGCGAAGTTTTTGGTTTGCAGAACACCGCCCTGGCCTCGTTCCAACCACTCAGAATTCATAGTTACCGTCACTCTCACCTCTCTTGCGCCGCCCAAGGCTTCTGTGCTCTGGAGGCAGAAACGGCATGCAAGGTAGATTGCGGCCATACCTATACCTACCAGGTATGTAATATCATTTAGACTCATGTTGCACAAGTACTGATTGACATGAAACCAGCCTCATGATATCTAAATACTTCCCGCCGTTTATCTGGGAGCTATGGTTGTCGGCGTGAGCATTATACCAGAAACTTCTCGGAATGCATGTCTCTGATTTGGTCAACGCGCAGTGGACCATCCCTTTCGCCTCGTCCTCCACGAGTTCATGTCTATGATGCGTTCACTAATGAATTGTCGGAGACACACAAACCGCCTTGTCAACGGGAAGCCGCCTTCAAGGATCTCGATATTGGCTTCCTGTCGGTCGAAACATTGCGAGTACTGCATGATACCGAAGCCTCGCTCTCTCGTCTGGAACACAAGGCATACGACGTGATCAAAGATGTACTTGAACGGACCGTTTGGGGCGAAGACTGGAACGCGCGCAAGAGCGCACAGTACAAAGACGGCAAGGCGAATCCGGTCTCACTGCACATACGGGACGCGGAGACGCTGCGCAAGTACTTTCTCTTCCTCCGCTTTCGCAACAGCGAGGGATACCAGCAAATCGTCGACTCGCTGCACGCGTCCTATCAGAGCGATCCCGAGGAAAGGGTCTTATTCTCGGCATATCGGCCGCTCATCGTACAGCTGCGCTTGCGACACGTGTTGCAAGATTTTACCTCTTTCCTGGAACATACGACAATCGGCAAACGTTACGTGCGTCGACATGCAGAGGCCCCCATTGTCGATGCGTCGCTCAATAACCTCCACAATATCATGGATTTATACTGCTGGCGCTTCAGCGAGGCCGAGCTGTGTATAGGCGTGGCTACCGAGGATCAAGAATTTATACTCTCAGATAAATGCTTTGGCACCCTCGACGAAGGACTCATAGAGAACCCGTAAGTTGCCAGTCAAATGTTGATCTGAGGAGGTAATTCTGAACAACCTGCTCAGTGAATGCTGCGATCTGTTTTTCCCCCTTCTGCCTACCCTTGCTCTCTACATACTTGGAGCAGTCGGACTTGACGATGACCCTTCTGCAAGTGCAAACCCGCCTCTCAAGGGACCCCAATCAACCATCTGGATCGACGTCGGGCTCGAGTCGGCCATCGACGTGCACCTGCGTAACGCATGTGTGCTGCAGACGTACGTCGCGTTCCTCTACTTTGGCTCTCTGAGGTCTGCCGCACTGTCCATCTCGTCATACGACGAGTTCCGTTGGACCGCGGAGCATCTTGACTACTCGCGCCTCAAGCAGCGGTGTCGGCAGAAGTTCCTGCAGGAAACGGTAACGAAGACCCTCATTGTGAAAGGCTCAATCAAGGTTGTCGACCTGACAGACGACGTTGTCATTTTGGGCGATGCGGCAGTGGCACACGGCGCGTTCTCGGATGTCTGGATGGGTCACTGGGTGGACCCAATGGACAGGCAAACGAAGAAGGTATGTCGTCTGTACATGTACCGGTAAGTTGTTCTGACACGCACCATCGGTCAGGTAGCATTAAAGTTCCTGCGTCAAATTATGGTCAACAACGTCCGCGAGAAACTGTTGAAAGTAAGCCTGCGTGAAAACACCTGCTAAAACGTGCTCATTTAACCGTGCGCAGCGTTTGCAAGTGGAGGTGCTAGCATGGCACCGGCTATGCCACAAGAACATTAGCCAGCTCTTCGGCATTGTGCAGAGCCCAACCAGCATCGCCATGGTCTCACAGTGGTGCTCGAACGGCACGCTAACATCCTACATCAGGAACAACCCCGAAGCCGACCGCCTGGGCCTGGTCAGTTATTCGAACCCATCTCCATCTCCTGCACTTGTACTCACTGGCCACTAATATATTCCAGCTCGTCCAGGTGGCGTCTGGGATTACATACCTGCACACCGTCAAACCCGCCATCGTGCACGGCGACCTGAAAGGTGTACGTCCACTTCCCTCTCGTTACACCGCGCACCGTGTTGACAGGCCTACAGGGCAACGTCCTAATTGACGACTCAGGTGTGCCCACAATCACCGACTTCGGCCTCTCAAAGGTCCTGGAGGACCTCGAGCTGCCGCTCAACGGCAGCACGCGAGGCACGTCCTTTTTCGCCGGCTCGACGCGCTGGATGGCGCCCGAGATCATAATGGCGCTCGTCGAGGACGACGGTGCGCCGCCGCCCATCACCACCGCGAGCGACGTATACGCGTTCGCGAGCATCGGCCTCGAGGTTAGTGCCTGAGTCTATCTATACCCGCCGCCGTCCATCATGCTGAGTTATTCTATTGATAGGTCGCGACGGGCAAGCTGCCGTATGCGAACCGCACGAATGACCCCGCCGTTATCGTCGATGTCATCCGCGGCGTACGCCCTACTATGGATGGGAAGTGTCTACTCAAGCTCGACCCCGCCGGCGAAACCGCGTTCGGCGACATCATGCGCCGATGCTGGGCGGAGGACCCGGCGGCGAGGCCCTGCATGTCCGAGGTCACCCTCTTTCTCGACGTCCTGAACGCAACTCAAGCACGGCGACTGTGACATTATTACTACTTACTACACCAATTCTCTGTGGCCAGCCAGATATCACTATCATTGGGCCACCCTTCCACTCTTTTTGGGACGACATCAATTATGTACAAAAAAAACACTCGAACTTGTACGTGTACTATCACGATTCTACGTTTACGCTCTCCATGTTTTCTCTGTTGTCGTCTGCTCACCATCACTGTAAATTTATCACTGTAACTGTAAGAATATGATATTGTAGGCGTACACACGCTCTTGTCATGGCTGGCCGTAGCTTATGCACTGAGCTTCTTAGCAGGCGAGGGAGAGCATTCTGCACACCAGATCGTATGTGTTTACGTTTAACGGTCGGTGGATGCAGCATTGAGGTACATAATTTCTAGACTACAATGCACAGAAGGCTGGGCAGAGCAACGTTGCATCACTGATCGAGATGGGTCAGATGGCCGTTGATTATTTAGCGTTGAAGCTTGAAGCTTAATTCGGCGCCCATTCTAATTCCAGTGGGTGAAGCAGACAGAAATCGGGGATTAGAAAATGAGTAAAGGCGTGTCGTGACTCGTGATGATGTTTTCTACGTCAATATATAGGGTACAGATAGCCAAAGCTTTTGCGGGATGCACGAGCAACCAGGCCCTGCGGGTGTTAAAGCGGATGGATAGCGGGCCCGCGAGAGATCCGTAGACATACGGTGCAAACAGACTACTCGCCCAACCCGACAAGAACCATCATTCCAACGCCCGCGAGCAGGCTGACCACAGCAAGGACGCGCTTCCCCATCGACGCCTTCTTCGTGCCCTCCCCATGTCCATGTGCGCCGCCTGTCGGACTGCTCGCCGCCGCCCTGGTACCGACGATATTCGGCCCCGCGTTCTGTTCCATATCGCCGTTGTCGCAGTCCCTGTGTCCCCCCGATTCCCCGTGTGCGAAAGGCGGCGGACATCTTGAAGTCTGTCCCGCTGAGTGCCCGGTGCCATTGTGTTCATGGTGGTGCTGGCGGCCGTTCCATTTGTGGTCGGTGGGTTGCGCCTCATGCATATGCACAGTCCGCGAGTGCTCGTGCTCATGCCCGAACCGGTTGTCCTCGTCGTCGTCATGCGCGTGGTGGTGGTGGTGGTGCCCGCCCTCGACGTCGCCGAAGACGAAGTCGCCCGCGAGCATCTCCACCGTCGCAGCGTATATCAGCATCCCGGCGGAGATGGCCGACATGACCCCTTGTACAAGCAGCATCTTCGCTATAAAAGCGATGAGAATGTGTTGAGGATGCCAGCATTAAGAATACATACCTCCACCATGTCCTGGTGCATTTGACGGCCACAGTGTCATACCCAGTGCCATCCCCGCAGGCGTGGTCACACCAAACAGGAAGCTCAGCGTCGACTTGAGCCAGTGCGCCTCGTTGGTAGAGGGTTTCGGGCTCCGTGCCTTATTGGACGCCGCCTCCAGGTCGCCCGTAGAAGGGTCCAAAAGGACTTCCTCGACTGCGAGGGTACCACCTGATGCACTGCCTTCTTCCGCCTCCTTCGCCTTGGCAGGTATAGCCGCAATACGTATGCCGAGCGAGAAGCCCTCGAAGAGCTGATGGAAGACCACGGCCGTGGTCAGTGATGCTACGAATGGTCACTAAGTGTTGCATAAGGAGCAGGAAACTACGTACTGAATTCTGCGCCAGTAGTCAGTGCAAGAGTCATTCCGATGACCAGAGAGTGGATCATGATCCCAAGCTGCAGGACAAGGATGCCGACAATTTGGCGCTGCCGGCCAATACGTGGGTGTGCGTGCTCCTGCGCTTGCTCGAGCTCGAGCTCGTCCTCTTCCTCGGAGAGGTGTGTGTACACATGTGGGTGATGCTCGTGTACATGGTCATGCGCGATGGAGAGACGACAGATCCGTGGTGAGTTGTTGATGACCTCGATGGGTATCACCACCTTTGCGACTGCGGGGAGATTGTCGTGATCTTCGAGGAGTGGAGTGCCCTCAGAGGGGGCCTTGCTGGGCGCTAACGAGCGCGGGCGCGTCGGCAGTGCGGGAATGCCGGGACTGGGCGGTGCCGAGGGTTTGTCATGAAGATATTCTACAAATGTGGTCGATACGTCTGTGAGAATGGTCAGTGTAATGCAGCCTGAATGAAACGGCCACGTACATTCAATAAGGAATATGGTTAGTAACGATCCTAAACTACGCTTCGTCAGCCAGGCAGGTTCCCTGCACGATCGAATGGCACCTACATAATTGATCCTGTCCATTTTCCTAGGTGGTGGTACTTCTGCTCGACCTTGGGGCTCTGCAAGGAGCTGAACGCATCGTCGAGAAGGTGAATAAACGCCGTGGCCAAGATAACTCCTGTGCCAAAGTGTTTGCCGATGAAGAAGATAATTCCTGGGATCCGTAGGCACGGTATTTGTTTAGAAATAGTAGGAAACGAAACAGCTGGATATTATATGAGATCTAGTACTGACTCCAGAGCTTCGACGCACCGAACAGCGAGACAAACAAGATGACGAGCATCACCCCGAGTTTTCGAGGCTCGGAGATGAGATCCATCGCAGCAACTTGATCCATGATTATTGGATATCGGGGCCTAATGCTTCACTATGCTGGTATGCGGGCATGAAGAGAGGGGATTGGAGGAGCTGAAGGCGTTTAAGTAGAAATCATGCACCTTGCCGCCACAATCCTAGAGGGACCGCACCAGTCAAAATCGCCGCATAATACGGACAAATAAGAGCTTCCTCTGACTTACGTCATCTTCTGCCTATGTTGTCGAGATGTCATTGAACCTGTGGCGCCGCTCAATGTCTTGTACTTACCTGTAGGATGTAGGAATTAGGTGAACGCTGAATTGTTTATCAAAATATTGAGTTGATTACAAGATCGCCCACGAAAATACGGACAAAGATGCTGAGCTTTCAAATGTGTCCTGGAGTCCATCGTGAAATTGACTAGCCGGCCGGCATTTTTTAGAAGGGTGATAGGTGGGGGCGCGACACACCTTGTCAATATTTCAATGGCAGAAGCTGCCCTTGATATCTATGATGCAATTTGAGGCAAAGCTTACTTCTTCCGGGGACTTCCGGTAAGCTTGAGGCACATCCAAATAATAGCCAAATCGACTTTCAGCCTGTCAGCTTATGATCAGCCGACAAGATCAAAGAGACCATTTACTTTTTCTTATTTAGAAGCCAAAAGGAGTTCGCGGTTCGAACGACTGCAGACTCAAACAGCATGGCTATATACTGTTAGAACGGTATTATGCAGGACAATCAAGATGCCGAGATAAGAGCCTGAGGCAATAACACGGAAATAGTCCGACTCAGGCTTCGTAAGTACGTCAAAGCATCATTGAATACTGCTGAGTTTGTCTTGCGACAGACCCAAGGCAGACCTCGTCAAGTTCAAAAGCCTCTTTGATCAAGGTAATCCCTTTGACGATGATAAGACATATTTAAGCCCCACATACCGAGTTGTCGTCCAAGTACTAAATTCCTTTCTGACACTAATTGACTACACACAGCCAACCATCAATGGGACAGACATTCTCCAGCTTCTCGTGGCCCTCCTCTGATAGCGATGCCCCCTACGTATTCGATAGAATCTCGCCCCTTAGGCAATCTCATACCCCATTAATTTCCTTTAATTTATTCACCCTCGAAATTAACAACATCCACCCCGTTTGCGATTCATCGTCGTTCCCCCATCGCCGGTGCCCCGTTCCAAAATCCATTGACTCATACTCGCACTCCGACGACGAAGACCTGATACCCAAGCCCATGGGCGCTGCAGGGCGTCCGGGGGGCGGCGGGTACAAATTGACAAAGGCGCTCAACTGGCACCGAAGGGACTACTACCACGACGCCACCTAAATCAAAAGTGGCTTCTTAATTTACTGCAAACACATACTGAAATGCTTGAACATCCTCGCAGGATTTTGTAAGAGAAGCCGCACGCACGCATCTTGATATAGACAAGAGTCTACGGTCGCAATCGCCCGCTGCGCTGCGCCTTGTCACGGAAGAAGTAAGTCCTCCGTATCGTGTATATATATTTCATGCATGCTAAACAGTCCTTCAAGGCGATCAACAAGTTCCCGAAATTGTTCTATTACGAGACATTTTGGCCACTCACCGACTGTCTCCGCTCCGTGCTAAAATCCGAAAAGGCCAGGAAAAGGCGCCTTCAGAAATTGAACCCAGCCGCAGATCACGTACAAAACACAGCAGACCCACAGGACGTATGAGCGATTTAAAATTTGGTGTGCGGCTTGCTCGGCGTGTCGCGACCATGGCATTCCGAAAGGCAATCGAATGAGTACAAGAAAATCTGCAGAGGAAATGCATCAGCATATTTTTAGAAGGTCGGAATGTGCAAGAATTCGAATGGAGAGTTTAAGAATGATAATGTACGAGCCGTAACATGTCTTCCAGTCAAGTTTGCAGCCAGTAGACAGGTCAGTCAAGAATACACCGGCGATGGACTGAGCAAGACAGAACTGAACTTCATTCGGGGAGGCACTAGTCACTCATAAGAACATAAATTACATTCAGAGCAGCGAATAAGGGCACTAACCTAAGAGAGTAATGACGCCTCGAACGGCTGCAGTCAACATGAGTCAGCTGTAGGAGGTATCTCCATGTGACGATGGTTTGTGAGGCAAAGGCGAATTGTAGAAAAATGAAGGGGTCATCTTTACATTCACATTTGTACAATTTAGGCAAACTTCACATTTGTTCACGCTTTTTTGTGGACTAACTTCCAGGCTTTCTCAACAGCTTCCAATAAAAAATCCGGGACACACGCGGCTGGAGATCATGGTGATTTTATGGCAGCTTCCCAACAGCCTCCAAGATCATATTTCGAGCCTCCATAAACCGAGGAGTAATACTGCACTCAAAAGGGAGCGGGTGGCTGAGTGCTCACGTCAGTTTTCAGGCAACGCAGAGCAGTGTAGGAGTCATAACGCACGAAATGAGCCCGTCACAGTATTCGCCGCTGATCGGGATCTCGTCGCCTTTGGAATTTCGCGTTTTCTGGATGTCAAAGTTCTGCAGCGTGGTGGCGATTGCGAGCCAGACCTAGGGATTGGGTATCAAAGGTAAGCGCAGGAAGAAGGGGTCATTCGTATGCTGCTCTTCACCGTAGCAGAAGCCATGTAGCGTCCTGGACAGATTCTACGGGGAATTATCATAGATATTATAATCAGAAAGTCAGTTAGTGTCAGAAACCGACTTACCTCCTCCCGAAGCCAAATGCGTACCCCACGTCGTCATTATTCAATTCCCCATTCTCGTCCAAGAAGCGGCCGGGGTCGAATATATCCGGGTCAGGATATCTCTTTGAGTCATGAGCGATAGCCCTATGAGGTCGGTTAGCACACCATAGCATTATCACTTCATGGTACAATGTGAAAGTGTACCAGATATTGCTCATTACCGTCGCTCCTATAAAGGATAGTGTAGGCAGCCGCACATAACACGGTCACTTGGGACTCTGCTGACCTTTCGGAATATAGAATCCCTTGTATACATCGTCGGAAGAGCAAGCATGAAATATTGAGAGTGGGGTAACAGGCCTCCACCGCATCGCCTCTCGGTACAATGCTTCGACGTAGGGTAACGAAGGTCGGTCGTCGTGGACTATAAGGCGCTCAGAGCCTATGACTGTGTCGATTTCCAGTTTGGCTCTACGTTGAGCGTCAGGAAACAGTGCCATGGCTAGGAAGAATGTGCCCAGTAATGACACCGTCTATGAAGGTAAAATTATCAGGTACTATGGAAAACAATCTCGAAGGAAAAACCTACTGTATCTGCCCCGGCTAATTTAAAATACATAATGGTATAATGAGAACAGTGTGTCCATCGTTGCAGAACCTGTTCGCAGCTCACCAGCATAACTCGTAAGGACAACGCCTGCAATGACATCCATTTCCTCCTTAGATTGACAGGTTTCCAAGAGATCCGCAGAAACACAATGCGGCGCTGTTTCTTCCTTCTGGTGGCGTACGCGTCTTGCATCAGCGAAATAAGAAATAATAGGAGGATAAAATCCTAACCATCTGCTTTTGTACAAAGCCTAGAGGAACGTCACGCATTTCATGTGCCCACTTTTTCCCCTCAAGAGCGAATTGCTTGAATTGAGTGCCTGGGAACCATGAAGGAAGATAGCGGAGAATAGGAAAGGTGAAAAACAGGGAAGCGTCAGGGGGGGCGCTGGCGGACAATCGGTTAATTGCTCTTTCAGCGAGACCAACGAAGTAATCCTCTTTTGGCGCAACATCGTATCCATACATTGTCGACATGATGATTGCCGCGGCGAGTCTGCATTTCTGTGAGGCCTGCGTACCCGACTTCAGAAATTGTGCGACTCACGTTCGATAATGGTTTATAAAGTTATCTGGGGTTGTCAAAAGTCCGTACAAAAAGTCAAGAGTTTTCCTTGTTTGCGTTGGCCGAAATCTGGATGAAGTCCCTGCCTTGAGGAATTGCTGATACATGCGTCTGTGGGATCTCCATTTGGGACCATAGGGCATAAGTCCAGTCCCGTAGCTGACCCATCCCATTCTGATATACAAGCAATATATAAGCAGTAAGACAACACAAAGATTGAACTGAGAGTAACGTACAATTCAAGCATAGGCATGTAAGGTCTGTCAGAGTATATGCCGGAGCGCTTCTCAAGAAGTTCCACGTTGTCTTCGAATGAATTTAGAATAATGGTGTGTTTATCATAGACACGGTAGTGCAAGATATCGCCTACACCGCGACATTGAATGTAAGCCAAAGTGTATCATAATCTAAGTCAATCATCCTCGGCAGTCATGAGGAGTACAACGCACCATATTTCTTTCCCCACTCCATGTATGTATGCCATGCTTGTGCTACCGGAATATCGCGCAGGTTTCCTGAAAGCAATCCCTTGTCTGGTGGGCCAGGGGGGTAGGGCAGGTTAATCGAAGTCCAGCGCCAACAAAGAGATGCCCAGATCAAGGAAACAAGAAAGAAGGACCCTATGGCCAGGGCATATATGATATCGATATCGAGAAGCTCGAAAGGGGCTCCCATCGTAACACTGGTCAGGTTGCATGATGTTCGGCATATTTATGTCATGGTGGGAGGGAGATACACACATCCTCTGTACTTGGAATGGACGCCTTCGCTATTTATATACTAGCTTTCCAATAACGGTGTGCCACAGTTATCGGTCATAAGATTGAGGCACCTTATCTTAAGCAGAAGCACCACATTGTCCTGCGTGAATTGGCGCAAACCAAAACTCGGTCAGGCCAGATCCGATGTCAGAGAGGCAAAATCTTCCTCGGGCTTCAGGGCTCAGGGAGCTCGGTCATCATCCTAGTTTCCAAAAATCCCAACAGTTTTCGCACTGGAATAGAGATCGTTACCTAACAAGATAACATTGAATAGAATACTCACGGCAATGGGTCATCAGTCGATGTCTTCACATGCAAGGTACGCATTCAGGGGCCTTTCGTAATGGCAGAGGTAGTCACATTACAGGAGGAAACTCTTGACATAGGTGTAGGTCGAGACAATACAGAGCCCAGCCCGGTGTGGTGGTTCCAGATAACGTTTGAAGCAGGTTTGAAGCTTTGCAGTTGCTCCATGTGTGCTGGCACACTATTGCACACTTGAGTGTTACCTAAGATGCGGGCCTTCCATGATGCAGTTACCGCCGTACGTACAACACTGAGCGCCAGCCGAGCCAGTAGAAAATCAAGGTGATGAAGCACTGACGAAGAAAGGAGGAATTTCCAACTTCTCTGGAGAGGTCGGCAAAAGCTCGGACCAACAAACCGAGACCCGTGGGCATTTTGTTTGAAGAAACGTGACTCGTGACTCGGACGCGCATTGCGCCACTCAGCAAACTTTGACTCGCATACCTGAGTCTTGCTCATATTCAGGTCGGCTTCCGCCATAAAATTCAGGTCTATACATATCCAGCAACACGACACTTAAACCAACGGGAAGATTAGTTGACTCACATTGTCAGTGACTCCAACGATTTGCCAGAACTTGTCAGTGACAGTAACCAACTTCGAAGCTTGAATCCAATTTTCTGAAGATGTGGGTTGAGCGCTAAATATTGAGCCCACTGAACATCATGGATGCTGTAGCATAATACCCCCTTCATCACGGAGGAAATCATTCCCCCTCTGAATCAGTCCAAGACGCCGACTGCACACTCCTCAACTCTTTAGAAATAGGACCAGGCGGACTCGCAATCACAGACATTCGCATTTCCCCTGACTCTGAGCATGAAGTCCTATAAAATGCTTGACACGGCTCGTGTTGTCAAGGTTCCTTAGTTCTGACCTTGACACTACTTCCCCGTCATTCTCACTTCCTTTTCGTCATCAAGATCTCTCTAGCTATGATGACATCGTCACCTATATATCGCACTGCTACTGTCTTTCTCATCTTGACACTCCTGGGCTCCGTCCTGTCAAAGCCCGTGCGAACTTTCAAGCAATTCGACATAAGGAAGGGCAGTGCCGATATCAAGCGAAGGGGAGGAGGAGGAAACTACAACGGGCCCAGCGGCACCTGGAGGCCCGGGATGACGATAGAGCACAGCCAGTGGACCACCGCTGAGCAGTACACAACAACGGGGTTCTGGAACGCACCCGCCAAAAAATTGTCGCCCACTCCTGCAGGGAGCTCTGGTGATTCAGCCGATTATGAAGCATGAAAGGAATATAGCTCGGATTGATCGATATCATGGCAAGTCCAGCTCTTCATTTTTTACGTATAGGAATGTCGAATTAACGTTGTCGACTAGGCTTCCCAGCTTCTGAAGACTGTCGGATTATCTTGTACTGTATTTTATGTTGTTATATGGATCGTATTTATGTAGTGGCCAGGCTCTTTCCCTGCTCGTATATAACAAATGCCTGCCGGGATCGGCCAACATAAGGTACCGAGCACCGAAATGCTTGCAAATTTGAAGTATATGTATCCGAGAAAAGTCAACGCTACATTTTAGTGGTTTGAAATTACCTCCCTGTGGGAGACTTTTAGATGATAAAAGATGTATACATAAATGATATAAATGACAAGCATTCTGAATACAACAAGCTGCCAGTGAGGCCGAGGTACGACAAGTAAATAAGTGAGACCTTTTATAAGTTGACAAATAAATTCGGAAAGATTCCGACGATGATACGTCCACGATCTAAAGCAATAAAAAAAGTCTGGCAGCATTAAGCAAAAGATACACTAATGTCGTGTGTCAAACACGGATGATATATCCAAATGAGGTCAATGTAATCAATGACGCTCTGGCACAGCAACACTTCGTACCTCGAGCTCTTCGACGCGGTCTCTAAGCCACGCCAACGATTCATGGTTCATGGTGAAGTACGTGTCGACAACAAGTTTGGATAGAGGCCTCCCCACCGCACCGCGGACGGCGACGACGCGATGGAGCAGGGGCTTGCTGACATGCGGGGTATTGCATAGCGACAGGACCTGCAGGTCAAAAAGGGGTATATTCCGCCTGGACCAAGCACCGTCCGGGGTACGAGAAGACGATAGCGGGGGTAGTAGCTGCTGAAGAAGCGCGTTGGCCGAGCCCACGCCGTCCAGAGCGAGACTGCATAGGTTAGGAAAGGCCGCTGCGAGGTCCGTATAACACGGATGCTGAGGATCAGTGGGTATGATATCCGTCATGTTTGTGAGTGCAAGCGCCGTGAGCTTTGAAGGCTGTTTGGTTCTCGTTCCAAAGATATCGACAAGCACGTTCCATTGGGAGGTATCGATGACATTCTTGACGTGGAAGGATTTGAGCGCAGGGAGAGAAAAGATGCGGAGCAGTCCAGCGGTATAAAACCTAGCTGAGTCTTGGGCTTGCGAGGTCGTTCGGTTGAACTCGATCTTGAGGTACTCTAGGTGAGGTATAATGATGCTAGCTTCTATTTGGGCGAGATCAGAGATATATAAGGCATGCTCCTCGCCGTCTTCATGTCCCCCAATTATGTTGAGAACAACACGCTTCGGATTGAGATCATATATAAAAAAGTTGGTGAGGTTTTTGAGGTTCGTAAAAATTTCTTTCAGCTTAAGATATTTAGGCCACTGGACCTGGTGCAGCTCAAGGGTGGTCAAATCGGCGCCAGGCAGCGCTTGATTCCCTGCATAGAGGCTGCAGGTGTGGAGGAAAAGGTGGTGTGGGAAGCGCTCCAGCATCGGCCGTGGGACGACCCGATACGACTGGCCATGATCCTGGTCGGCATGGATGTGGAGCATCGGCACTGCATCGCGGGCGTATACCATAATATTCTGCGGCTCGTTCTGCGCGTTGTAGCAAGCACGCACCGATAGAAGCTCGAGCTTCGGACAGGAAAAGAGGCGAATGAGCTCAGCAATACCCAGAGTCAGCCATTCAGAAGTGTGGACTGTCATGCGCCGCAACTCCGGGAGAAGGATTTGGGGCCGGTGGCTGTCTTCGGATTGTTCGGGGAATACGCTCGACAGGGCGTGCGCTGAACCGACATGCAGAATCAGATCGTGCAGGTTCGACGACCCTCCCAATATCTCGTTCAGCCGCGCGTATGTTGGCCACTCGCCATATCCTCTGATCTCCAAGGTCTGGAGGCCGAGAAGTGAGAAACCAAGATTGTGGATGTCGACGTGGCGTAGGCAGAGGTGTCTGAGACGAGGAAGGTGGCCAGAAAAAAGCCGAGGTGGCGCGGTGACACGGTATCCATTCCCATAGAAAGATATACTGAGATATTCAAGGAATGGGGCGCGGCGATGTTCTAACAGCGTAAGGACATGGTCGTTGGTGATTGTCAAAGAAGCGTGCTCCCAGCGAGCGGTATGCGGCAGGATTTTGTCCATGACATCCTCTGTTGTCGGGGTATCCCAATAGCAGCTAAGTCGTACAGTCAACGGGTATTCCATCGAGCGCTGGAGAGTCACGGGAAGAGATTCTAGTTTGGATATAACGTTGTCAAACGAGAGTTGAACGACGCTCCAAAGAGCAGGCGTGCGGAGCACGAGATTATGAAGCTTGCGAGAAACTTGTGAGGCAAGTGTACGAAATTCATAATTTGGGGAGTGGTCCGCGTCGTATTCGAAGAAGCCAAGCTCCAGGATATGAGATATAATCTCATTGGGAAGGTCAAGGAGGGAACCGTTAATGGTTTCAACGCTCGATTCCGAAGTTCCATTGGCAAGGATTGCGTCGGTATTATGTAGTCTGACTTCTCGGCCCCGGCGCGTTGTGAAATAATCGGAAGTGCTATAGGTATAAGGGTCGTTTGAACATGTTGACCTTCAATGTTCACGTGGAAATGGGTGCTTACTTTGGGCCGCTAGGAGTATTGAGAGGGTTAATGAGATGAGAAGAAACATCTCGGGCGTTAGTAGATTTGGCGGAGGAAAGTTGGGACATGGAGGGAACAATAAAAGCGTGAAAGGAACTCGGGTACGGAAATTTCCAAGTTTCCGTAACGTGTCGATCAGGGTTCGATCGAGATCGAAAATGGCTGTGCTGTTCTTATCTACTGACTTTCATCTAATCTTTCTATCACCGAAGGATCAAGGCGGTCTCTGGCTATTTTATTACGTGATGCATGGATACATTTGTTGATGATAGTAGCAAAAAATAATCACAAAGAACAAGGTATATGATTGTCCAATAAAAGCGCCCTGTATCTTCACTATCGTGACTCTAGATTTCATAAAAACGAATGTCTTTAGGCTCAGATGTCTGACTATTCGATCAGTATGATCATGCAATTATAGCGCGCAACGCGAGAGCGGGTTGATCCCAATGACACTGTCATTTCTACAGTCAGGGCTAGGATATCTAATGGTCACTGGGATGATGAACTTACAAAATGATTAGCTCCCCTCAGGCGGATAATATTTATCTCCCGGGTTGCTTTGCCCATTTTCTTCGCTTCCTCTAGTTCAGCCTGAAAATTGATGGCACTGTAGGGCATCTCCCACACCGAATGATCACACCACACATAGTTGAGCCCAACGTCGCTCCACCCTCGTACGTGTCTGGGAGTCTTGTTGACATAGACTGCCGCCGTTCGAAGGGCGGTGAACAACCCGTGGCGGATGCCCTGCCGGAGAATGAGACTATCTGACCCACCTGGAAGAGTTGGCTCGATATCAATCGCTGAGCTCATATCATCCTGGGAGATAGTAAGGAGCGTGGCGCGGGGATGGAGAAGCGCATTGCGCTGCTCAAGGGCGAGAATCGAGTCGCCGTGTCTGTAATAGCCCGACACCCAGGTCAAGAAGCGCTTCGGGCCTTCGGCCGGCGCTAGCGAGGTATCAAACATGGGGTTGTACCAGTCAGACGGCGAACTGTATCCCAGAGCGTGGTATGGCGGATCTGTGATTAGGCCGGTCACCGAACAACATTCGAAAGATTTCTTGTGTCCAAAACGTACCATATATCACAGCGCGCTTCAGACATGCCAACAACCGTACATCATCCGGCGTGTTCGCGAATGTCATCGATTCGGCGAGTAGGGCCGTGATATAGTTGCAGCCAAAAGACCACCCCGCGAGGACGAGGCCGCCGGTGGGAGTGACAGGCTCTTTCTTCACGAACTCGATTAGGAATCGATATAACTCTTGTGCTCTGGTTCTCATATGATTGCGAAGCGCTTCATGGGCAGCCTCGGCCGGCATAGACGTTATTGCCTCGAGCGCACTTCGTTCCTTGTCTGAGATGCGTGCGGATCCAGGGTAATCCCGGCGGTTGAGAAGAACGATGCGAGCATTTGCCGCAGAGGCAATAGGGAAGAAACGGGCAAAGACTCCTTCGTTTGCGTGAACTAACCGTGAGCTGATGCAAACCCAAGCTAGATTGAACGTACCAGAATGCCATGCAATACCGTGTATCATGATAAGCGTGGTGTAGTCGTGGCTGTTTTCCGGGATTCCACTGTCGCGGAGAGCAAAAATGCTGTCGGCGGCCATGCTGGTGTGGGTGCAGAATAAAGATAGACGAAAGGCGACGCAAAAACTTGACAGGTATACATACCTATATCGACCGGGTTAAAATCGTTTTTCTTCGTGGCGCCAGATGAGAAAGGCCGCACTTGTTTAAGTAGCTATGGAGATGCTTTCGCCTGAGAAGCTTCGGACGGTCCGTGGCATGCGCGGCTGCGAAGGAATACCAGTTGAAAGCAATTATAGAACGGCACTAAAGCATGTTATTGAGTTGTGTAAACAAGATTCAGAAAGTGATTGATTAAAGGGCGACGATTGGTCGAGAAGGCCGATTGATCCAGAAAAGAACCTAAAATCGGTCGTTAGAATCCCGCGCCAGGCTGTCAGACCTAGGATAGGAGGTCGGAATAATCTAACTATCCGGTGGGGAACACTAGAATGAGCGCAGCGACTAAAATACGCTTTGAAAGCATACGATCAGCGAGGCGTGTTACCGGAAAGGCCAGTGCACAGATTTCTGCCAAACGGCGGATGGGATTGATATCAGATATGCATTATATTGAACTTGCAGTAGGTTATAACTTGTATCAACCCGCAGTCAAAGCCGCAACTTGAGGGGACCCCAAAAAACTCAATGGAAGGAGTAATCTATCCAAAAAAGATGCAATATTAGCGGTGATATACGGATGGCGTGCAGGTCCTAACGACAGAATAGGAGCTTGCTCACCAAGGCTTTCCGGTCGGACCACCCTGCGTTTCGACTTGGATCTTCTGTTGCAGGATCCCAGTGAGGTAGTTCATATTCTCCCTTTTCTTCTGTATCGTGTCCTCTAGCGTGTCCACGTTTGTTCGGATGTATTCCACCTTGTCCGCGTAATGTTTCACGGCCTGTGGACGCGTCTACGATTACATGGCGTGCCTTAAGTTCTGAGAACGCGAGTTTGGGCCAAAGTGGTCTGACCTTTTGAACATAGTAGCCAGTTCCGATGTCAACAATGACATGATCCGGATCCGAGAGCTTCCCTGGTACATATAGGGAATTTGTGAGAGGAACGAGGATCGTTTTGCCTAGCAATTCATGAGATATCGCTCAACCGAGAACAACTGTAACATACCTTTGTTGCTCGGCCTCACCTCGTTCACATTCTCCAGGCACGATTTGAATTTGGCCTGAGCCTGTTTCAGCTGCGCGAACGAGTTAGTAAGGTGCGTCAATTCCTGTTTTTCAATGTCGATCGTGATCAGTGGCAGAGTCGAGAGAGATAGGTTGACGAGCAATCACATCTTCAAGTTGTTTTCGGACTTCGGTAAGCTGTGCGATATCGAGATCTGCTACATTCACTGTTTGCTGTTGGGACATCGTTTGCCGACGTTGAGTGTTATACTTACCATTCGATTGCAGGCATCGGCGATTTCACTTGTGACATGTGACAGATGTGCATACTTAAGTAATCACAGTCGCGTGACAGGCCACGTCCAGTCCAAGTCCAGTCCAGAGATGATTTCCAGTTGACAATAAATGTACAAGAGACTTTCAAAGAGGAACAATCCTACAGCAAACTCTAAGCTACAAAGGGTGAAAACCTTTTGATTCCTGGGATAAAATAAGCAGAATGAAGATGAAGCCTGGGTATAGTGGGGTATAAATGTTAGAAATATAAACCGATATAACAAACAAAAGCCAAAGACAAGTCCGACTTGATAATGCGCAATCCAAAGAGAGATTACAATAGAGAAATAAAGAGACTAGGAGAACGTCAGATCTGGAGAGTAGTTCATTTACCCGTAACCAAAGATAGCTCCCAGGAGATCCTTCCATCCGCGTCTGATGACAACTTTGACTTGGCTTCCAGCGTATTCCTCCACGAGCCATTCGAGGTACTTGGCATCGAGGCTGCTCAAAGGGCCGAGTTCAAATGCAAGAATATCTTTAGGGGATAGGGATACCAGCCGGTTTCCTGCATCATCCGCGGCCAGGGATGGCGCGACGCCTTGCCTAACCAATATATCCTCCAGCACCGACAACTGGAATAATGTGTGAGCATGGAACGTCTGCAGGAGGGCCATCGTCGTCAGAAGTTGATTGGTTCTCCGTTGTATTGATGCTTGTTCTGAGTCGTGAATATGGTCGAGCGCCACACTGTCCTCGCCTTCTGCAGGCGGCACTATTGTGGTGGATGTCGAGACCTGCCGCGCTTTTCCTGCCGACGTGGATGTCGGCGTTGATGGTACGCTATTGACGATCGTGCCCTTCCCGCTCGACCATGACATAGCGCTGACTCGCCGCGGCGCCTTGGAGCTCGTTGACCCGCTTGCACCAAGGAGATGCGGGCTCTCCGCCGGTCGACCCTCGATACCCATCCCCACGCTCCGCACGTACGTCCCACCCATGCTGAGATCGTCGTCGCCCTCTAAGTGCACTGCGCCCCAGTTTTCTGGGCCGTTCGCGGTGGAATAAGACATCGTCGAGTTGCCCCGCCAGCTGCCCATCCAGAGCCCTGCGCAAATGATGCAAACATCTTCATAGACTTGCCAAGCGTCGGTCCAGGCAGTGACCGACTTAGATTTTGGAGATTGCGAAGAAGATGGCGGACCACAACACGTATGACCAGATACATTGTCGGGATCTAGTTGCAGGATACGATCAATTTCGTTCCACTGTCGATGAGTTAGTAAACATCAACGATGCGAAAGACGACCGTGACACTAACAAGTTTTACATCGCTCCATGCAAACCGTACGGTGGAGAGTCGATTTGGTTGTCCGGGAACTATTTTGGGGGTGTAAAAGGTAGGTCGAGATGATTTGTTGGGGGTGTAGGTCGTTAAGTCAATTAGGAGATCATAATACGTCGATTTTTCCAGGAAAAGTGCATCCGTTGTGCCTAATTTCTTTCAGCAAGAAATACGAAGACATAGATGAGGGTACACACAGGCAATCCACCCGCGCCCAGTCATGCTCTCTGATCGTAGTCGGTCCGTGTCGTTCAGTGTGACCATTCCAATGACATGGATGGGCTCTTTATGCTGCGCGGAGAGCCGGTTGCTAAAGCTTCCTGTAGATTGTGCATCGAAACAGAGATCCCCGGCAACGCGACAGAGGATGGAGGCCACTTCCACGGGAGGGAGTGTGTAGATCATGATTCTCTTCCGTCCCAGGACATACTTGTACAAGGTGAGCGCGGATGGCCCTAATATCCGCAGCAAGTGCGGCAGGTGTAGGGTAGGATTGGTGTCACCGGGATTGGAATAAGGCTACGGAATGATTAGAAATGAAGTCATGACAGCCAACCGGTCGCACTCACCCCATCGAGCTCCGCGCTCCACCCCGTCCAGTCACCAGCCCCACCGAGGTCGGAGCGCCGCAATTTTCGTTCTTCAAAGAACACACGTGCAGGCTCCCAATCATCCTCCGTCGGTTGGAGAACGCCTGAACCTCCCGCCTCCACGCGCGCGTAGATCGTGTCTGTGAGCTCCTTGAGGGCGTTTATGTGGAGCCATGGGCGTGGACGGTGGGACTTTGCGAGCAAAATTCCTAGCGAGGTAAGACGCACGCCGCGGTGCCCTTGTTCGGACGTCTTTCGCAGGCGAAAGACACAAACACCTTGCTGGCCGTCCTTTGTAAAGTACCTGGACATGTCGGGGTTAGTTGAATAGAAATATGAGAGAAGAAAACATACACGACGTCCTGCTCTACTAAATGGAGTCCACTTGGTAGTGCACTGAATTCCAGGTTCTCGAGGTCCAGATCTAACCTCGTTTAATTATGAGACTTTCAATCAGCTGCGCTGCTTACCTTCACTGGCCTTTGTACACCAGTCTATTATGTTTCCTTGTGTTGGATGAAACGAAGCATGGAATATTGCAACTGATTACGACAATTTAGATACAGTAGTAGCTGAGAGGGAATACACACCTAGATCTTGCGGGTACTTGCTTGTAGAGTCGGATTCCGACGTAGACATTGTCCTTCTTTGGCTCTGAGTTGGCTGAGACACTAATCTTCAGTACAAATGGACCTTTCCGCCGATTGATTTAATTTAGGCGTTGGTATGACGCCGATTAACAAGGGCACAACAAGTTTTCAACAAAGTGGGGGCTGGTGGAAATCTAGCGGTAAGGTCAATAAGGTCAAGCAAAGGTCAAGGTATGGTTGTAATAATCAGACAGAGCAGGAGTCATCAAAACGGGAAAAGTATTTATACGTGCATTATGTAATAACTGTCTGGTGCACGCTGGAGCTGCCTCCACCTTTGCCCCACCTCTTTAATCTCGCACAAAACGACCAGCGTCATTGCACAACAGTTTCAATGATGGGAAGAACGAGTAAGTCAATTGATTCAATTACTAAGATTCATGTTGATAGCCTGTCTTTTCAGAAACCAAACGCCCAGTGGTACCACTGAAAACAAGTCTGTCCGATTCGAAAATCTGGTCCATAGAGCTCTTCTGATTTACTTCTTATCGAAGAGCTGAAGAAAGATCCCGGGATCCCAAGACTACCGAATCTGAAGGTCAAAGTGAGAAATGCACAGACAAAACCTATGGTATGTGACAGTTGCTTTTTTTCTGTCGTTCTCCGATTTTGACAGTCAATCAGGTTCCGGAGGAACGTAGAATGGATCCTGATTCCACTATGGCATCTGAACCCACACTGTCGACCCTTGCTATACTTGCTGCAGAAGCGGAAGCCTCGTCATCAGCACAGCAACAGTTCAACCATCCGTCCGCTTCAGCTTCCACCATATCCGGAAAAACCAGGGAGCAAATGCGAAAATATTATCTGAAGGCCCTGCATAAGGTTGTAGACGACAGTGATATCATCATCTTAGTGTTGGATGCGCGGGATCCCGAGGGTTGTCGGAGTAGGCTCGTGGAAGAGGAAGTGAGACGTCGGGAATCGGAAGGGAAAAAATTGGTCTTCGTTCTCAACAAGATTGGTATGCTCGTCGTTGTCAATAGATTGATTTGTCTAATTGAAATCCGAAAGATTTGGTACCGAAGTCTAACGCACAAGCATGGTTGAAATTCTTACGCCACTCAACTCCCACCCTGCCTTTCCTTTCTAATGCCTCTTCGCAGCATCAACGGAATAATATCTCCTCTTCAACAGCCCCGTCTTTGCTTAAACTTTTAAAGGCCTATAAACCAAAAGCTGGAAGTGTCACGATTGGTGTCGTCGGATACCCCAACGTTGGAAAAAGTAGTCTAATAAACAGTCTCAAGCGCAGCAAGGTCAGTCTCCGCCATTGTCGTTTATTAATTGATATTTATATCTCCAATTTCCGCCAGGTGTGCGCTGTTGCTGCCCAACCGGGTCATACCAAAGATCTACAATCAATACAGCTGGAACGCGGGATGCGCATAATCGATTCGCCCGGGGTGGTGTTCGATGATGACGACTTTGACGATGGAAAGGGCAACAAGAAGGGAAGTGTACTCCTTCGTAATGTGGTGAGGGTCGAGGATATCGAGGACCCCATAGCAGTTGGTAAGTTGATGATATATGAATTTGCCACCGTCAGATGCATGATCTGACTTTTTTCCAGTGGAAGAAATCATTGGACGCACAGCTCCCGAAACTTTGCAAAAGATCTATAACCTTCCCGAATTTACATCTACCCTAGAGTTCCTGACTATGGTGGCTTTGAGCAACGGTCGGCTTCTCAAGGTATAATCACTGTTGTACTTCACCTCGTTCGTGCTTTCGCTAATATGGTAAACTTATCAGGGCGGGACTCCCGATTTGAACTCTGCAGCCCGCCAGGTTTTAAGCGACTGGAACCAACAAAAAATCCCATATTTTTCGAGCCCTCCCACTATCCATCCCTCATTGATACCATCTACCAGTGCGCACTGCCCTCTTACATGTTGATTCTTGTTGACAGTGCGTTTGCTCTAGTTCCGGCCACACGCAATGGGGACGAAGCTCCCACCATTGCTCCCGGAGCAGAAAACGTCGGTCAAGCACAGATCCTGTCCGAATTTTCTCAGCCGTTTACCCTGGATGGCCTTTTCGGGGCGGCCGATGCGGGGGTGTTTGGAAACCGCGCGAATGACGACGTACCAATGGGTGCTGATGAGGACGGGGATATATTTTGGGATGCCGTCGAAGGCACTGAACCGATGGACGAAGACGGGTATGTTTTCTACTTGGTTTAACTTTTCTGCGCTCACCCAGTTTATTTTCTTCGCTCAGAATTGCGATGGAATCTGACGACCTCGTCCATGTGGTCCCCCGAAAACGATCGCGCTCGCCTTCACTGGTTCCCCCTGTACCTGATATCTCCTCTGAACGCGTCGCAATGCCCTTCAACCAAGCAGATGCTCTGACCTGGCAGAGCCGCCAACCTAAACGGCAGCGAAAAAATAAGGATATCCCCGCATACGATGCTCCTCCTGATCGGCACATCTTGCAGCAGATGGGCAAAAGCAATCCACTCAGTCGGAAGGCACTCAAGAAAGACGCCAAGCGAGCTCGCAAGGCACATAGAACAGACGCGGGGACTACACCCTCAGGCGGCGGCATGGACGTAGACGGCGAGAGCTTGGAGTTCAGTTTCATGGCATGATCACGGCGACCGCTGTAGAGCATCGCCTCAATTAACAAGCCCATAATTTTTTGCATTGCATCTTTCATCCTCATCTACATACGCATAATGGTTCTTGTCTACAGGAACAATTTCATCCATTCTGCCACTCTCGTAGTCACCCAGTCATTGCATACGAGTTAATGATTCGACGATCGACGATCCTACAAATTATGCATTACGGTCAGAGGTAGACTTGACTTGATGACATTTCTTATCCGCAGGCCTACCTCTTTTCTGTAAAATTCAATCAATCGCAGGTAAAATCCGACAAAGTCACTGGCACTCCAAAGACGCGGTCAAGACTAGAAGACAGCAGTGATGGTGAGCTTACTACGTAATCGAAGTGAGTCAAGGAAGAATGTTTTTGCCCGAATTGTGTTCACCTACTTCCCAGTTAAGCTATCGAAAAGCTTTACTTGTGGCTTAGGTTGTCGATTCTAGAACATACTGGACGATTACGAGAAGGAAGCCACTTTAAACTGACGTTTCTGCCATCGACGGTGGACCTTGCTTTTGCTCCCTCACACTCATGCCGTTATTGACACGTAGAAAGAACGTTGAACCTAAGCTAGTCGTAGCAATCGACATTGGCACGACCTACAGTGCCGTTTCGTATTGCATAATCACTAGTCAAGACAGGCTTCAAGAAACTTATAACTTCCAAGAGGTTCGCATGCAATAAACCAGCCACTTTCTATGCACACCTCTCACTCAATTCTTGCTAGGTTAACCGATGGCCTGGGCAGGTTGGTGCCATCATTTTTAAACCACTGCAGTGGTCATCTCTTACCAACGAACCCAAGATTACTGCAGACGCTAAGATCCCCTCAGTTCTTTTCTATGACCAGGAAGGCAAATGTCGCCTTGGCGGCGCAGAGATAGAAGACTTGGTATGCCTTGAATGATGTTCAGATGATATTCTGTATCTCATATGATTTCCACACTCAATAGACATTACTCTTCGACGCGGAAGAGGAAGGCTGGGAAAAAGCAGAATGGCGAGTCCCATGATATGTCGGCGCGCTGGCCAGGCTGATTTAATTGTACTGTTTCTTGACCCGCACATGTCCTCTTCCCATCTTGGCAGGTGGAAGCTCTTACTCCGCCCTGAGCAATTGTCTGTCCCGAACGAAATTTCTCCGCTACCCTATGGAATCAGTGTCGACAAGGTCCTTGAAAACTTCTTAGCGTATATCAAATCCAATCTCCAGCAGTTCATCGTCAACGCACAAGTTAAAGGCCAAACAACTTGGAATAGCCTAAGCCCGTCAATGGATGTCATCCTCACGATTCCAAACGGATGGGACGGAAAGGTGCAACATAGAATGAGAAATGCGGCCATTCATGCACAGCTCGTAAGCCCCGACGGGGGCAAAAGAGTCAGATTTCTCTCCGAAGGCGAAGTAAGATACCCAATCTCGCTGAGCAATTATTCAGCAGATCGCTGATAGCGTTCTTCTCTTTGAAAGGCAGCCATTCACTATTGCTTGGACTATGCTAAGATATCGGACCAAGTATCTGTAAGCTCTAAATACATATCATCATGAAAGGGTATCATATTAATGCACCTTCTGCGTAGGTCGGCAATATCGTTATCGTTTGTGATACCGGAGGTGATGATTATTTCTCCTGAGTGCTGTACAAAAAAACTCTCTAACGAATGTTATTGGGATAGGTGGAACAACTGATATCGGGTGCGCCCTTTTGACACCGGACTCTCGTGAAGTTGGGTCCAGGTTGATAGACGTACTTTATATAGAATTTATCGAGTCAAGAATCTGTCACCCACAAGCTTGGAAGAGATAGCAAGTCCCTCGTGTGAGTGCCGTACGATGCGATAATTTGACGAAGCCTATAAGAGACTGAAATACATGACTACGCAGGTTTAATTGCAGGAGGGGTATTTGTCGACACCGCGGCGAAGATATATATAACTGGTTTGGACAAGACATTTCTCTATATCTTTTTTTCGCGGCTAATGCACATGTCACATTTGCATCCACAGAGCAGCTGAAAGGATCAGAGTGGGATACGCCGGAGTGCCTGGCAAAATCTTTCACTGTATTTGAACGACTTGTGAAGCGACAGGTACGTACACGAAAGAATCCGTTTAAGTATGATGTTCATCTACTTCTTCAGTTCCAAGGCTCGGAGAATGCTATGTTCCTTCCTCTACATGGATCTCGACGTACGGATGATACCCGGGGGATCATGCGAGGACAATTGATGATTCCAAGGTTAGCGTACTTTCAATGAAGTTCCAGACTACCTTGTCTGATTATAAATGTTGTCCTTTGGCTGCGAAATGCCACACAGGGACAAGATGGCTTCTTTTTTCGAAACATCATTGGATAGAATCAAACATGGACTCATGGATGTATTGGGTAGAGATTTTGGCTCGAGTGTTAACGTAAGTTTTCGACATTCTTTTTGAGCACCTCACAATCTGATGCAAAAAATCAGAATATTCTACTTGTTGGCGGATTCGCGGAATCGCGATACGCTTTCACAAAAATAACGGAATGGGCCTCAAAATTCACCGAGCTTGACATCTCGAAACCTGATCATGTCTTGTCGAAGGCAATTCCACACGGCGCTTTAAGCTGGTACACACGCTCCGCCGTACAAACAAAAATAGCAAAATTCCATTACGGGGCAGAGACCGACGTAGAGTTTGATGAAAATGATCCTGACATGGTTGGACGGCGTGTATATAAGAACATATTAGGTGAACGGCGCGTTCGTGGCGGATGGGAGTCCATCGTGAAGAAAGTAGAGCACTATTTAAGTTCTCTCACCCTTGCACCAACTGATACTCAAACTTATTTTCTAGGACGCAAAAATTCTTGCTACTGATGAACATTCCAAGTCGTTTCATCAAGACGTTCAGGAGCATGGAAGCATGAACATTGAGATGGAGCTCTATGCTTACCGTTGGGCAGCGCCACCATCATTCTTTAGCAATTCGGGTGCGTATAATCTGTCAAATGCCTCGTCTCAACACATGTCCGTCGAGTTCTTACATGTCACAATTAGATGGTACTACAAAAGAAGGGTTTATTTATCTCGGTACTGTCACCGCTGACCTTACACAATGCTTCAATGCTGGAGCTTTTCAAACGTCGCCAACCGGAAAAAAATACAAAAGACTTCAGGTGACACGAAAATTTGATATCCTTAACTTCACAGCGGCTGACGCAGCCCTTTACTATCCAGTATGAAATGTGCCTTTCCTTTGCTGAAATTGAGATTCAGGCAAGGTTGAAGTGGAAAGAAAAAGTAAGTCCTCAATACAAGCAACACATTATCAAGAGAAATTCATTCAATGTCTAATATGGATACACAGAACGCGGTAAAATTCGGACAAGCAACAATAGTGTACGATATTTAGGTATATTTCGAAAGAGGGAGGAGACTTTTTGTGAATACTTGTGGTAAAATCAGTACTTTAATACCACTCTCGAGCGAGGCGCATAGTCCAAACTTATAGGTACCCAGTATAGACTCCCCGCGCGTTGGGCGGACGTTTTGGGCAGTATCAAAAACTGTGGCATACTTTTGACTGAACCTACTACGATTGGACTGTGATGATGTTTTTGGCGGCGCAAGCATCACCTTCATCAAAGAAGTCACAACGTCGCGCTGGATTGTGGCGGATATTTCTTGGCTTCGTTGGACAACACCGCCCACTGCTTGCTGCAACCCATCAACAACGTCATGGACAATTTGTCGAAATTTGGGACAATTGGTAGGGAGGACGGTGAAGATGATTTCCTTTAAGGAATCCAGAATGTCGTTGGTTAAGATATCGAGTGTGGCGTTGAATTTTCCTTCAAGTTCGTGCTGAAGGGAAAACCTTGCCGAATAAGTCATGGATCGCCAATGTTGGGAAGAGCTCCAAGAATCTATTGGATCTTTCAGTTCACTTCTGGGACAGCAAAGTTGAAAAGACTCACTCTTTCCGCATATATCATCATACATGCGCTCAAGAACATCATTTGACAGGGGATCGTCATCATTCTGAGAGCCGTAGAATGTGCGCCCAGTAAACCAGGCCTGATCCAAGGATTGACAAATTTTGTTATGTAGTAGAACATCAAGAAAGAAATCTCTATCTTCAGACTCAATACATTTACCAGATCTCAATAGTTTATACACCGGCATCAATGCGCCCATGTAGGCAGGGTCCAAGTTTCCTTTGAAGACCCGATCGAAAGTTATGGTCGGCCTAATGTCCTTTTTCTTGAGGTTGAGTTGATGTACGATCTGAAAGATAACATTTTCAAGGGCGTAGTTGAGGTTATCCACAAGATCTTTGACTTCCGTCTCGGACACACGGTCGACATTGAAGTTAAATCGGTCTGTCAAGTTCGGCATATTGATTGTCGACGGCGGCGTTGACTCGCGCTGAACAGTATGGCTCCTGCGTATTCTGGAATGTGAAGAAAAGTAAATAAATGTCGGTTATCACTACCACATGAAAACTGACAGAGAATGGAAAATTCTGATCATGATGGACATCATTGAAGTGGAATTATCGAGGAGTTACATTTAAATGAGACATCCCGCACACTCTGCGGATTTGAGACGTCGGTGGAATATCACTCACATACTGAGCTTTCTTTTCCTTGTAGCTTTTTTGACGGTGAAAGACATGCCGCCTACATTGCCCACGAGGTCTCCGAGTCCGTCTTCCGACCCAGCACCAGTCTCGTTAGGCTGAGCAGTCGTCTGCAGCCGCTTGGGGCGGCCCTTTTGATATTTTCGTTTTCTGATTTGACCTTTTTCGGTCATTTCAGGAGGTGTATTCTTTCGACCTGATATTGATAAGTTCAACGACACAGCTTTTTTGAAGGGAAAATTGTGTCTGACCGTTGACCTTTGATCGAGTCTGTTTGGATTTCTGCGTTGCCATATTATAAACGTAGTGGGACTTGGAATATTTAGTGCACAAGTTCGACGTTCGGTTTACGTTTTCAAGTTGGTGGAGCGAGGCAACTCCCGATATTGTGTGACCTTTTCCTTCGAAGTTCCCAGGCTGTGCCCTGCTCAATCATATTCTCAGCTCATGATCACCCGGAGTGGTTTGAACCTACCATGAATGATCTATTGATCTATTTCTATACTGACCCTCTGCCAGTTATGAGTATTACTTCTAAAGGCCGTCATCTACAACTGAACGACGCTCAAGAACCAGGAGAATGATGGTCTTTTGTTTAAAATAGGCCAGACTCCCCACTAGGCGGTCAAGCTTCCCGGGTTAGCCATATTATGACCATTGGCTACAAATGAAATGGCTTGCGATGAGCCTGTACGACGCGTCTACGCTGAGGTAAGTAGTAGTACCGTTAGACTATGGGGAGGTATCGTTCGATTGCTACCTTTCGATCCAGGCACAACATGGTATCCAGGGTGCTTGAAGGGTAAGCGGATAAGATAAAGATGATCTGTGTAGCACGGCAGCACGGCAAGGCAAAGGCAGACAGCAGACAGCAGTGTAAGTACTGCCGAGATGCCTGGCAACGCGAGGTGCAAGCGGGGAGGGTGCGCGCACACGCTGTTTCCAGTTCAGTAGGCGCGTATGTGTTGTGTACAACAGAATGAAAAAATACCATATTTATTTCCGCGAGATAATGAGTGGTTGAGTGGACATTCATGAAGTATGACAAATATGTAGCAAGTACCACTACTGGTCCATTTTTCAGTACAAAGAGGAAAATTGCAGATGATTGATGGTCAGTGCTAGGTCGATTCAAGTATATAATACTTGTGTATAGTGCCACTAAACAACTTTTATTCGACTGGCCACCGAACTTCATTGCGTATGAATGAATCCAGCTCAAGCGCAGACTCGGGCGCTCCCAATCATGATGTCACAGCAATGCTGCGAACGTTATTTTCAATTATTCCTCTGGATTCTGGCAACATATATGCTCCCCCTCATGTCAAGGAATCACTCGATATGGTCATTGAATATTTTTCAGCCACTCGTCAACCTGATTCCGCTCAAGTAAATCCACCTGTGCTGGATTCTATTCAACCTTTGAATTTTCCGTCTTTGAATCCTCTGGCACTCCGAGACGATCTCAACCTTCCATTGACCACTAAAAATGTCAAGCTTAACCGTAAAACGACACTGGAGACTCTGTATAAATTCAACATTCCTGGAAAAATTATTGAATATCCGGAGACAAGTGCGACACAAAGTGTTGGCTATCTGTTTGCTATGGATCCGGATAATTGGGTGCGCCCCGAGAAGAACTTTGTTTATTCACAAGGTCCCCCTCGCGGAACAAAAATCTGGAATCTTGTTCAAGGGGAGCAGGTAGCTTTGACGTGTTCCTTGCTCTGCGGGTCYGACGGGATACCTGTTCCTTGCAAAATATCRTCATCAACTTGTGAGCCATAGAACGAGTATATCAAATATAATGTCTGTCTAATATTCATCAACAGGCCAAGGTGTGAGGGCGTGTCCACTTGCGGAGATGGAAGCACTGTCRCGTCCACATTGTAAGGCAACTTATCATGATATTTCAAATCAAATGCRAGAAAAGCACCTTCGCGGCATGTTCCATCAATCAACTTATATTCAATTATTCCACAAGACACTTTCATACTTTACAGCATTACAGCGCCATGGTTGTGGCTACCCTCTTCAAGAAACAACAGCTTACTCTAGTACTGAACTTGCAGAAAAACAACAGATTGAAGATGCAYGAGAACGAGAGYGGCRTGGTCATGATCCAAAAATAACCTGTAACGGGCGCCTACTTTACAAATTTCGGCACGATGGTCGTCCATACATATGGTGAGTGTTTTRTTTTACATTTATATACCGAACAYGTCAACAGATTTTATGATACAGTTGTGAGCATTATAACTGGAAAGTAAACAAGGACCATTTCGTCGATTTAAAGATTGGCAGCGGAACCTTTGATAACGAGTATCTCGAAGCCTTATTCAATAATGACTCTGATCTTATTGATGAGCACGAGCTCCATGCAGCAATTTATAACGACACAGGCCCACGTTCACATTGTTCAAACATTCAAAATGCATCCTCAATTCGAGTAACTTGCGTTTGGGGAAGGCGACTGACATATGAAGTTCATCAGCCTGGAATAAACTGCCGCCCGTCATGCGGTATTACAAGCGCCAATCTTCACAAAGAATTTAGAAGGGTCCCGGATAAATCGATTGGTTAAGCACATTGACGACGTATATACCAATCACGTCCCTTGTACAGGGACAGATGTGAGAATGACGCGGGGAGCGGGGTGATTGCTGGTGATTGGTGTGAAAGCCACGATGGGATGCCGTACATTGGACTATGCCATATATAGTAATTTCCGCGCCGACCTCGTGCGTGATTGAGGTGATGCGGAACTATCGCTGATAAGAATATTGCTACATATAGAATATCTAGAAATTCCCTTCTATAGACTGCGCAAATAAATGTTCAATTTTCCGCCGATTTTGGGGCTTATATTAAGACTCTGAGTAGATATTACCCGCTATGCGTATTCAAAAAGCTATTCTATGCTTATATTTGGCGACCGGCGCTACTCTGAAGGCTGTAAATGAGACGAACTGAGAGCGCAGGTATATTTAACAGACTGCTTGTACATATTTGGCTCTACACTTTTTACCAAAAACGGACCATGGCAACGGCGAAAGTCGATTGGCGCTGGATTGCCCATTGCACAGAACGTATATAACCAGCCCGTCCTTATTCCAAATGCCCACAACTGCAGCCACCCGCACCTTCCTCACCGCCTCTACCATCACCACCACCCATCACCACCACCGCATACAATGTCTGCCCCTACCTCCACATCTACCGCGCAATTCGACCTCGAGGCCCAGCGCCCCGCGCCCGCGCTCACCCGCACCCTCATCACCTCCTTCAGCGCGATGGAGCCCACGGATGCCGTCTTCGGGTACACATTCGATGTAACGCCCTCCGCGGAGAGCCGGCACGACGCCTCGCGCCGCCAGAGCCTCGCGGACGTGCCCCCGCCGTACGCCGAGGACGCGGGCATCCCGCTCCCCGCGTACACGCGCGTCGCGCCGGAGCCGGCAACGCTTGCGATGTTCCTGTTCAAGTTCGGATTCCGTACGTCTTCTCCTGCTTTCCCTGCATGCGCATATACTGACCACATTACTTGACTTAGTATTCCCCCCGTTCTGGATCTTCGGCGCCTTCATCCTGATGTCGCCGCTGCGCGAGCCAGCCAGCGCCCCAGCGGCGGAAGGCGAGGAGGCGGTTGAGGTGTGGATGCCGGAGAAGACGCCCGCGGAGCGTGCGGCGCTCATCGCGACGCTGCGTGCGGTCGAAGTGAAGTGGGCGCGCCGCTGCCTCGTCGCCGCGGCGGTGTTCGTCCTCCTCGCTGCTGCGGCCGGCCTCGTCGCCTGGGGCGTGTTGCGCCACTGAGCGCTTAGCCTTCACGCCATCGCATTTAAAAACCCAAAACAACCAAAACAAAAAGAAGGCATTCGACGAGGGAAAACTACGATATTCTGCACGCCAGACACCACCGCGCCGCTCGAGGGAGACGCACGACTTCGCTTTTCGTGCCTGCCATAGGGGCCTTACCCACTTTCGCTTCGCTTTCGTCTTTGCTCGCCCGTCGAGCCAGAGCCCCGCTGCTCCCCTTTCGCATTCGCATAACCATTGCGCCGCGCTGCGCCACACTTTACTAGTCGCGCTCCCAACTCAAACTACACCCGCCGACCAGGTTTACCCAACCTCTCCTTTGCTATAGCAATTGCATTTGCCGCCCCGCGGCCCAACCCTCCTTCTACCTTCGCGTGCCAAGCGCCGCTGTCTTTGGCTCGCTCTCCTTCAACTTCGCCTTTGCCGCTGCTCGCCTGAGTGCGCGCTGCGCTGTACTATTCCGACTTGCCACGAGCGTCACCCAGTGTTTATTCCTACTATTATGACTATTTATCCCTTCGATAGGGCACGGCTTTGCATACATACTACTTAGATGTACGATTAGACTTGATACGAACGGAATGGAATGATGTCTTCGGATGAACACGCTTTGTGTGATTTGACTCTGCTGTTTGCGCGATATCAGCGGACGCTGGAAAAATTCGAACAAATTTCCTATTCCTTGCACAAGTAGTCATCGCGAAGTCACCGGTGCAATTTTTAAAGGATCTTTCTTGATACCGCAATTTCTGTGCTCCATCTTGCGAGTCCACAATGGGGGCTTTCGAAAGGGCCGGCGGGTGCCAATTCTCGGGAAAATATTATCCCATTCTTGTTACGGGCACGGATATTCGAGGAACTTTCAGGGAGGATTTTTAGAGAGCACAGAATATGAGCGCGTTGTTTCGACAAGGAACAAGACGAGCTACGCTACAATAAGTACTCTGAGACCATCATGTGACTAGCTGACCGTAACATCACCTCCCTTTTTAAGGGGAGCATAGCAAGTCGCAAGGTGCAAGGAAAGTAAAGGAGTGTGGTGAGGGGCAAAAGACAGTAGGTAAATCATAAAACCAAAAATTGCAGAGCGCAACAAAACAAGATTGCCTGAAAGGCCGAAAGAAGTAGCAAAGCGACCGAAGCCATTTAACTACAAAACCAAATGAGGGTTGCCTAAAAGGCCGAGGAGGGTAGAAAAGCGACCGCAGCCATTTATCTACAAAAACAAAAAAACGGGATGCGCACGAGAATCGAGATAATCAAGATCAAGATCAAGATGTCAAGGGTTGCCAAGGTGGTCATTGGACTAAGTATGCGAGGCATGGGCGAGATATGATGAATGAAGACCGAAGCCTTATCCAATCGAGAGTCGGGTTGAGATGCATGGGAGTGGAGGGGTGTCAAGACCGAAGCCTTTCCCCAAAATGCGATCAGAAATTGCATGAAGTTGATAAATAAAATATTAAGTTTTCGAAAGAAGAGATTGATATTTCTGTTTGGCGGCGTTGGACATATTTGGGCAGTTCAAAATTTGATGTTTGCCGCGGCCACAGTAATCGCAAAGGCCTTCCGCACGTCGACGCCTGTCGACGCTTGAGTTCGGCGGAGATGATAGAGCTGTGTCTGATTGCGTCAATTTCCATAGGAACGACGTCGTCGTTTGACGAAGTAGACGGCAGAAAAGGTGGTGGAAATGAAGGAATAAATGGTGGTGGCAATGGAGGATTGAAAGGTGAATGAAAAGTAGACTCAGCGCTAGAGGGATCCGGAGAAGGTGAGGGGCTATCGTCGTTGGAAACAGAGGCAGATACACCATCACGGCGCTCGACCTTTCGGCGGTGAAGTTTGTTGTCCAGGGTAATCACCATCTTCACGTAGTCGTCAAAGTGGGTGGGCAATTTGTCGACAGTGACAAGGGTGATCGCATCCTTGACGTCATCTTTGAGGCCGTCGTAATACATCTGGATGACAGTCTGATCCGTCAAGTCCAGCTCCCAAGCGAGCTCACGGAAACGAGAGGCATAATTTGCGGCGGATCCGGGCGCTTGCTTCAATTTGCGAAGCTTAGCAAGCGCAGTAGCGTACCGATCACTGTCCTCGAAGTGCTCTTTGAATGCACTGAGGAAAGCGGTAAAATCCTGCATGATATGCGGGTGGTTCTTCTCGATGGATGTGTACCAAGCGGTCGGGGATCCATCTGCGAGATAGAATCCAAGGTACAGGCACTTGTCGTGATCCGTTACGATAGAACGGCGCTGGAGAACGAGAGAATGCGTGATTTCGCGGATAAAAGGATCCACTTGACTCGCGTTACCGTTGAACATGCGCGGCTCGCGAACACGTGGTGCGCCAGAGGCTGAGGTAGTCGTCGTCGTCGTCGAGTCGGTTGCTCTATGAATATTGCTGAGTTCATGGACAATAGCTTGCATGGCAAAGCGGTTGTCTTCGTACTCGCGAGACTGCCGGCTAGAGAATGTGTCGAAATTTGCTGCTAAGCCATAGATCGTTCGCCATAGGAGGTTCCTTTCTTCTTCAGCTGACTGTGGAGGGTGAACAGAGGGCTGAGGGGCAGATTCAGAGCCAGGTGGGACTGTAGAGCCAAAGTCGGGCGGGATGTCGAAGGAGTTGGGCGGTGCGAAGTTCTGAGACATTGTTGATTGAACGAAGCGGATGGAAAACGGGCCGAAATGATCCGGGAATAAGATAAGATATTGAAGTACAAAGCAAGAACAGAAATTGGTGGTCGAAACAAACTGTTACGGGCACGGATATTCGAGGAACTTTCAGGGAGGATTTTTAGAGAGCACAGAATATGAGCGCGTTGTTTCGACAAGGAACAAGACGAGCTACGCTACAATAAGTACTCTGAGACCATCATGTGACTAGCTGACCGTAACAATTCTCAGCCGCTCTGTCTACAATATTAATTCATTCTCACTTCAGAAAATCTGCCATAAGTAGTACACACCGAAAGTCGTACTTACGCAGCTCCAGACACTCCCAGCTTCATCGAGAACGACCGCGAGCCCCGCCGGCCCAGCCCCTGAGTGCTGAGCATCCCAAAACCCCATCGCGATGATTGGATCCGAATTGGTCACTAGCTGCCGAAAGCGCCGCTCACGTGCCGCACGCCGAAGCGGTATGTCACGCCATACATATTTTGGAATTTCCGAAAAGTGGTGCGGTTCGCGTGTGCATTTGCGTATTTCTTCTGCGAACGACCACCACCTCCCTTCCCACCTCCTCTCCGTGACGGCCCTTGGTTCCAGACCCCCGGTGCTGGGCATATATAACCCCCCGCGCGAGACGATACCCCACTCATAGCTTCGCTGCATCTACTTCAAAATGGCTTTTAACGGCACCGCAGCGACGGACGTGCTCACCGAGCTGTACGCCGGCACTGACTTCTCCGCGCTCTCGTGGCTCGAGCAGAGCTGGGTTGCGTGGTACGTGTGGATCGGCAACCCGGTCATCGCGACCGGGCTGATGAGCTTTTTGCTGCACGAGGTACGTTCCTCTTCCATCCTCTCGTTTTGCTGGTCGCAGACGGCTGACGTATAACTTTTCAATGTAGATTGTGTACTTCGGGCGCAGCATTCCCTGGATCATCATTGACGCGATCCCTTACTTCCGGCAGTGGAAGCTGCAGCCGAACAAAATCCCGACGCCGGCGGAGCAGTGGGCATGCACGAAGCAGGTGCTGTTCTCGCACTTTACGATTGAGCTGCCTGCGGTACGTCACAAAAATAATAAAACTGGAGGGGGTGCTGACGGATGCGCAGATTTGGCTGTTCCACCCGACGGCGGAGGGCCTGGGGATGCAGACATACCAGGTACCGTTCCCCGCGCTGAAGACGATGGCTCCGCAGATCTTCTTCTTTTTCTTCTTCGAGGACTTTTTCCACTTCCTTGGTGCGCACCCATCCATACTCATTCGCAGTCCTTACTGACCAGACATAAAAATACATACAGCCCACCAGGCACTCCACACAGGCGTCCTGTACAAGCATATCCACAAGATCCACCACAAGTACTCGGCGCCCTTCGGTCTCGCGGCAGAGTACGCGCACCCGGCGGAGGTATTCATCCTCGGCACGGGCACCATCTTGGGCCCGCTGCTGTACTGCTACTTCACGCAGAACCTGCACATCCTCACGGTGTATATATGGATCGTGCTGCGGCTGTTCCAGGCCATCGATGCGCACAGCGGATACGGTTAGTCTTTTTCGTCGGCGATGATGTGAGGTTGTGTGCTGAAGTGAGATGTAGACTTCCCGTGGTCGCTGCACAACATCATCCCCTTCTGGTCCGGCGCCGAGCACCACGACTTCCACCACATGGCGTTCACGAACAACTTCTCGACGTCGTTCCGCTGGTGGGACAGGATCTTCGGGACGGACACCAAGTACCGCGAGTACCGTGCGCGCGTGGACGCGGCGAAGGGCGCCATGAAGAACGCGACGAAGGAGCAGCAGGACGCGATCGAGCGCAAGCTCATGGCGGAAGTCGAGGCGGAGGGCGTCATCGCTGAGGCGGAGGCCGAGGCGCGCGGAGTGCTTGGGGGGAAGAAGACGAAGGTGCAATAGATGTGCGGGTTGGGAACATATTTATATCAACTAATGTAGAGCGCGGATATATGTCTGGCGCCATGATCATAATTAACGACATTTCGCTGCCTTGGTGGAGGTGGCTATTATTGAGTCTCGGGTGGAAATATGATGCTTGGTAGCTGTGGGATAGCTATCGCTGCTTTGCGTGCAAACTTCCAGGACGGTAACTCTCGCAAACTAGCTACCTATCTAGAGGATGATCGATGTAATCTTGCCTGGTGGCCCATCAGTAAAAAGTCGGAAACATTACCACATATTGTGGGGTGGCACAATGCCGGCCAAACACCGGGGACCGGTCACAGGCCCGTCACGGCCTGTCACACCCCTCGTTCTTGAAACTTCGCTCCTGTACCATCCACAACCTGAAAGTGGTAAATTTAAAATAAGAATCCAGTAGATATATACAGTTTAAACAATCTGTTGAGGCCAGAGCTTAAATTTTGCATCTCTGTAGTATAAAAAAGCAAAATAATGTCATTTCCCCTGCAAAACAGGGCTTTCAACAGTGCAGATGAAATATCTTGCCAACAACAACACTACACCTTTTGCTCAACTGAGATAAAGTGATTATAATTTAAATTTAAACACTTTGTTGAGACCAGAATTTTAAATTATGTCCTCATTGTAAAGTTAGGGTATCACATTGGCCATTTTATGTAGGTTAGAGGAAATATATAAAAAATCTGGTCTCAACAAGTCCTTCATGTTACATAATGAAACATTTCTTTCTGTTGAAGTAAAGCACCAAAATGCCTTGCTGAGTAGATTTTTTGTAAACATTCCTGATATAATTCAACAAAGGTCTTCTAAATTGATGACCAGGGAACAATTTAGATGACCCAAATTTCTGTGAATCAGCTCTAAGTACATCTCTCATGATACCAAAATTTGAACCTAAGCTCTCTCTTTTCTTGTTGAATGGCAATCTCAACATAAAGTCGGCCATTCCTATCAAATTCGTGCACAGCCACCGTCGCGCACTGCTATTTCGCAGCACTGATTTACCATATTTCAGTCATACTTAATTTAAACCTAATTTATATGCTTTAAAATTACCTGCATATCATTTTTATACTTCCATCTACTATTTAAGAGCTGCTTTGGACCGTCACAGATGAGTGGTGCTCTCTCAAGCCTACAAACATCTGAAATTTGGCCAATTTTGGCACTGTTTCACGTTTTGTGACAGATCTTGCCGAATCAAGTCACGTGTGATGCCCCCGGCTTTGGCAGGCGTTGTGCCAACCCACATATTGCAACCGCTCTAATCATTATTGGTGGTAATGCTTTGGAGCAGCCTTGTATTGACCAACATATTATCATAATTACGAGAGCTCTAATATCTATACAGTTAGGAAGGTAAGCAAATAAGTTCAGACCTCAAAGCCCAAAAAACCAAAGCATCACAAATAATGCCCGCACAAAGAAGAAAGTGGGAACGGTGATCGATGGGGAGGAAAAAGTGGCTATCTGAAGGCGTAGAGTATGAGATGGGCAGACTGGAACAGAAGGACCACGGACCTCATTTGAGATCCAAGTAAGCGCGACAGAGAATAGGCTCAGCCATGCGAGGGAATGGAGAGCCCCATGCATGGTGTGCGCTGGTGAGTCAAGAGAGTACGAAGAGCGAGCGGAGACCACGATGATCGTCTTCCCGACATTCGGCTATCCCGCCACCTGAGTCCCGACTCCTCGTGCCTCAGAATCCACTCCAGCACGCACAAGCGACGCAGGACGGCGTTTCCGTGCCCAAGTTGATACAGCTACCAACCTGTCTGTTGGAATCATTGCTCGATTACCCAAGTAGGTAGTCGAACATTCCACCAATGACGAGCGCCTTCGAGGCGCGTCTATTACATTCTTACATTTGTGTTTACATATGTTTTCTATTTCCTAAATGACTTGTTCACTYRTATATAGTATTTTATAGAATATTGTAGATACATCTAGCTACCATACTTACATGTATATAAGGACAGTATGTAGGCAGAATATCATTAAGATTTTCTCTCAACTTCACCACTGCGCACTACTTTCTCAATAGGTTATGGGCCCCGAGAGGACTTAACCAGAACACACGACACATCTATTCTTATCGACATCACATCCCATCACTATTTTTAACTAATCGCCATCGACATGTCGGACGAACAAACATATGGAAGCTACCGTATGGAAC
>KN817584.1:18001-69853 GCA_000827495.1 Hypholoma sublateritium FD-334 SS-4
GGGCCTCTGAAGCAGTTTCCTAGGGTAGGCCACGTCGCGTAAGATGCTGTCCCGCTCGCGAATATATAGCTGGTTCAATTTCTTCCCAGCGTCGACGCGGTTGGCGCAGCATTATTCGGGTACGACTTCCAAGCACTCGACGGCGGTAAGGAGAATATTGTTGCCGATCTCTTTGACTCCTTTGCGAGCAGGGACGCCAGTCTCATCTCGCGCATCGTATTCCTTATGGGAGCCGTGTTTCCGATCTTGCAGAAACTGCCGACAAAGAAGAACCGAATCGTCAAGCATCTTAAAGACACGATGCAGGGCGTCGCGGAAGAGCTGCTGGCGGGAAACARCGAAGGCGGTGTCGACAGAGAGAAGGGAATGGGCGAAGAAAAGAGCATCATGGGATTATTGGGTARGCGGATGTTGATGCGAAGCTAATGAGTACTGATACWGGGTGCCCACCAGTSCAGGCTGAAACCAGCGCATCATCTGCGGGAATGTCTATGGAGGAAGTCTTGGCTCAGGTAAATTTTACGTCCCAGTTCCTCTTATTTTTCAATCATTAATCTGGAAATTTTAGATGGTACGTCCACCGTAATTCGGATGGTGGCCAAAGTTCATTATTCTTACCTTTCAAGAACGTTTTACTCGTGGCCGGTAAGTACTCGCGTAGAATTGCAAAAACTAAAGAACATGACCTTTCTATGTACAGGATATGGAACTACGTCCAGTAAGTCAAGAATGCGTTGACGTCTCGTTTGTGACTAAATGTTTCCTTTCTTAGGTAGCCTTACTGTCAGTTCCTATCCGTCTCTGGTCTCTCAGATCTCTATATTGAGGCGCCGTAGTGGGCGCTTATTGAGCTTTGCAGAACACCGGAGAAACAGCAAAGGCTTCGCAAAGAACTATCGCTTTTCGCGAGGACCGATCCGAATTTTGACCAACTTTCATCTGGCCTTCCCTCCCTCGACGCAGTCACCCAGGAAGTACTGAGACTTCATCCCCCGACCCGTGAGATCACTCGAGTGGTATGTATGCTATTTGTCGGACATAGGATATTCAGCTGAACTTTCGCTGACGGCAGTCTTATTCGCAGGCAATACACGATGATGTGATACCCTTTACTGCCCCGATAACCACAACATCTGGCGACCAGACGTACACTCTCGCCATAAGCAAAGGCACAGTCATCACCTCCCACATTCAATACATGAACCGCGCCGAGGTGTTCTGGGGCGCCAACTCGAAAGAGTTCGAGCCGGAGCGCTGGTTGGAAGGGGGGGATCGCGCAAAGGCGGAGGAAATCCACGGATACCGCCACACGCTGACGTTCTYTGATGGCCCGCGGTCGTGTCTCGGAAAGAGCTTCGCGCTCACACAATTCAAGGTACGYTCGGTGAGGGRATTTGGGAGATGTACTCGCCGATTAGCTGACTCGGAATGTAGTCTATCCTTTGCGTCTTGATACGCAATTACTCTTTCGAGCTCCCGGATGGTCCGGACACGAAGATCGAGAACCATCCCTCTCTTTTGCCCCGACCCAACGTAGCGGGGGAGATTGGAGCGAAGGTGCCAATCAAAGTCAGGCGCTTGGAGTGAATCGTGCACTAGCCTACTATGTTTGATTACAGAAATACTCCGCATTCATTTGGAAACGGGAACGATCATAATATAGAAGCAGCGCGTTTGTTTGTCAAAAAATGTGCGGGCGACGCTTCTTGCGATTATTGTCTACGAAGAGAGTCCTAACCGTCTTTGTTCCACTCTTCGCTGAAATCATCTGTGTGAAGCGAAATCCGACAATGCCGGAACACTTGGAGCTCAGATCACCCAGGTCCCAGGAAAGGGATGTGAGTGTGTGCAGATGGGGAGCGGCCCACGCAGCCAGCGCGCGGCGTTCAATGAAGTCCCTCCGACTGTATTCGGCAGTATCTAAATTAGTGCTGCTTGTTCACCCCACCAGCATCTTGAGCTTGAGCGAGCATTCAAGATTATCGACAATATTCAGAGGGGTCGATATACCGCAACGGTAGAGCCATTGAGCCATTGCAATTTGTACCCCCAGTAATTTATTCGCACTCGGACTTCTTCTATTTCATTTACTGAATCACTCCCTGGGCCGCTTCTCAACACCACATCCATCCGTGCTGAGATATATACAGCCATGAGATGGTCATTTATTAATATTGCTGGGCTCATCGAAGATGCGCTCGTTTCAGGGTAACATACTTTCTAAATATACAGGGGTCAGAGCATGTGCTGAAGTACAGCTAATGCACCAAGGATCGACATGAGYAGGTAGATGAGAGAAGGATTAGCAATATTGGACACCGTTCCAGAAGAATCCGCGTAAACCACAGAGAACRGCGCCACGGTCGGTGAGTTGTACGAGGAATTCTTGATGAGCGCCGCGGCCTGTTCGCCAACAGCATATGTAGTGGATCCCAGCTACATCCGTAAGGCTTCAGCATCGCTAAATATGAAAGGGATGATACGACCTTACATGAGCTGCGAGTTCGAAGGGGAACACAGAGGCGTCCGCCACACGAACATTAGCTGCAGGTAATATTTTTCATGAACACACAAACGTCGGAAACTCAGAAAAGAACCAGACGCACCGAGGCCGTGAACAAGTAAATTAGCGCCTACAACACCGCCCTGGGAAAGGGGCAGCATCGCACAGCTTGCYGTCGGATGGTACTGTGTATTCGCGCCATTCTGCACAAGCCACGCATCGATATCATCATCGGTCTGCACCGTTGGTCCAGGAGTAATCTCATCGCCGAATGCCGTCCCAAACGCGACGCCGACGTCACGCACGAGCTTAATACCCTGTCGCATGATAACAACATCTGCGAAGAAAAAATGTGAATATCGCAGTAGACGTCGGCGGAGTGCATCGTGCGCACCCGCAAAGTGGCTGTAATATTGTGGGTCAATGACGATGGGGTCAAATGGGTTGGTGGACGTGATGTACGTGCGCCCCGCGCTGAACGGGTGGTGGAGAGCCGCCTGGATGGTGACCGTGCCCGCCGACATGACGCTCATGAGCATCTCAATCTGGGCGAYGTCGGGCAGAAATTKCGTCGCCAATGTTTGGTAGATCGCTYTGTAACCCTCCACCACCTCGGGGTATTGGCTCGGAACAAGTGTTTCCGAGGACGTATTGAGTGCGTCGAGAATCTGATTCTGGAACACCGTTACAGGCCCGTTGAAGAGGTTTGTGCTGTTGACAAAGGCCACCGCGTCGTTTATCAGAGATGCGAATTCCGGGGTTTTCTGAGAAGATATTAGTCGGAGCACTCATAATGAAAGAAAAGTCGCACARAGAAATCGGAGCCAGAGCTGGCGATATTACCYGCAGTTTCAAAGGGAACATTCCAAACGACGCCGGCMGTCTATACAAAATCAATAGATGATYTGGACCKGTGATGCAGAGAATACGTACGAGGTGATCCTGTAGGTGCTGCCCAACTCCAGGCAATTCAAGYGTCAGAGGAACGCTCGCATTAGCCAACACATCCGCAGGTCCAACACCGCTTTGCATCAGTATCTTCGGGCTGCCCAGTACTCCACCCGCGAGGATGATCTCTTTCAGCACCCCAACCGTGACCCGCGGCGCAGCCGGATTTTGCGCAAATTCAATCCCCATTGCGTATAGGTTCCCAGAAGAATCTGTGTCGTTGGAAAGTACCACACGCACAACGGTTGATTCGGGKAGGATYTGAAGGTTTGAGCGCGGCGGGAGGGGATCGATATACGCCGAGCGCGAGTATGATCGTGTCCAGTTCGCAGGGTTGATTGAGGAGGCGGTGATGAAACCACCCATAGTCGTGCCCGCGTTCGGGTTCGAGGCTGGGGGGATACCTATGCTGGCGAGAGACGCAGTCCAGTTGCTTACTGCGTTGATCATCCTACAAAAAATATTCAGAAAGTGAAATGAAAAGAAGAGAAAGGGCATCACAGCTCTGGGTATGACACCTGCATGGGCCCGCCTGATCCATATGATGATGCGTCGTACGCGATAGGTAGATATTGCAGGAGCGCGTCGTTCGGTACAGTGAAGTTCTCGCTCTGCTTCATGTACGAATACATGCTATCCCAACCCCAATCGCCCCCTGCAGAGCCACTGGAAATTCCGTTGATCGAGTTCCARGCGTCCATTTCTACTGAAGACGGCCTGACGAGGTACATGGCGTTCATCGCGGATGAGCYTSCAAGTATCTGGAAACGGATTTAATACTCATGTCAAAGAGAGAACCCTCAACGTACTTTGCCCCGTGGCCATGACACCGCTCGATTGTTCAAGTTAACCTGTGGGACAGTTACATGCTGCCAGTCGTAGTCCGTGCCCACTATGGACGAGTAGTAGGCCCCATCGGGAGGATCTACCCAACGAATAAACGTTAGCGATACTTTCATAGCACGCAGCCTGTGGAKAGAAGGCGCTAGGTGCCAGCTTCGACGCACTTACGGAACTTGCAACTGCGTCACCCGACATCCCAGCTTCGAGAACGAGGACGGTGACATTGGGATCTTCCGAGAGCCTCGAGGCAATGACTAGGCCTGCGAGGCCGCCCCCCGCGATGATGTAGTCGTATGCCGCCTGCACGTCACCTTGGGCGATGATATCGCGCGAATAGAGGTCRCGGGGATGGTTTATGGATACGCTCCGCCCTTTCGCTAAGTAAAAAGCCACAATGATGGCTGCATATCGTATTTTCATATTCGTGATGGGTCGTTCGACGTTCGTTACGGGGCGTGCTAAAAAGTGTGCGTGAAACAAAATGGAGGGTTCCGCGGGTGCATGAAATGTTCGTGAAATGCCAGTGTCGTTATAAATGTTTGAAAGTCGTTACGGGCGGTCCAAAAGTGGCGGATGTTAGCTGGAAGTTGGACTTCAAAGGAAACTGAACGGTCTGATAGAAGAGAAGCGGGTCCTATCAGTTCAGCAAATGAATAACGTTAAGTCAAATGAGCGGTGGTGCCCACTAATATTTACGTTCGATTCCAGAGACAAAGGCCGCTTAAAAGGAGAGGCCAAAGTCCAACCGCAGTTCGACATCTTGGCGTCCGTACTGTCGGCGATGATGAACTGCTTGCCCAGGCTAGGCCAAAGTTGGCCCAAAGCTTCAACAAAGCTTGGCGTTATAATCCTGTTCCGTTCAGGYTCCGTTATGAGCGTGTACAAAGCGTTTATACCATCTGCGGTGGAAGGTYCAAGCCGAAATGTAGTAGGAAGGATGTAATGATTTTTAATAAGTTGCAGGTATCGGATCTCAGAAGAATCAAAGAACAGCTTCAAGACTGCTTCGAGTTGGGAAAGGCTCCGAAGCATCGGACTTCCCGAGTCCATTGGTGGCCAGCCGGCCCGGTGGGATGATATGTTGATCCACTGGACGCGCCCGCGCCACGCTGTGGTCACTGGTCAGACCCGTCCGACACACTTCCCCTCCCGTAGTGTAGTCAAACGCGACGTAGCTCTCATACACATCCTCATTTGACTTACGCACTGTCCTCTTTCTGAATCCTGAACCTCTTGCATCACAATGCCCGTCCCTGGACAAGCCGAGCCATCGGGCGGGCGCCTGCGCAGACAGTCGGGCGGCGGTGACGCGCAGCTGGTGGATACTGCTGGGAAAACAGAGTCGTTGTCGGCCGGGGTGCAGGCTGGAGGTACGTGGTCTGTCTTCACGGTGCGAAGCTGAGGCTTATTCTTCCCCCCAGGGAGATTTCCGCGCAAGGCGAAGGAGATCGTCGCGCCCGCGCCCTCTGCGCTGTCTGGCGCGGGTCGGGGATCAGGTACGTAGTTTTGTCTTCTATGGATCTCAAATAATCTCCGTCTCATGGGTAGTACAGAAACCAGCGCCGTGCGCAGAGCGCGAGAAGTCGCTCTAACTGCCCCAGATGAATCCATCTCAGAGCCCAACGCCGCGCAAAACCACGTTCATAAGTCCAAGCTCGCTAAAGGTTCGCCTACCCCCAGTCCGTTGCGAGTTTTCTCTTGGAAATCTTTACTGACGAGCTTTTCACGCACAGGGAAGCAGCGTACCGGGAACGACACGTTCAACTCTCCACCACACACCACCCGTGCATCTGGCGGCACGGTGCCCTCCTCAGGCAACAATCCGAAGGGTACGGCGTATTTATCTATCACACCACTTGACTATTAACATGCGGCTTCGCAAGGGAAAAAGCGCGCGAGGGAAGACGAAGACGACCGCATGTCGCCTCGAGGGAAAACATCGATGTCGATGGTTGGGCGCCAGCGCAAGGTGTGTATCTCGTTCACCTTGTATCGAACCAGCGCCTATCTATCTTTCATAGCGCGAAGTTTTCCACGCAAGGCAAACGAGGCGACGCGGAGAGCTCAGGCGGCAGGCGCGGTGGGACAGACCCGCGTGCGAATATACGCGCAGACGGCGGTGGCCGCGCCGCGACGGCACCCCGCAGGCCACGCGCGGTCGATGAACGACGATATGCGCAGAAGACAACACAGATACGGCGGGCGGCAAGCCGCGCGCGCACCCAGCGTCTCGATGCGGAGTGTCGGATCGCATCCGCGCACCGCAACCTCGCTGCGCGTCTGCTCCGACGCGCCGCAGGGCGCCCCCAAGGGCCAGTAAGCCGTGGCGGGCGCTGAGACATGACCGCCCACGATAGGTCCCTGCGCGCTGCCGGCGGCGCAACGCCGGATGGGACAGCGGCGGCGTCACATGTCCAGGACACGGATTCGGGCGTGCGCTCGGAACGCGCGGGCGTGCGGTGGACGGGAGCGGCGGTGCGCGTGTGTATGGTGATCTATCTGCACATTTATTCCCAGTGAGAATTGACCTTATATCACATGATTCATTTTATTCCAGCGGAAACTCAAAATCATACTCAGTAGACTGTAGTTTGATACAAATTGTTCGGAATAATTTTTGGGATGCAGGCGGTGAAGCAAATGACATTAAAAACAGCTAAATAATGATGTATGTCATATATTTGAATATACTGGGAGACATTTGCTCGACATTGATGCGGCAAGAGGTTAATTGCACCTTGATCGGTACGAAAACAGCATGGTATAAACAGCGCTAAGCATCTTTTGCGCTCGAAAGAGACTTAGAAAGGGCCTTGAAACGCTACATAAAACTATAGTGTTAGATAAACAATGAAATTTGGATTTATGGAGTAGCAAACCTCCAATTCCTCTGCAGGAAGGGCCGAAAAATAGACGGCAAACTCCTCAACCGTACCGTGGTGCTGTTCAACCCACTCTTTCGCACATAAGTTCCTAACAAGATAATTAGAATTTCATAGAAAGGATGAACCCATGGCTTACCGAGGCGTGACAGAATGCTTATTTACTCGCATTTTGTTCTGCCGTTTTGGCACTTTTTCGCCATTTTGTGTAGTTTCCGCAATAGGGAGCATTTGCCCTGAGTTCGAGGATGCTTGAGCTGGGTGCATAGGATTGGGTGTCGGCAAGAGAGGGGAAGGGGTAATAGACAACTGCGGAATCATAAATGGTTTGTTGACCTTGAGGGATCAATATGAGTGATTGAGGAGATGCAGCTTGGACTCTACTTACCGAAAATTGATATTGGGGGCGAGCACCGACAAGTTGGGGGCTTGTATCGACCATCGGAAATTGGCTTACAGCGGTAAATTGTTCCTTTAATTTGCTCACATCAGATTCGGACACAATGTGTGTATTATAACTCACCATGGGCACTGGTTGTGGATTGGCAGGCATATCATCGATGATATTGATACTCGGGGCCTTGAGATAGTACTCAGACACGAAATTACAATAGCCATGCACCATTAAGACATACCGAATCTAAAAAATCCGCAGGCGATGCCAACTTGGACTTCGAAGACTTCATCCTCTTACAAGACGGGTCCTCCGAAATCTCCTCGACAAGCCGTTTCGATGAACCCTTCGTTTTCGATTTGTCTGTGTCTTGCTTATTGACCCAGCTGCTTCGCCATTGGGAGTAGATTTCACTGGCAATCTGCTCACACTTCCAATCAAGTTCGCAAAGGCCTACCTCCGGGAATCTTGCCACCATGTCGCGATAATAACTGGTGCGGCTCGCAGCGTCCACCCCTTCAACCCAGCTGTGGAATACTTTGCCTTGCATAGCAAATCCGACAAAAACTGACCTAGCATAACGGCGTATGTCTGTGGCTCTCCAGCCATCAATGACTTCTCCGTTCTCGTGTTGAATGTAGCGCATTTTGACGTTCTGGCCTTGCGAAGCGCGACCCTTGCCCCGTTTGCCCTTGAGTCCACCACCATGCTGCTCATTTACATCATTACCGTCTTCACCATTACCGTCGTCGTCGTCGTCGGCTTCATTGTATTCAGCACCCTGAATCTTGATAGGGGCATCGTCAAGCAAAGTAATCTTGTTATCGGCCAGGGCGGAAATATACTCGTGTCGGAACCAGTAAGTGATGTTTGGATAGTCTTCACGTTTGAGAACAATATGTTCCCCACAAGAAACAGGAACACGTTGAAGGAGATGTTCATATGCCTCTCTAAAGTAAGGATTGAGTAATACAACAAAGATCCATAAATTGCAATACATACTTAAGTACCGAGTTCTTAGCTTCTAAACGAACGCGATCTTTCATAATATTGACATATTCTTGATGCATTTCGTCATACCTCGCTTGCAGCGAGCGATATTGTTCGATAGGAATAAATCTGCTTCCGCCATTGGCCTGAAAGTTCGACCAATTGGATTCGAAGGACGACGTGGATGGTGGCTGAATAACATACACTGAGTTAGTAAACCAAACTTCGAGTGATATGTATCACCCTGCGGTCCTCGAAAGCCAAGTGGTGCGGGATCGAGTACTGAGACGAACTTGTGCCAGCGCTATCTGACGTGGTAAATTGGCCAGCGGTTGGTCGTGCAAGCGAACTTAGATGGTGTGAAAATGGTTGAAAGCTACCGGATTGAGGGCCCTTGAGGTTGTCTGGTAAGCCGGCCATAGACTTGTAGGGAGTGAACGTGTACAAGAGGAACTCGAAAGGGAGTTCCCACCGAATATTGCTTACATAATAACCTCGTACCCATTCAGTGGTACAACAATGTTGCATTGCATTGACAACAGACTATATATTTGTGGCAAGTAGCGGGCGATAGGTATATACATGTTACGAAATTACTTGCACAGAGTGGAACTTGACTTGAACAAAATACGGCCGTTTATACATCAACAAAGACAACAGCAATAGTACACTGACCCCCCAAAGGAGACGCGCCTACGCATCGACAGAGTTCCTCCAACATGTGAAAGCTTTGATGACGATCGGGCGGGGAATGCGCGGGTGGTTCGGGTCATTGCTACGACTATACTTCGATGGGTAGGGATACCGTTTATCGTCATCTTTGTTTCGAGCTCGCTTCTGACCGTGGGTTCTAATGTTGGCATAGGGTGCCAGTGGATCATCGATTTTGCGCATAGCCTTCAGTGCATCTTTCAGAATATCTATGTATGCTTGGTGAGTGGGGCTGCTTATCAGAGGTGCTTTCATTTGAGGCCAGGTGACGTTGACGAGGCGCTTGAGAAAGGGGGCAAACGGTTTCCAATATTCCGTGAGGTAGGGCTCGATCTCTGCTTCGTAACACAATAAATCGATAGTTTTGTCCTTGTGGAGTTGGTCGCGATCAACTTCATTAAACCAGCGCGAAGTGGGAACAGAATCATCTGCCGAACGAGTTACTCCACAGGCCCCATCGTTGAAGCATACAATTGCCAAGATTGTTTGGAGGAGCGACTCGAGGTCATGAGCAGGTTCATGTATGTATTGTCCCTGTAGCTTTTTGTCGAGAGCCATGAGCGGCATGAAGGGAAGTGTCCCCTGAAGAAATTGACTGAGTGGATGTGAGGACAAAACAATCAGCAAAAAAACATACCGAAGTTCTATCCATCCGCGTGCCAACCTTACGAGCGTAATCGTAATCAATCACAATACCAGTAACTGGAATGTGTTCATCAACACCCTCCGCTGTAGCAGGTACAACCGTCCCATCGCCGGTATCCTCCGATTTTAGCTGAGCGGCTCGCTTTGACTTCGACACTCGCTTTGGCTTCGACTCTCGCTTTGGCTTTGGCTTTGGCGGTTGAGGATGAGGAGAACGGTAAATAACGATATTGTTTATGCTTAAATCACCGTGGACAATGAGGCATTTTTCATGCAAGTATTGTAGCCCTGAGGTGACCGATGAGTAACTTGCCTCTGTAAGAAAAACCCAACTCACATTGTGCACAGTCTAGCATGACTTTGATAAATTCTGCGCGTGAGCGGTAAGATGTCAATGAGTCACCAACAGGACCAGTTACGACGCGACGGTGTTTACGATCAGGGGGTATATTTGCCAACATTCCCCTTCGATCCTTGGTAGAGTCATCGAGGTCTTCCCCAATGATGAATTGAGGACACATTGCTCGGTATGCCTTCGTCTTCTTGTTTTTCTTATCGCTTTCAAGGCAGTCTTTGATGGTTTGAAGGGCGTCGATCTCCGAAAGCCCATGTTCGACAAGAATCCAGGAATCTTTGAGGACATAGACAGAGCCTTGGTGGTCTTTTACAATAAAGACATGTGTTCCGCGACCGAAGAGGATGAGGGGGGAATAGATATGTTTGACTACATTGAACTCTTGATCTTTGACTCGGATCTTCAAGACGTTGCCGGTGAAGCGATCGATTGTCATCGTAGAGTCAAAACCAAGTACCTCCGGCATAGCATATATGAGCCCAAAGATGATTTTAGCCAAACGGGCGCCGCCGTAGCCCTCTATGCCTTCCCATTGAGAAATACAAGTACCAGATCGATCCACATATACGAAACAATATTCGATGCCCTCATTAGAATTGCCCCGAAAGGCCAGACCGATTGCAAATCGACGGAATGCCTGTGCTTCGAACATTAGAGCCGTTTTCTCCAATATTTGTCGGATCATTTCTTGGCGCGATGCAGAGTAGGATACCTCCACGATCGCTTCAACGTGTTGCCAACGAGGTCGAAATCGGTTCTTGTGCAAGTATTGACGAACATTCCTGTTGAGGAGAACTATGTCGGGTTTGCGGAGGCGATAGCCTCCAGTCGGACCGTGTTTGTGAGCGAGTGCGCTGAAAGAACGGTCTTCGGCATAATCAACAACGACACCCCCCTCCTCCACAGCAGCGGTTACAATGACAGCGTCACTATCGTCGGAGTCGACTCCTGACTCGGTAGCGTATTCGCTGCCGTCCTCACTATCGTCCTCACTATCGTCCTGGGTATCGTCCTGACTATCACCCTGACCATCACCCTGACTATCGTCCTGGCGCTCGTCCATGGGCGTAAGCTCCTCGGCCGCTGGCGTGGCCTCGGGTGAAGTAGACAGGGCCTCCTCTTGACTCGGTATCGCTACGGGTTCCTCTTCGGGCTCCTTCAAAATGAGGCCGTGCTTGATTCCTAGGGCATGGGCAAAGTGATTGAGCCAGTCCTGCACGCTGTCCTCCGTGGTTTCGGGGAAAGAACAGAACTTGTGTGCGTCTTTATCCCAGCATTCACTGATCTCATCAAGGCAGGCCTTGTTAAAGGCTACAGGGAGCACCTCGTCAGCAAAAACCTTGTCGATCCAGTCTACCGTAGCCACGCTCGTCGGGGCATTGTTGAGGAGAGTGTTTGCTACAGTAGCGTTGATCTCCTTGCGAACGGGCTCTTTGGTTGTGCCAAGTGTCAATAGATGAGTTTGGCAGGGATAGAGGACACTTGGATATTCCGCCTCGATGTATTCTGCGAAGCGGGCAGGTTGGTATAGGGCTGTGTTGAACTTCGGCGGAGGAAAAGTGGGATGACAGTAACGGACTCTCGAATCCAGTATGTTATTAGAGATGCTCGCCCTCTCGAAATCTGCGAGACGTGCTGGATTACTGTAGATTTGAGCCATGGTGGTGTTGAAGAAAAAATAAGGTTTGCGGTGCTCGGCACTGTCGGAATCATCGTAGTCAAAATCGGTAATGTTTTCGAAGTCAGCAGAGCTGAAGCATGTTGAATCGAGAAGAATATCCGCCATGCGAGGTGGTCCTCGGATCAAAGATAATGGCAGTGTGAAGGGCATGGTGGGAGGGACTTCCTACTGAGTGGCGTCTCGAGGACAAGGTGAAACGGGCTGCGAAACTTTCCATTACTAAGTAAAGATGTACATTTATACGACAACAAGAAAGTCCCAATTACTTCCGTCCATGACGTCAATCTAGATGCCCATCCGCAAGACGAACTACATCGAGGCCAGGTCTCTCCACTAGAAAATAATGCTTATCGCCAGTTTCATGCCCTTCCAATTTGTGAGGTACCATGGCTACAACGGAGTGAATTTGAGAGACGTCGATAACTTGAATTGAATCGTCGCCGAGATACTTGCAAGAAACGAATGCCCCGTGTGAAGCTTCCAGTAGCTGCGGATCAGGTTGAGAATAGACTGAAAGGACTGCGAGTGTATGGACAGCATTCTGCTGCCTGCAACGAAAATAGTATAAGACTTCCCCCAAACCAGTGGCACTATTGCCTGCAATGAACTGAATTATGAATGCTCTAGTGTCAGTATGTGCCTAAAATGTAATTCCAGAGACTCTTGCCTTCACGTTACGAGCAGTTCGGATCTTCCCTAAGGGTTTGAGAGATTCCTTCCAGCGAGACCTGGCCACCTGACCATTGGGAAGCTGAAGCCGAGCCCATCGGGTGATCTTTGGACACCAGGAGGAGTTGCCGACGGAGTAGCGCTCCGCACCCGCCCGGCGGGCGAGATAATGCAAAAGTGCACTGGCCTCTGGAGGACGCATCGAGCGATCGTACCTATCTCGAGCACGAAGGAGTATATATCCCTGTCCAAGGTCAACGGCGCCTCGAGGTAAAGAGGGGGCTGGAGGACCAAGATCAGGTATCATTGCTGTCAATGCATTCACCTGACATCGAAGTAGTCCACGTCGTGACAGGTTCGCATAAGGGTTAGACGGCTGTCGGATCTCTTCGCCCAAATTTCCAATGGTGCGTTCCATGGTCCATTGCGATGAACATATCGGTGGGCCTATTCTTGTAACCTCAGGCACGAGGTGCAGTAGAGCGTGGATACTTTGCCGGCAAAAATGTAAACGGCTCACTCGTCGCTGATAGTAAAAGGTCTCGAATTCTTCTACGAATGATCGGAGAAGATTGCCAGCCAGCTTCAGGTCGTCGGCACGGATGTGGTGTTGTTGGATGATGCGCATCGCACGTACAAGCTTGCAGAAGTGAGAGTAATACGGCTCGGGAAGAATGCCATACAGGAGAGCGGGTGCCAATCCGTAGAGGTATAGCAACCATTCCCAGGCCTTATAACCGCTGTTGATCTTTTCCGCAATGTTACGAGGTGGCCGATCGAACGAACCTGGGAGAAACGGAGTAGCAGCTGCAACATCTCTTCCATGAGTCTCCCAAGTCTCCCCATTGAGCACAGCCCATGGCCAGTTGGAAGGCGGATCGTCTGTGTCGTGATCGAAGGCGCCTCGCCATAACATGACAAGTAGGTCTGAGAGGTTGAAAGTTCCCAAGTGCATGATATCCGACCCGAAACATCCTGGGATCCCGAGAATATGATTGGGACTGAACCCCAGAAAAATCGTGGGCTTTGTGATGCCAGTTTCTAGGCGCCGTCTTTTGTATTGAGTCTCGTTTGGTGAGTTGAGCAGAAATTTGAGGTTGGACAAGTATCGATTAGATGAGGAAACAGCGGAAAGTGTGAATGGTAGATCATCATGATCGCATCCCGCCATCACGAAGTCGACAGGTTTCATGAGCGCCGGGTAATAATGAGGTCCGTTTGGCTTGTGTCTGCCTGGAACAGGGCAATATAGGCGACATCCAAACTTGCCATGGTGCCCTACTAGGCCATTCAAGTAGGCCATTGCCGGTCCATCTGCAGTGTTTAGAGCAAGAAACAAATGTGAGATAAACTTTTCATTTGCGTAAGCATCCCAGATGTGCAAACCTTCGAGCTGAAGCGCGCAGACATGATGCAGTCCCGGGAATAAGAATGAGTCGATATTCTTCGGTTTATTCGGGCCGGGGATGAATCCGCCAGGAAGGACATGTCGTTTCTTATATCGTTTGTCGGGTGAGAGGTCCATGAGGACCCATAGATATATGAAGCAGTCTGAGGCTTTGTGAGCGTAAAGTTGTGCGCCGTCGATTGAGAGCATGAGAACGATATCACTATCTTGAATTTTCCCATTTCGGACGTTTTCGAGATAGTCACTACCGCTATAAAAGTCATCGTACGAGGATAGATTGCCTGAATTTGCCTGAAGCTCTCGAATTATTTCCCAGGTTTTCCATCGCCGATAATAGAAATTTTTAGCACTCGAGGCGTTGCGCCATAGAGCTTGGAGGATGGGACCGAGTAAGATGGTATGAAACTCTTGCTGAGGCCTCTTCGTATACGGACACAACTTCGGTTCATTACATTTCGGGCAGCAATCCAGGTTTGCAAATGGCCCCGTGAACGCGAGGCAGCTGTTCTTGCACATAGGGTGAACAACGGAGTCGACTCCTGTTATGTCGCTGACGTGGCGGTTCATCTGTTCATACGAGGGAACATGATTCATAGGGTACCGTCGTACAAATGCATCCCGATTGGCATTGTAAGTTTTGACGGAGGAGTTGATATTGGCAAGGAAAAGATCGAGGCCAAGGCGAATATCGGGGGAAGAACCAATGTCGACGGGTACGGTAGGTGGGTTCCTCATCCGCTCGATAGCATTCCGATCCATTTTGCAATGAGGGTCATCATGCGATGCAGACTGAAGCGCCCGAATAAAATTTACAGCCGTTAGCAAGTCTTCGAGGAGGGTGTCCTCAAAAATACTCTTGTAATTTGGCAGTGTAGACACTGAAGAATTCTCTGACCGAGGACCGCTAGCACTGTAATCTTTGTCGTTGCTGGGATTCAAGTCGAGGCATCCGGGATCGGGATCAGAATCATCGTCGTCAGGCTCCTCAAAGGCGGCTTCGATATCAGGACGGCTCTCAGATTGTGCAGCAGGACTTGGCGGACCAGAGTCTGTTGGGCTGGCTGGCAAGGGTGCGTTGGAGTGATCAAGGGCGAAAAGGGTAGGGGGTTCAAGCTCGGACAACTGAGAGATTGTTTCGGTAGATGGCGCACATCCTGGGGTCTGAAAAAAGTATATAGTACATTAGAAAGATGCAATTTGTAGTGGGCTCAAAGACTTACAGATTCGTTACTGTGGATATTGGTAGGTTGCTGAGGGACCGGTGGTGACTCAGAAATTAAGGCGGGAGTGTCGTCTTCACCAGTGGTCTTGTCCAGGTCTCTGAACCCGGCGTGTTTATGGTACAGCGCTTTAGATACGTTGCGTATACGACCTTTACAGCCACCTGTGCAGGAGCATGTATAAGTCGGTTTAACACTTGCATCCGGGGCCTCAGATTTCTTGCGTTTTCTGGTTCTACCTGTGGCCTTGGGCATAGAGGAAGATGGTGGTAGGATTGGGAATGTGCTTAGCAAAGCGACTTAGCGGATTGTGGATTTAGCATAATTTAAACCTAATTATAGTGCAGTGTGCGCGTTCAGCGCTACGTGTCGCGCAAATATATTGCATCAAACAGCGCTGTGCACCCTGTTTTGCGGCCATTTTTGGAGTGTACAAGGTGTTCAACGAGTGCTAAGCACTAACTTATTTGTTTTCAATTCAGAGGCATTAGTGGAGCCGATAAAACAAGCTAAGGAGGTGCAGCGCGCGGGAATATATTATGATGACATAACTCAGACCTAACCCAAATATGGTCAATTTTCACTGGGATTTATTCCCACCCCCGCCCCGCGACTGATGGCATGCCCCGCGCCCCCCGGGAAGCTTTGTATCCCTCAAACATCACACCACGATGCTCAGACTGGTATTTAAAGTAGATAAATCATGCCTATGGCACTTTAATAAAGTTATAATGGTAAATTTGTGATGAGACTCGCGTAAGGCAATTCTTCTTGGATTCTTCGGCGAGAATGCGACAAGGAACGTGGGAATGATGAACTTCGTCGAATATCGTGGTCAGTGTGAGCGTGTACTTAGCGCTCAGCGCTCATCGACATCGCTGTAACAGGTACTTATTTAGAGAATACAGAGCGTGCACAGTATGTGTGATACTACATGCCTAACCCTTTTACGATGATGAGCCCGTGCTCACGCCAGCCGCGAAATTCGACGAAGTCCAATTCGACACGTGACCGGATCAAAGCTTTCCCGCGCCCTTCGCCGCTTTCCCACATTCGACGACGCACATCGTCCGACGCCGCCCCGCCTTTCCAGCACATTGCGCTCCATTCCACGCCACATGCACCGATTCCCAAAACAATCCACCGGCATTCTACGTATCCGCGGCCGGTGCGTGCTTAATAATTCGTTAGCGCGCGGTGCTTTGTCATGCATATTTAGGCGCCCATATTTGGTATCGCATTGCCTTCACTTCCGTTTCTGTAGCTTAGGTTTCCATTCCGCTTCCCTAAAACCTTCACCTTCACACTCTAGTACATTCTCTTTCCTCCTTTCTTTATAAACTTCTGCATTTCACATACAAATTATAGTACACAAAGTAGGTATATAAAGACTGTAAAAGCTCTACAAAACAATTCAATAAGTTTTCATTCATGCATTAAAATCATCGTTCCCCTCTTGTCTTCCTAATTGCACTCATCCTCCTTGTCGCGTCTCTTTATTGCGTCTCAGAGCGGTTCGAAGCTAGCGCCGTAGCTTACGCTCTTTCGTAAACTCCAAGTCAGAGATACCTGCCGAGTTCCCCTGCACAACCGTTGTGTCGAAAGAAGCAAGGGCTACGCGGGCCACCATTACCGTAGGCGCCATTCCCTAGGAGGACAGCAATCAACAAAGCATATTCGCGATGGAAGGAAAGGATACGACGAACAGCAATGATACAGTATACCACGCCCGTATACCCCTGAACGATAATTAACCTCCACTGATTCAACGGAACTGCGCCCACAATCGCGTTTACAAAACACATCACTGCATACGGCGTTGCGGATTGCACAATCAGCTCCAAAATATTTTGGAATGAACTTCGTGTGCGGTGCAGTCCGTTACGACGCATGAATGAGTGTATCCGGTAGACAATAAGCAGGGTAGTGAGGAGCGTTGTTCCTAGGGTCATGAAGAGCGCGGCGCTGATAAGATGGTTCAATGTGTTGATCAGTGAGGGCGTAGTGGGGTGAAGGTGGGCGACGCAGCCGATTATTATATTGGACAGATTTAGGACTGAGAGGTAGTTAGCGGTGATTATCATCTCCTGGATTGGAAGGTGATACCTATTTCCGCAGAAAGGAACGTTAAAGAAACTGATATTACACGGAGGGATTTGTCCCAAGCATTGTAACATCTCCATATCTATGAAATTATAAGGAACGAAATTCATATTGGAACCAACGTCGATCTCACAAGCAATCCATCTGAGAGGCCTGATATAATCGTCAGGCAGATATCGTCCAGCAGATTTTCCCAGCCGCCGGCGGTAGTAGTCACTGCGTAAATGAAAGTCTCTATTTTTGGCTGTCCAGTCATTGATAAAATTGTTTTTGTGTTTTCCCATTGCACAGCGAACTGTGAAATGTTGGCAACATATATTATGGTAATAGCTGCGAGCACCAAACAATTTTGAGATGATTTTTTTGTCACTGTAAATAACACACTAAGCATTCATTGTAGAAAGCCGGGTCTTGCGGTTAACTTACAATAGATGAACATTGTGCCAAAATAAACTGTGGTGTATATTCCTAGAAGACGAATGACGTCAGTAAGTAATGTAATTCCACATAATAATTACAAGAGAAACCTAGTAATAGGATGGCCAGCATTGTAGAGTTGAAAGTCATACCGAGGTATGAGTCCTGAATGGAAACGGATGGCATATCTTCTGTGGTGGGGATGATAAGAGTATTAGCATTTGCTTTAAGTAGTGCCGACCTGATTATTGTGGATCATTTCCACTAGGCCAAGAAATTGTCACCTCATCAAATCACTAGTACTAATACTAATAGGCAAAGAAGTGTGCATATTACAGGACACACCCATCAAACCCACTCGATAGTATCATTTGAGCATAGCAAAGGCGGCGGCGCTGCGGACAATCACTAGTCTCTGAGATAGCAATTGTCTCGTATTTAAAAGCAATAACCTGATGGTCTATTAAGCCGCGGCCGCAAACCATGCACAGCTGCCCGAATAGTCCCAACTAGCGCGGCTCGAGAGACATACATTGTATTCGGCGAAGTAAGCTAGTCGTAGAGTAGGGTATGGTAGTGAGGAGGTTTGTAATGGAACTGCTTCTCGCACAGGATTTTTAACAGATGACTAACCAAAAGGGCAGACTCAGACGATCAGTACAAAATTTCAACAAGTTCCCATGATGATCACCACGAATAAATAAGTTGTTGGAGTCGAAATACATATTTCCGTAGCTGTTCAACAAACAGACATCGCATGAAGACGCTTCCGCCATCATAAGAAGACCAGCCGTATTACAATACTCCATTGAATACGAAGCATGAAAGTCGGTTTAGCATCACAAAAGTGCTTAAAGAGAATCAGCGCTGTCGATGAATGGTGTGCTTCGACTAATCAAACACACACGCGATAAACATAGTTCATCCAATACGTGATGAATTGACAGCACATAACACACACAGAGATACGTCGCCGTGCAATACTGCCCATCAGACAATGCAAACCGTGAATTTTCCTCGGCGCTCAAATAATGTATCGCCAGACAAGCACGACGCCTTGCCTGATTCGCATGTCCAAATTTCGCGTTATACAACCGGGCCTCCATACCGGCTCGGCACACTGCGGGGGCACATAACGGCGACAGCTGCCCGTTTCCCGATCGCGGCCGCGGTACGCAGCTGGTTGTCAGCGACGTGTGCGCGACTCGTTCATTCATTCCACCAAGCGACGGGCAGGTAAATTGGTGACCAGCCGGAGAATGAGTAGGTCGGGATTCTCCTCTCCCATAGAGGGAGCGGTTACCAGTCTGACCCGCAGGACCGTGGCGCCGAGTCGTGCGCGTGCGGCCCGGTGGCGATGTGCGGGTGAGCGCCCGGAGTGTCTGCGAATCGCCGGCGACCAGACACGCCCATAGCACACCGTCGTCTCCGGCGATGCGGGGCGAGGGACCGCACGCGCGCCCCGGGCTGCCAAGCCGCGGCAGGCGCTAGACACGACAATGCGCCAACGAGTCCCTGCTGGATGCGGTCGACGCCAGGTGGGGCAGCGACGGCGCGACGCGTCCGGGACACGGGCGCGGGCATGCTTGACGAATGGGCGGCCGTCCGGCGGGCGGCACCGGGAAATCCGGCAAGCTGGGGCCGGTCACGCGAGCGTGGGCCTCGAAAATATATCCACTCCCGTCCGCCTCATCCACATTCCCGCACCGCGGCGCCTTATCTTGTCATCGTATGTATCCACGTTTCTATCCCTGCCGTCGGCGCATTTCTGGTGAATGAAGGTGCATCATTTCTTGCTTGATCGCATAGATCTGCAGGCTAATCCCCCTCCTTCGGCTCCCTTTTCCACGCTGTGAGCGCGCCAACGCAAGGGCACTCGTGTTGATCATCACCCTCTTTCAACATACGCGCCTTTCGTGTTGTGCGTTCGGGTGTGAACTATCAGCGGATTCTCTGTTGCCGTGGCACACCGTCTCATGTCTCGAGAGCAATCACCGCGTCGCCTACCGCCCACAGTGCCACTGTTGCTCAGAATCTGCGGCAACCAAACATATCCCCAACCCATACACTATTCGTACCGCAGTGCACCCTGGTCCCTAATACGCCGTCTTGTTCGTCCAGGAGCGGCGTGCGCGCCAACGCGGGTTCGCGAAACAACCCCACTCACGGCGTGCGTCGCATCGTATGCGTCGTGCGAGCCGTGGGCGTGGTTGAACGGTGTTCCAACCTGCATTGTCTCATCCCACTGCTCCGTCGCTCCGTCTGCCATCGCCTTATTCCAGTGCATTTATGGTGGAGTGCACATCGTTCGCCTTTCCGTGCTACGCATACGGGTAATCACCATGTCCGTGCCTTCATGGATTAATCCATCATATGTAAAGCACGACACTTGTCTCTTGCAATATCTTTACTAGCTTTCCGCCCCAATGCATCCGAAACTCCCAAGGGCATGCTATCGTCGCCCTCTTTGTAGTCTTCCAGGTCGGGAAAGTCCAGATCCAACAGCATTCCGAACTCGATGGAAGATTGGAGAGCACGGTTGCCATCGGGACGGCGTATGTCATTGTATATCTCCGCAATCTTGGGGATTAACTCCCGTGTAAGTATTGGATGTATGACATAGTAGGCTTGCTCAAATGTACGCGTCCTATCCGAATATAATTGAATGCGTTCGCATGAGATCCGGCTATATACTGGCCTCAATTGCTCGACTAGCACCCGCGCCTTGATACGGAGGCATTCCGTGTGCCTGCGTCGTAAAACAAATTGTACGAATAAATGAAACGACTGAGATACATACTGCGTCACCTGCTATCAGCACCCTCCCAAATGAATAGCTCTCCAGGGCAGAATTCTCCATTGACCATTGCCCACACACTCGTGTGCAGATCGCACGCCATCGGAAATACCCAGACTATGATCGCAGATGATGCACTACTGGGCCAGCCTGGAGTCAGCCGCAGCGGCAGATAGGAGTCAGCCCTGGGCATATATAAACGCGCGCATGTTCGCTATTTTAATTCTTTATTCTTCACTCCCGACGGCCATCTTACTCTCCCTTTTCCTAGACAGTCGCTCGTATATGTCTGTATACGACCTTTTCCTTTGGCGTACACAACTTCTATTTCGAGGTGGTCTACCTCACTTTCATTGCTGAGTAGGTCACTCGATTCTAAGACAGGTAATAAGCGGGATGTCAGCGATTATTGTAAGTAAAATTCAGTCTACTTTTCAAGCGTCTCACACAGCGTACAGGCCAACTTTACGATCGTCACTCCGGGAACTTGACAATTTTTTACCGCATCCCGAATGCATGTCCTGGATCAACCTTGCTCGTACCATCACACCAACCTCCCTTTCATATCAGATGCGCCGATTGGTGACCTCCCTTCTAATGAGCGCATGAGTCTTATTTCGGGAACGACGCTGGCCTTTCTCGGAGGGGCTGCGTGGACTGGAAATTGAAGATCCTGCATACGCTCATGGAAGGGAAGCATATCAATCCGTGTTTCTCTTAGTATACCTGCATGTAGGCTCACATACTCCTCGATGTCCTTCCTATACGCGCCTATGAATACATTTAGAAAGGGGGTTCTCTGTCATGAGCTATTAGAAAGTGAACATGCCGCTATTATAGTTCAATGCGAGCTATTAATTATTTGGTTATTAACATGCGTCGGCGAAGATGTAGACATATCAATATATATAGCGATCGAAAGCTCTAGACAGGACCATACGCTCGATGCGCCAGGAGCATCTGGTTGGACGTCGAGGCCGCCCGCACGGCATTCTCCGTAGCGCGGCTATCACCGCATCACCCATCAAATGGCCCGTGCGCGCATTCGCTCTATATAAACCTCGCGTTCGTGAAACTGAATCTTCACCACTCTGGCCTTTTGGCTTAGATCAAGTGTAGTATCTGTTCTTAATAGTTTAACCACTATTATGGAGGCACCGCCTCCATTTCTGGTTATCTTATTTTTGCCGCCCCAGCTCCTCGGGCTCTGCTTGCACCCCTCGGACGCGATGACCTTGCCGCTGCACTATTGGCTTGCGTCGTCGGGGGATCCTCTTTTCGAGGTCGCTTCTCTTTGCTGCATCCTTGACTTCCCATCATTTGATGTGGATTTTGAATGTAGCAAATGGATGTGATTAAGAATATTATTTATGTAGATTCTCTGATTTGTTCTATCTCACTGGATGAATGTTTTTCCTCCTTGTGGGAGCCCATTTAGGGAGAATGGTTCCATTTAAAGGTATGTGCTTTTGCTTGATCAAGGCTTGATTGATGCCTCCTTCTCCAGTGCCCGTGCTTATGATGTTCCATATGACTGATGGGACTTGCTATGGATGTGAGGGTGACGGCATTGGCTGCGCGGGGGTGTTCATTGTATGACATACTGTACAAACACCGGTAACGAATCACTTAAGCAAAATTTGATCCCTGTGCGGAATCTTCGCTCCTAATCACAAAATAAAAACTACAGTGTGAGACTATAGCATATTGTAGACATTTTACTTGTGTTTGAATAATTACTAGGTGAATGTAGCACTCGTTATAAATTTATTTTGTAAGAGAGTCTGAAATTGTCRAAATCGGGCCGATTCCTGGGAAACGAATCAGCCCATTTTAGCCGATGCCGAGAGCTGCCGCTCACCCTCGCTTACCTCTAATGTGACGGCTTTCCGACAACTTTCATTCAATTGCTCAGCACCTGGATACTTTCCACCTTCCATATAACCTTTAAAGGTGTAAATGGGCCTTGTAGCAAATATATATTACTGTTTTACCTGTCTAGAGCTACTTAACCCAGATTATAGGCTGTGCTAATATATGATTTCTGCTGGAGAAATGCAACTGTCTAGCAACACATGTATAGGTACAACATGGTGTTCAAAAAATCCGGAAAAAAATCGAATTTCACTTTAAATGGACACTTAAAAGATAAATACCATTTCTGAGTGGTAGAGATTGGCCAACATGAATTAATGCTCATGTACTTGATGGATATAAATTTTTGGATAAAAGTGTAGCATCTTGATGTGTTCACTGAATTGTATAGTATTCACAAATGTATGAGGTTATTTAGAGCCATAAATCAAGTTTACGTACTCATATCCTTCGTACACAAAAGGAATGAAGAGGATCACATCGATACTCAGCTCAATTCGAAGGGATAAAGATAGGTAAAGATGCTATAAATCTAAATTTGGGCTTGAGACRCAACCCTCTGATTTAATCATATTCCTACACCCTCAATTTGTGCTCTATTGCCACAATGTTTTCCGTGAYTCTTCTAAATATACTGAACCACGTATATGCCAAATTTTAAAGGATTCGGAGCAGTTCTTCATACCGAAAATGCAGACTGATTCGTTACTATTGATGATTCGTTGCAGGTCACATGACAGTACTATGTGGGATTGATTGATGCCGATAACGAGACAAGACTCGCATAATATTTCATAGCACAATATTTCATAGCACAACAACGAGACGCACATGACTATCCTTGAACAGAAGTCGAAACAACCCACCTACAAAATCCAAGGAACAGTGGAACCTGTTAGAAATACCACATCCATAGTTTGCAGAGACTCTCTGCTGTTTCCTTCCAGGCGGTTGTTCTGATCCAGAGTGAGCCCCGCCTGGCCGTTGATGGTAAACTGTTCGCGCCCGTTTTATCCAACATCATCATCACTTGCACTCCGGTCAGTCGTGCCTGCTTCGGACAATCCCGGCGGTGGCAGGCATCTTGCACGCACGTCCGCACATATCCCCATCAAGAATGCGGCATGCCATATGCAGCAAGCATACATACGCCAAACTACAGTGTCTTGCATATTGATTTGCAGTCCGATTCCCACAGAAAATTTGTTTGGCTCTGTTGTTGTGTCACATCTGATGTCACTTCAACCTAGCCGAATCAGATAAGCCCAGCGCCAACCCAGCGCCAGTGAGCACTGCTCAGAAACACTATCATGGCACCCCCAATAACACCCGAAATACGCCAACGAATACTTTCCTGGCATCACAATGATGGAATGTCAGCTCGAGAGATTGCATCACTTGCGGCATGCAGCGAACGTACTGTGTACTACATCCTGTCCTTTGATCGCGATTATGGAACAGATGTCAATCCCTTTGCACGAAAAACGGGGCGGACTCGAAGTCTGGATACTGGTGATATGAATTATATATTTTCTCTCATCAGTGCACGGCCAAAGATATATCTAGACGAACTCCAGGAGGAGCTATTCAATTCACGCGGTGTAGAAGTTTCCATTCCAACACTCTCAAGGTCTTTGCGACGCTGGGAGATCAGTAACAAGCAGGTGGCACACGAGGCTCTTGAGCAAAATGAACTTTTGAGAGCAACATGGCAAGCTGAGCATGGTGATGTACCAGCAGAGTTTTGTGTGTGGCTTGATGAATCCAGCGTCGACGATACAACAAATCAGCGTCAAACTGGATGGAGCCCAATTGGACAAGCCTGTGTATCACGCGATACTTTTATCCGAGGGCAGAGATACTCCATTCTTCCTGCATTGACATCAGAGGGAATTGTCGCACTCGATATTTTTGAAGGATCAGTCAATAAAGAAAAATTTATTCAATTTATCAATATGCAAGTGGTACGAACTTTTCCATCAATGATTAACATCCGTTGAAAATTCAAGTATTCATTCAATATTTCAGGCACCAAAATTGAACCCATATCCGGGTCCTTCAAGTGTTGTAATTCTGGATAATTGTGCTATACATCACGATGAAGATATCCGAGAAATTATTGAAGATCAATGTGGTATTATTTTTCCTTGTATTCCTCGACAGACCTTGTATCAATATCTTGAATAGGTGCCAGACTTGTATTTCTACCGCCGTACTCTCCGGATTTTAATCCTATTGAACAAGCTTTTCATTCCATCAAATCATGGCTTCGCCGTCGTGAAGCTCAGGCAACAAATCATGCAATCCGTCCGTGGCTTATTCATCAGGCAATATTATCAGTTACTGATACTATGGCACATGGATGGATTGGAAATTGCGGCTACTTTTTTGCAGAAGAAAATGACGAGTTGTAGTAACAATATATACAGTTTGAATTCGAAACACAAGGGGATTATTGTACTTTAAACACAACCATGGTCGAGGAAAGAAAAAATGTAGTTATGTGGACATTGTAGTATCCCTAATAAGTTTAGCGGCCTGTCTGTTATGCCACGATTTACAAAACAATTTAAACTTTACAATGGTGCCTTTGGAAACACCGTCAAGTATAGCAGCAAGGTCAGTATCAGCGATAAAAGGAATGATGTCAGGGGTGTAATCCTCGAGGACTAAAGCGGATGCATAGGAAAGTAGATCGTGACCATCATGCTTCTGAAAGCTTAAAAGACAATCATTCACCTCCGAACCTCGCTCAGGGATTGGAGAATCGGGGATAGGTGCCGAGGAAGTGTTTTGGCGCTTCGGAGTTGAGTATTTGACTGGAGAACTACTGGTACCAGACAGTGTTCGCTTTCGGGTGTCCTTCGTGGTAATAAGAGGAACTAGAGCGGTAAGAAAACCCATCAGTTGCTGCGCAATATGGACAGTCTGATCTGGAGAGTGAGCATCAGGGGATGTGGCGAGAGATGATCCTTGTCCACGAGGACCAGTGCGACCGCGAGACTTTGGCCCGTTCATACGCCCATCACGAGCACCGTCAAACGCCGGAATATTTGGTGGCTCATGCTTAGTTGCATCGCCTGCAGCCTAGACTCCCACCAGCCAGTCAGTTTAAAGTTATTGCGCTCTAAAATAAGAGACAACATACAATTGCGGCAGCCCACAATTTGAATCGGTATGGATTCAGCCGAACATGTTCACCGTGAGGTGGTATGTAGCAGTGACCAGCTTGGCCGTGTTCAGATTGGTGAGTCTGGCAAGGCCACCGTTTCTTGATTTCGACGATGAATTGGCCGTGAAGCTGTACGTCTTCGCTGAAATCTTGAACTTTGGGAACCTGTCATAGTTTTTAGATGCTGCGTGAGATAAATATCTTCCGAGATTTGAATTTGACTTACCCGAGTCCCATAAACAAGTTCCTCATCAGTAGATGCTTCTGTAGCCTTCTCGACGCCAGGAGGAAGCTAATTATTGGGGTGTATTTGTAATCAGAACTCAAACGATGGAAGAAACCATGAATACTTACGGTTGGCGTGATGCGGTACCCATCCATATGATCAAGATCAATTTCCACCGAAACTTGAACCTTGCCTTTGTTACTTTTTTGAAGCAATGCCGCCAACGCAATATCAAAGTCCCCATCCGTTTGAATGGATGGAGCACCAGATTTACCGCCACTGAAAGACCAAAACACGAAGTCAGAAATAGAAAGGTAGCTTAAAATAAACGGAAAGAATTACCTAGAACCTTTCCACCACAGCTTGAATGGCGGACCCGAATGAATTCCAGGGCTAAACTTGTCAGCCAATCCGTGAGTTGAAAGAAATGCCTTTATGAAGTCGACACGACAGATGCCTTCGAGCACGATGTTGTCCATCTTAATAGTCTGCCCCTTTTTTTTGGCAGCAGCTGTGGAAGCTCCACGACGTGAATTAGTGGGCGCGGCAGCAACTGGAAGCGCAAAAACGAGGCATATGTTGACGAGATGCCCTATAAAATAAAATATACTGCGTCAGCAATGTTAGATGGCGCCATAACCTTTCAAAAATATATTACCATCCCTTGATGCGTCCGGGAGGTCTCCAGAGTTGCTGGGCTGAAAGGTTGTGAGTTCCGAAGTGAGCAAAGATGGAATTGGTGCGGGTGGAGTTGGAGTGATCCGGCTAGAAAGTTGGTCATACATAGCAGAGGCGGTGGGAAGTGAGCGAGAACTGGGATCAATGCCATGTTCCCGCAGTGTCTGATCCATCTCGGAATGCTCATAGTAAAATTGTGGTGGTTCTACCCCACCATCTACATAGATTGAATTGTCAATGGGTACGGAATTGAGTCAATAGAGCTACTCACCTATCCAAGACGGATTCAAGAGCCACCCTTCAGAAGCAGGCCTTTTTCGAATGGTAGAGCTCCCCGCAAATACATTTTCACGACTATGAAGGTAGCTAGCAGGCGATTGATTGAGAGGCATTAGAGTTGCTAAGTTCTGAGCACCGGGAGGGATTCGAAGCAAGCAACGATACTGATACATAAAAACCCAATATCTACCTGCTCATATACCTCGTTCTGACTGATCTCTGCATCTTCGGACTCTCTACGCAATACCTCAGCACCGAATCAAAGCTCCCTGTCGAGCTCCATTGTAAAAGGAGGTTCCATCCGCATGTTTGAAGCTAGCTGAATGAAGAGACAGCATCAGGCCCTTGATATTTGAATGGTCAATATATAAAAATTTACGGAGAAATGATTCACTCAGCGGATAAGATCCTGCTTGGTTGTCGGGGCTTGCACAGGTACCCAAAAAACTGAAGGGGTGGTCCATCCTGGGCTCGCCGCTCGACAGAATGCTCCCCGGACAAGGAGCAACCTGATTGGAAGTATAGCAGCGTTGCAGATGCGGCATACGCACCTGTGATCCTGCGCTCGACACTTGGCGAGATTAGCGCTCAGCCGCCTCAGCGTCGTCGCGACCCTGGCAGACTGATGGGAGTCGGTCGCACAGTGTGCACCGCCCTGGCCATTGTGACCGACATGTAACGAGTAAATAAGACCAAACAAATTTTCTGTGGAAATCGGACTGCAAATCAATATGCAAGACACTGTAGTGCGGGGTAGGAACAGTGGGGCACTGCGCAGATCACGGCGCGTTGTGCGGCTGGGAAGCCGGCGGCCAGCGGAAACGGACCGCGCTTCAAGCTTCCGTAGTCGCGGGTGATATGAGAGCGCCTCGATGAGGGCGCCTTAACAGGCGCAGCGGTTCGGTGTGCTGGAGCCTGGCGCACAGACAACACAGACGGGACGGCGCCGCAGGTTGCCGGCACATCTCGCGTCTTCCAGTCTTCGACTGTCGACACGGCCGCTGTCTAAGTAGCCGTGATACGGATCTTAGCCCCGGATACTCCCTGCCGCAATCATTTCAACGCGCACGCCAGCCACGCTCTGGCAAATGACTGCTACTCTCCTCACGTTCTCCGGTTGTCGTACAATGATACTACTAACAGTAGGGCCCCCGGAGCTGCGAGCATGGTTCTGCAAGGGGCGTAGTAGGAAATCGTATGCATCCGTGCCTTGACCGTAATTCACCGCAATTCATGTACTAACGGCTCTTACAATACCTTTCACCGAATCTGTCTCTCAGTTGAGAGATTTCACCAAACCTCAACTGTCCTGCTATTTCACGTGGTCCATACCTTCCCCATCTGGTACCATGTGTCTCCCACACTCCTGTATTGCCCGTCTACCTGGTACCAGCGGCGAAATCTGTGTCGATACTGACATCGGCGAACCATGGTATGCTTCCATAGCGTACGTATGGAATGACAATATACAATCAATTAAAATATCTCTTGCGTTCTGTATTCTAACGCAGCTCTAGATCCACAGATGTCCGAGCATGTGAGCCTCTTACGCGCATAATAATATCTCGCGTGTCCCAGCACCGCTGGCCGGCCAGCTTAAAAGGCGCGCAATGAAGGCCCTTCAGCATCGCATCCCAGAAACATGGCCTCTAAAGACATCTCCGAAATCCACCTCGGCTCCTGCACCATTCTCGAGCGGCTGTACGTCGCGAGGGGCTCGCCGCCCGCGCTGGACGCCGCGTTCATCGACGAGTACTTCAAGCGCCTCCAGGAGCACTTCAACCTCGACACTGCTCCCGACGGGCCCGAGCCGCGCGCGCCACACGCGACGAACGCGCGGCTCTCTCAGCAAGACCGCGGCCTCTTGGACGTTGGCATCGCGTCGAAGAACGAGAAGTTCCTCGTGACCGACGCGCTCCAGCCGCGTGAGTAATGTCGTTCTGCGTGGTACACGTCTGACGGAAACGGGCTGCAGTGAGGACTATCACAGGGACTTCGCAGCGCTTCGGCAGCGACCGCGGCAGAGGCACGTACATCATGACCAGCGTCCAGGGCATCCCGAACATCACGATCACTACGGGCTCGGCCGTCGTTGCTGTGAGATAGCCCCCTCCTCTTTTATGTAAATCCACTGACACTATATTGCACGCTTTTTTAGTTTATCGGTGAGCGGATGCCATGTTTGATGATCACGTCGGGTCGCCAACTGACGCTTGTGTGTAGGCCTTCCGAACACCCTTCAGTCCGAATCCGGTGTTGGGGAGTGGGTCAGCGCCTAGCTTTCAAACAACGGCAGCGCCACGACGACAAGCTACAGAAGACTGTGATGCATCTAGTAAGCGAAGAAAAGAAAAAAAAATGATCAGTGGGATTACAGTAGGGTCTACTGCCACTTGTATGGAATTAGCATCTCGTCGAAATATATTTTCAGCCCGCAAACTAAGTGTTCGAAAACATTAGCAGTGCATAAAAATAGCACCCGTTAGATATGGGCTTACGAGTATGCAGATAGATTTCTCCGCTTTATATTTCTGCGATTTCACTGCTCGCACCGCGCGCGCCACGCTCGACCACGCCGCACCGTCGCACGTTCAGCCAGGTTTGCCGGCGGCACGGATGACACGGACCTGACGGTAGCGGATCATGGATTTTACCGAGGTCGGCTCGCGCAGCGCACGCACGGCGTACGCACTGTGTCGGCGCTTCGCGTCTCCTGTGCCGCAGATATCCGCACGCACCCGCGCTGTTCCAGGGCTACGATACAGCGGGTTGTGGTGCGGGTATCGAGCGCGCCGAGCGGGGGTGGTGGGCGCAGAGCCGACGTGCGCGTGCCCGGACGACGTCGCTGCCTGCGTCTATGCGCCGGTCGCGCGTGTCCCGAGCGCCGCACAGCAGATGCTGCGCGCCTGCGTCGGCGCAGCGCTCTCCCGCTCGTCGAGCCTGCCACCCTCGTAATTCGCGCCGCAGGCCTCTGTCATCGCCCAACAACCCCCACCACGGCTGGCGCGCTGCGCACTACCAATCACGACCCGCATTGTGTCGCGGTCCTGCGCTGTCGGGTCGGCACCGACGTCAAGTGGCTCTAGTGGGCGCGATATCCGTTCCACCATCGCCGTCCCCTCGTCGTCCCGCTCACGTTGCGCTGCACTCGCACGTCTATGGTGATACAAGTGCGTGCATACGAACTGAAAGCGGCGAACAGCGCGTGGAGTGCACTGACAAAATTACAGACATATTCAGCTGATGCCCACACTGGCGTGGTATATCTTCGTTTCGTGGAGCAGAACACCGCGTGCGGCCCGCGGGGGTGCGGGCACTTGACCGTATACACGGCGCGCGTGGACCGTGCGCGTGTCGCCGGCGCTAACAGTCGATCTTGACACTTACTCTCCTGCGCATCGCACTGAGCATGGGATAGTTCACCGATTATTGTGCCGAGACAGAGCCAGACACTTGCCATGCACTGTAACGGCCTGCAGACAGTCGGTGGGCGCGGCGGTGTGCGTGCGTGCAGCGCGGCTCCGCTCCTGGTATCGACTTGTACGCGCGGGAGATTCCTGCGGCGGCGGTGGGGCGCAGATGGCGATATGCAGAATGCAACAGACGCGCACCACGCGCATGTGCGTCTGAATCCCGTGCCTGCGTCGCGCCCCGCTCAACGCCCAGCGCGTCGGCGCCGTGAGGAGACGCGGCGCGATGGCAATCACACCCGAAAGTCGGCGGATGTAGCAAGACGCGAGAGTGCGAGCAGCTTTTGGAGCGCGGGTTTACAGGCCGCGCCATTGAGATTCGTCGGTCCGGCGCGTAACGGGGCGCCGCGGCCCTCCGCGATGTTGATGCTGTCCATGGTGGACCGGGTTGTGGCATGATTATGGCTGGGGGGGAGGGAGGCATACTCGAGCGCCGTGAAAGGAGGGAGCGGAGCCGAGGCAGGCTGCAGGAGCGGCATGTGAGGCGTGTATGAGGGGGCGTCGTGCACCAGATGCGCGTCTTCGCTTCATTTCGTTGTCGTTGTCTAGCGTCGCAGATGCAGCACCAGATCGAGGTCGCGTTGCAGCGCTGTCCACGCTATTTCCCGGGTATGTAATAGCGACGTAGCACCCAGTTTCAGTCTCCAACTGCCGCTCCCCGTCCTCACAAGGTGGGCCGCCGTACGCTCGGTCCGATGCCGTCCGATAGCGCATACGCAGCGTCGAACGGTGCGACCAGCGCAAGGCGGTATAAGCCAGGGGGAGCGCGTGCTGCTGCGGGAGGACAGTCAAGGGGTCCGTGCGGTGACGTATAACAGGCGCACTCACCCAGTCGCATCGAGCGCGTCGATCGTGTCCTGCGTCGTCATTGGTGTGATGCGGGACCTGTAACGCGAGTTTCGCGCGGCGCGTAGCGTCAAGGGAGTCGGACGATATTCGTGCCGGGCTCAGAACGCACAGACCTCTCGTACTACACTTCGCGTCGTCGTGTCGTGACGCTGTTTGCGGGTCGCGCGCATTGCGTTTGCATTGGGTATGAGGTTGGCGCCGTCCTGAGAGCGACGTGGGCGATGGTGATGGTGCCTTCGAGTGCGATGGCGCTAAAAGAGGGGGAGGGTCGCGCGTAGAGCACAGAAAGAGCGGCGGCGCCGTTGAGGCCGTAGCAGGGCCGTACTATGGTGGTTGAACGTTGCAACGTTGCAGACTCGGACCGACGTTGCCGAATTATACACGACCAAGCAACGCGGCCGAGGGGAATGACATCGGGTTAGCAGAGCAGGCATTCTATCTGCAAAAAAAGCGATTTTGAGGCAGATACTTTTGTAAGTAGATACGACAGCAGAAAGACACAATCCCGAAGTTCGAGGATGTAGATCCAGGTATGAATACAAGAACGCGCTTGGCCCGTGCGCTCGTCAGCTGCAAGAAGGCTTAGCTCTCGCATGCATGTTACTCCTTGGTTACTCCGCGGAGTGCGCCGATCTAACAAAAAAATGGTTATCATATGTACTGTTACACTGTTGCTCAATCATAGCCTCGTGACCAGCCCCTCGAAAGAGGCTGTCGGCCTGCGGCGGGAATCTCAACTGCTACTACTTCAACATCCAATCCCGCAGCCTTCTTCTGGGAGACAAGGTCGAATATCTGCTGACGTGTCTCCGTCTCTTTTATAACCTTGATATAAACGAGCACCCTTTTCCATGGCGAGACATATGGCACAGCATTTTCTCCGTGCTTGGCCTCAAAAAATAGGCGCAGTGTTTCCAGAGAGAAATCGACATTCCCTGTGAAATCAAAAGTCTGCAGGCGCGGACAAAGAATACCGCCATCGTCTTCTTCAACAAATGCTCGCAGGAAGTTATCGGCGTCAAAAGTACGAGTCTCGAGCCAAGTTGTATTCCTAGGCTGAACGGATAGTGCAGTGAGTGAAGGGTAGAGGCGGAGAAGTTTTATGATGTCCATCAATGATTTAACATCGCCGAAGAATGGGAGACAAATTTTGGCGATATGTGGCGACCGTTCGAGAAAATTTGTCAGAGATAGATTGTGGTTGAACGTGCGATGGATATCAAATATCTCCAAATTTGGCGCAATGATTTTGTCGAGTATACTTGGGGCTCCAGACGAAGCCGTTCCCAAAACCCATTCTTCGAGAATCAAAGTTTTCAGGAAGGGAAGGATTATGTTCGGGATATCTTCTTCTGAGCGGCTTGGACCGACGGTTATATCACAGAATTCTAGGCACCTGGTGTGCTGAAGAATTCTTACCATCGACCTTGGGGGAAAGTAGTGACAGAGGCGCATAATCCCGTTGAGCGTAAGGGAAGTAAGAACGGCCCAATTGACAGTGAACTCTTTGGCAGCCCATGGTTGCAGTGTTGCATGTTTGAGTGATGGTAGCGTGAGCAATTCACTATTGTGAAACACAGGATTTGAAATTGGACAAGCGAAGCAAAGGGATACCGATTCGAGAAAGGGAACGTCGACGGCCTTCAATGCGGCAATGCGAAGCATAGGTGTGCATGCGACTGTACAAGAAGAGTCGAAATGAAGCTCTTTCCAGCGGGTCGAATAACTCAGAAGTGTGTCGAAAAGGGTGTTTATATGATCAGATCCAGAGTCTTCGAGACTTGCGTCTGTGAAGCTGAAGTCATCAATAAATAAAGTCAGAGCCATTCTACCCGCTCGCTCGAACCATTTCCTAGCCTTCTGAGCGAGAATCGAATAGACCCGATCATATATTTGGGGACTACAACCACGGAATCCACCGATATGAATTTTCATAGAAGCCCAGATATGTGGTGTTGCCAGCGCGATGTTTCGCAGTCCGCTGGAGACCTGTGCGAGAACGTAAGGCATTGGAGTCCCACCGTATTCCAGAATCGGAATGGGATATTTGACGCATTCAATTAATATCTCGCGAAGCACGTCCTCCGGGAGATTTCGAATGAGAGACAAAACTCGATGTTGGTCGGCGAAAGTTTCCGAGATCGCCGCCTCCTCCTCGCGCAAGCGCTGCAATTTGACCTCCACCTGTTCAACCTGCGCCTTCAATGCCTGGATGTGCTGGACGATGTCGGATATGTGCTGGACGGTGTCGGATATCTGTGTTTCTACGACCTCCAATTTCGCGCGAGTGGTGACCATGGACTCCTGGACTATCGCCGTTTCTTGGTCGGTAGGCGGTCGGTTGGTTTTGAGCAGCGTGTGTAGGACTGTATCGCCTGCTACAAAACATCAACGGCGCGTACAAGGTACAGATAGATCACAACTCACCGGACAATGTGGTCTGATCCATTCTTTATGCTTGCGGATGTTTCTGCCAGAGGCGAATTAGAGTGAGCTCAGAACTGGTTGATATCAACGTGTGGATTTCAGCCAACCTATTTCAGTCCAGTCGGCTCACACACAAAATAAGATTTATAAATACGCACCGGCGTAGGTAGCTGGTCTGTCTATTTATTGCTTCAATTTGGCACCGAGGATTGGCCCAACTTGAACTGGAGCGTCGGTATGTATGTAATCCGCTCACTCATGATCATTGGAAATTTCATTTCCCAAGTCCTGAGCTCGGTATCTTTGTGTAGTAGGCAAGTACGCCAAAACCTATGGGGAGTCGCGTTCACTCAACATTGTTTTTCAGCTTCAGAACGCGCAGTGAGACTTGGGGCGATCCCACACTGCGATCGCAGACGCCTTGTATCGGATCGCGCGGGTACTCGGACTGCAGCGATACCGAGCACGGAAATAACGGGCAGTGCCAGTAGATGCTGACCCCATGATCCTTCGTGAGATGGCGCCCTCCAATTACAGTCAGGACACCACGCGCACCCGGATGTGACAAGGGCTAGAATACAGAAGGGAAAAGATAGATGCAACGCATATTCCATGTATCCGACAGGTGCAAATTTAGCGAAAGGAGAAGCGACGCATAAATAATACACCTGCGGTCTTCCTCTAGTTCATCAATCGACGGCTGTGCTGCAGTGCCTACCGCATCCACTGCGGGCCGCCGCGCCTCCCCAGCACCAACGCGCGCCATCACCGTCCATCCCGCAGGGTGGGGGGAGCGCCGGGCGTCTGGCGGCGGTGCCACCCGCACATCTCCGCGAAATAAGCGCCCGCGCCGCGCGGCGGCGCACGAAGGCGGCGAGCGATGGGCGCATGTGCATTGCACGCGTCGGCCGCGCGCGGAGAAAGGGCGGCGAGGATACAGCGGCACGGGCGCACGCACGCACAAAGCACGCATGATAGACAGACTGGCCGCGCATATGCACGCGCCAGCGGGAACACGCGCATTCGGGCGACGGGCGGCTGCGGGCTGCGGGCGTGGCAGAAGCAGAAGCAGCAGGCAGCGGGGACGGAGTGCGGGCCGGCCGATCGCGGATCCGGGCGGTGCGCCGCACGAAGGTGGCGGGCGACGGTGCATAGGCGCTGCACGCGTCGGCCGTGCGCGGAGAGAGGGCGCCGGGGATACTTATAGGGGGCTCGATGTGTGCGTTTAAGTTGTCGGCGAGCAGCACGGTCAAGCGCTCTGAAGAAGATACCGGGGAGGTGATGATCAAGCAGTGTTCAGCCAGAACTTGGATGGATCGACACGAGCTGCGCACGGATACGGCATGTCAAAAGAGGACAGTACGAGGAGGAAAGTTGCGTACATCCAGTCATTCCGTGCCTACCACATTTTCCGTGCACCAGTTTTATCGATCCTACGTGCGCCGCACGGTGCTTGGTATGCTCCTCTTTGGCGTGCGCTTTGGAAAGCCCTTCGTTTTCAGTCGGCGAGCTCTCATGTGCAAAATATGTCGACAGGCGGACGAACGAAGGTGGCGGCGCGAGGTATCGACGTCCAACGACGCCGCGTAGAAAGTACATACGCGAGCTTCCGCGCGTGCGCAGAAATGGTGGCGACGGGTTCCGGCGAAAGATGTGTACGGCGATTGGATACTTGAGTGCGTAGATGATGATGGCGTGGGGCACAGAAGCCTCGAGATGCAGAGGATGGAGCGCAAGGTTCGGATCAGGTCGCCAGTTGCTGATGAGTGTGGTAGACGAGTTTGGGGGGTGGGCGCCGGGCGCCGGCGTGGCGGGTATGGCGCGTGGGTGGGGAGACTTCTAAAGCAAAACTATTTGACGGAATAGTCAGCGAAGGTCTTCGGCCAGCCTCAGGCCTGTACGAGGGAGCGACGACTACGCAGCAGAGGCACAGATGACCCCGTTTGATGAGCAAGATTCATAGCGGGCAGAAGAACGATTGTCTGACATCTTGCTGACATCCGGGCAGGGAGGCGGCATTGTGGAAGTGTTCGCCCCAGCGGATAATAATCTCGTTGTCTTGGAGCGAGGATACAGGTTATACTGACATTTCGTGTCCGATCCGTAAAGAGGTGGAATAAAAGTGGGAGAGCACGCGCGTCACGGATCGGCAATGGCAACCGACCACCTGCGGCCAAACATGTGCAAGCGCCGGTCCGTACTTCTCCGACCCAGTTCAACTGAACCTAAAAACGTCTGCACTTGGTCTGAACACCCAGCACGCCACAAACACGCCTCACGAAACTAGGGTCTGGGAGTTCTGGGCCTTCTTACATAGAACCCATATTCCTAAAAATCCCGCCGCGCCCCTCCCTACAGCCTGGAAGGGCGTGCCAGCGGGACACAGATACATGGCCAGTCGCGACGCAGATGAGTCGAGTACGTCGCGTGTGGGTTGCGTCGTGGACTGTTGACCGACGCTTGTCGCACATCAATAAGCTTATCGTGTACTCTTGCGTCCCGTGCGACCCTAGCGCCGACGGAGGCGCATCTTATGGCTTACGCATCCATTCGAGCAAGAGCTGAGTTGCACGCCCAGCAGATGGAGTGCGCGCGCTCGAGCAAATGTTTCTCACTGATATAAATAAATACAGAATTTCTATAAGTATAAATATTGTTCCAGGCTATGCGGGTTCCCAGAGAGCCACACCCCTCACTGACTACGTTGTCCTCGCTGATCCTTCCGACACCGTATTGTGAACCACGCCTTCAGTTGCATTTATATTTGACTTTCGCTCTCCAAATTGAATTACGGAGACGCCGAATGTTGTCGGTTCGGTGTTCGAGGTAGAATTGGACGTGAGGGCAACTCGAGCTACCATGAGGGTGGGTGCTATACCCTAAACAGAATGATTGTCACAGCCTATGTATGGCAATATCTCGTTCCACATACCATTGTGGCAGAGAGAACCAGGCCTGCGTAGCTCGAAGCCGCGAACAATGTCAAGACATTTTCCTTGTTTGTTGGAATAGCGTCCAGCACCGCGCTCGTGGCCAATGCAAGCGAGTAAATGAAGGAGGACTGTATGACTATTTCCAGTATATTGTAAAAACGAGGTTTTTTCCCATTCTGAATGTAATATCTTGAAGCTGAATGAATTCGATATGCAATGAGGAGCGTTGTCCATAACGTTGTCGCCAGTGTTACAAACAGACCAGCGCTTATCAAGTCATCATGGGTTGCGGTTTTCTCGCTCATGCCGGGTGATAGATTCAACACAAAAGTCCCTATATAAATTGCTGCAACAGTATGAGTATCCAGTCATGAGCGGATAGCCACGGAAACATTACCAATCTCAGCCAAGAAGAGGAATAATGACAGTGCAATAACCCGTACGGAACCGTTCCAGACTTGAAAGCAGCGCCAAATCTGCCCAACGTCAGAGGAGTTGGATTATACGCCTGAAACATCTCACAAGTAATCCGTCAGCTACAATCACAGGAATAAGCCCGGATAAATCAATCAACGCAGTGTTGCTTGAAAAGGCGGATGATTCGACTGTCTCCAGAAGTTCGGTAATCGACTGCCCACTTGTTCCGATTATCAGGTTGATGTGGACCCATTGCTGAACTCCTGCCCAAAGGTTGGGTAGATACAATACTGTGAGGGCCAGGAGAATTATGCGATTCTTCGACGATTTGCTGGTCACTATTGATTTACCAATAATTCCCGTTAAATTTTAATATAGCCCGATGAGCGAATGGTCGCACTATATATGTACATTGTCCCCACATAAAGGGTGGTGTAAATTCCTATTGAATTCAGGATAGAATATGTCAATTTTCGAGATACATGAAGCAGGAATGAGCCAAATATACCCAGTAAAAGAGTGTTCAGCATTGCCCCTTGGAAGAAAGCGGTTATTATTATCTGCTCTGTGAATTCAGTAGAAGTTGACATAAGTAGTGGTGTAATTGCAGTCAGTAAAAGATGTATACTCTGAAACATGCACACCCAGCTTATATAGTAATGTCCTTGTCGACTACCATGTTTAAACAGCATCTGCTGGCATGGAATCCAGAGGGAGGAAATTCTATTCATAACCAAGAGTAAATTTATCGTTGGCATCTTTAGCGTTAAAAATTGTCCTGGCGCCCGGCGAAGGTACCACAAAGGTGCCCCACTGTTTTCTACCTGCATTCTGACACCTCCATCACCTCTATCATGCAACTGGGAGAAGGTTTTCAGGCGATCACCGCGCGGCTTCCCGGGAGCATCATCACTCGATGCCATCGTCCTATAAATCGCCAGGCACACGGCATGCTGCAGCAGCAACTGAGCCATGCCAGGCTGCGTACATGATGTCGAAGATCGCCTTTCCGCTAGGACCGTGTCGATCGGTGTCGCCGCCGACTATGAGCTACTATATCAACAGCCCAAAATAGTTGATTAAAGCGAGGCGCGTCGCTGTATATAGCGGGGGCGCGCTGGCGGTCAATCGCGAGGCACCACACCACAGGGCGCCGGACGAGCGGCAGCGGGTGCCTGGCGTGTACGACGGCGAAGCCCCTCATCACTGTGCTTTGCACAGTGCATGATGATTGACGTGCGTCAAAATCTCGGTTCACACAAGCGCGCAGATCCCGCCGCAGCACCGCGCCCGCGCATGCGCATGTCCGTCTATATCTGCACGCGCGATCCTCGCTGGAAGGCGCACCGCTGTCCAGGGTCCCGTCGCCGCAGAGCCGAGCGCGGATCCACGGCATGGCGCGCGTGAAAAGCGGCCACGCATGCGCGGAGAGGCGCGGTGCACCGCACCGACGCGCGAGATGTCTTTCGGAGGTCTGCCCCGCGGGATGGCGGCGGAGACACCACCCTCGAACCGTAGCACGCATCAAAGAGCCGCGATTATCACCGTCGGCACCGGCTGGGCGCCCGGCGGTGCGTGCGCTTCGCGAGAGGCGCGCAGGAAGCGCCGCTGTCGATGTATATATGTACATCGATGTCGTTTGGGAGAGGCGATGAGCGCGGAGGCGCCCGTAGCCGCGCCGTGAGAAGCCCCGATCGGTCAAGCACCTACGGCGCCCTGATCATTCGAACAACGCAGAAGTCCACACAGACGGCGCGCGAGCTCTGCAGCGCATCGGCTTCTCTGCGACGGCTGTCGATGCAGAGAGCCGCACCGCATCCGCGCCTTGCTCCCCCGCTGAGAGTTTCCACGGACACACCGCGCGGCGCCCGGGGCCAGCAAGCCGCGGCAGGCGCTGAACGGGACGGTGCACCGCCCGCGTGCCAACGATGAACTCCTGCCCGTTGCGGCGGCGCGCGGACGTGTGACGAAACGCCAGATGTGACAGCGACGGCGCCACGCGTCCCCGACCATGCTCTGCGCATGCACGGGCGCCCGGAACGGCGTCGACCGGCGCAGGCCCGTGAACCGCGAACTGCAATATATGGGGGCCGGACAGACGGCGTACGCGCGTGCGCGATACCGGCGGATGCGGGAGGCACTGTAACGGGGAGGCGCGTCCAAGCGCTGGCTGGCCGGTCGTGAATAGGCGCAGTAATCCAACGCGTCGGCCTGCACTCGCACATATCGCGCTGGGCGGTGGCGAGCGGTCGCTTATCCACGGCAGACGGCGCGCGAGTCGCGTCGGGCGGTGGCTGCACCAGCACATACCCCCTCTGCGCAACAGGCGATCGAGAGGCGCGGCGCGCACGAATTCAGTGCGCGACGGTGTACAGTGCCGCAGGGACCGGCCGCGCTCTGAGGAAGGGCGCAGAGTATACAGTGGGACGGGAGCGGGCGCACGCATGCACGAACCGAGCACGACAGGCCGGCCACGCAGGTGCACGCGCCGGCGGGAACGCGCCTATTCGGGCGACGGGCAGAAGCAGAGTGGGAGTTATGTCGCGCGCGCAAGGAGGTGGGCGGCGTGGCAAGGAGGTCGTGGGAGTGGAAGCTGCAGCGCGCGAGGGGGAGAGTGTCGCGCGTGAACTGGGAGGAACGTGAGTTGTGACTGACCACATGGATGACGACGGTGGTGCTAATGCCTGGACGAATGGATGAAGGCGAAGGTCGGCAGCGCACACATCTAGTTGTTACGCCAGCACGACGCGGTGAGTGTGTACGTCGAAGAAGTACCGCGCAGAGAAAGGATAGGAGCAGGCCATCCAGATACGTAGCGTGGCGAGCGGGCGTGGGCTGTGCGGGCCGGCAGCACGGCCCGCCATAAACAAGTATCCGGCGCGTCTGCCTCGCCCATGCGAAAATCGCCGGGAAACTGAACGTCGTTTATTTCAGCGTCATTTGGGCTGCTTAGTCCCCCGCGCGGCGGCGAGGCGTACATCTGATCTGCAGCTATGGATAGCGGCGAATCTGTGCGGGATTCTTTCACCTGATCAACTTTTTCACCTCGCACGCTCTGGCAGCCCTGTGCGTCCTGCGTGCGTGTGGCCCCAGTTACATATGTACCGAGAACGGGCTTCTTGAACTTACGGGTATTGCGCTATCTATCGACTCAGTGATCATGGAAAATTCTGTGTGGTCATATGTCGCCGCTCGCAGGGCTTGGAACAATACAAGCCCAAAATGAATCATGCCAAGTGTCACTTGGAAGTTCGATGGGTTGTTGTTCAATTACTATCTACGTCGCGCCTTTCTCCCACCATCCAGAATTTGAGGGTTGAAACGTTGCGTTTCAATTCCCCCTGATGGCGAACTGAGGCGCGGCGTACAGCATATGCACCATTTTCGTATGCGCTCGTTCTGTTCAACATGTCCAGCATCACCTCCCCTCCGGTTACTTACTTATGTCCTGTGTCGGAAATTCCCGCCCTGGCAGGCATCTTGAACGTACGTCAGTACGTAACCCCATCAAGAATGCGGCTTTCTAAATGCAGTATGGCCGTGCCCGACTGGTGGGGTACCCTTGCCCAACGCCCACACTGATTCTCGTAAGTAGTGTGTGCATCTATCTGCACCTGACAGCCACACATGCGCACTACATGGCTGTGCTCCTTCGTTCTTCGGATGCTCACGACAATACAGGCATCTGACAAAGATGAACTTAACTTAGAGCGATAAAGTTGGGGGGAGTTGCTGCTCGACTGTCTGGGCGAAAAAGCGCTGGGATCTCCGTGCACCGAATGCTCTCCGGTCGGGAATCCATCTGAGTGGATCCTCAATGAATGAAGTAGTAAAAAATTGACATCGACTTTTCTTGTCCCACTCTGGCCAAACGCGCCATCTAATCGCGGTAATCAGACGGTGCAGAAGCACGACTGTTTAAATTTGGTTAGGTATAACGAGAACGAACGCCCTCCGATCTTTTATGGGAAGGTTGGTTCCATGCCGTATATTCTAATCTTGAGCAAGGAAACATTGCGCCAGTCCAGCGGTTTCCGTGAACTACATAAAAGTGGTACGCACAGATACAGCCTGGTCAGTGGTCACTGCCCACTCCCGTGTCAACGACCGAAAGACTTAGAAAGGTCTGTGTTTTCCTTCGCCTCTCTGACTCATTTATTGATACATCTGGAGGTAGAAATGCCTCCCGTTACCGCTCTTAGTCGCTACGGCGGATGGCTCCCGAAAAGCCGCAAGATCCACCAGGCTTTCTTCGAGGAGCGTATCAAGTTCGCCAGACACAGGAGTCAGAGAAATTTGGGGCACGAGCCTGCTATTGCGGCATTCGAGAGAGCAATCAAAGCGGACCCCATCATGTCCTTGTTGTTTGACAAGATCTTCCTTCAAGTCTCCCCAATGAACCAGGTGCGTTTATGGACTTACCTCCCACTCCCTAGACGAATTTTTGATTATTATTGTTTCGGCCGTTTACTAGATCGCTGACTTCGAGGAACTGTTGAACATGATGGACGGCATCATCGTCGCCGCCCCGAAGTTCCAGGTTGCCGAGGGCGCAGAGGGCGAACCGATTGGCGTCCCGATGTATCTCCTCTTCGATCTTCTTAGCAACACGGACGCAGCGCACGACTTATTCCGTATGCCCGTGTTCAACGTAGCGCTGAAGAACGTGTTGGACACCTGGGGCGACTACCTCAAAACCGACGACTCAAACAACACGCTTACCGACGCCGACGACGGGTGGTTCGGGCAGGCCGGCCTGCGAAGCCTCGAAGAAAAACGTGGTATTTTCAACAACACCTACGTCACGCCCGACCCCGACGCCGTCAACCGCGGCTACGCGTCCTGGGACATTTTCTTCACGCGCGAAATCCAGAGCTCCGCGCGTCCCATCGACGCAGCTGACAACAAGTCCCTCATCCACAGCGCATGCGAATCGACCGTCTACCGCATCGCGCGCGGCGTCCAGGCGCACGACCAGTTCTGGCTCAAGGCGCAGGCGTACTCGCTCTACGACATGCTCAGCATCGGCGCGGACCACAGCTACGTGAAGCCGTTCGTGGGCGGGACGGTGTACCAGGCGTTCCTCAGCCCGCAGGACTACCACCGCTGGCGCTGCCCCGTCGACGGCGTCATCGAGAAGGCGATCGTCGTCCCCGGCTCGTACTACGCCGTCATCCCGGACGACGGCGCCGCGGCGGACGACCCCGACTTCGAAGAGCACGACCCGCGCGGTGCCCTGATTCGCTCCCAGGCGTGGCTCACGATCACCTCTGCGCGCGCGCTGATCTTCATCCGCGCTAACAATCCGGTGATTGGCCTCATGTGCTTCATCGGCGTCGGCATGGCGGAGGTGTCGACGTGCACGCTGAGCGTCGTCGACGGGCAGAGCGTCAGCACGGGCGACGAGCTGGGGATGTTCCACTTCGGCGGCTCGTCCCATTCCCTGGTCTTTGGCCCACAGGTTAATGTCACATTCGCCGACAATGTCGTCATCGACCAGCATCTTTTGGTCAACTCCATCATTGCTCAAGTTTCGCCCGCCGTCGTTCCCGTTTAAAGCTATAAGTAATAGTCAGATGCCATTGTACTATATGCGACGAGTTTTCCTTACTCCTTTGTTGCTGAAACCAAACACACTTCCTGTATGTCTGCGATGGACAATATGATACGACGCCAATTCATGTGCTTTCCGTACAATATTGCTCCAGAAAGTTAGATATTTGCACTGGACCGCTAACATGCTTCATTTCATGGGTATCTCATTCGATCCAAGGGACAGACACACCTCGACGATATCCAATATGCAATGTGAGTTGTGAGAACGTCTCCAAGCGCCAAGATCAGATATTGGATATCCCAGAGATCGTGGTTCCGATAGGCAGAAATAAGACAGCCGAGACGGCGTCGCGTGTGGGCACAGACTAAGGGCGTGTTACAGGACATAGCAGGGGCCGAGGGCGCCGGGCGGTGAAGTGTGAAATTTATCTGCGTCGATGATGACGTGCAGCGGCGTCCGCGAAGATCTCCAGCTGCTTATGGCCTGGTACTGGCGTGGCGTGTACAGAGTGCGCAGCGATGGGGGTGAGGAAGAGGGAACGAAGGGAAGGGCGGCTCAAGCAGGAGAGCCCACTACGAATAATTGAATTGGACGTAAGGGAAGACCCGGTGAAAGGGATCTTGGTGATAAGATGACGAAAGTTGAATGAAGCACAAGTAGTGGGATGGCACGACGGACTGTGAAGATTTGGTGAAGATCCCCGGATGACGTGGCCACATATTCCAACAGTGGGGCCTGGCGGTAGACGGAAGATGTGGGCAGTGGACGAAGCACGGCGCGTCGTTATAGTGTGCCACGTTCGGTCTAGGAAGCGCCGCGCGAAAAAGAGACCGACGGCGAACGTCTGGCGTAGGCGACAACATGAGCGCTTGAGCGCTTTAACCTTCCTGAAACTCCTAGTTCTGAGAGGCGGGCAAGTGCGATTTGACCATGTAGGGAAAATGTAGGGATAGTGAGTTACTTATTGGGTACATCAGTAGAATCACAAAAAGACTTTTGGCCACTTTTGACACTTTTGAAAGCTATAAAAGCGGCAAAAAGCGGAAAGCATTTGACGCTTTCAATAACGGAGGCCTTAAGCTATGAAAGCTTTTTTCCGTTATTTGAAGGATGGAATCGACGTAAAAGTATGTCATAAAGCTGTATAAAAGAGGCTCTCAAAGCGGTTCAAAGGCGCCGGTTGGTCACACAGGAATGAGATAGCCGCATTGAAACACATATATTAACGCACTACACTACGGGCACTACTAATCCAGGTCACTATCGTCGTCAATGAGCTCGAAAACAGGCTGTTCAGCAGCTCCCGCTGCCGCTGCCGCCATCGAATCTTGTACGTTATCAGCTTTACGACCGCTTTTCGAGACTTCAATTGCCGCTTCGAGGATCTTGTTCCATTGCTTCTCCTTCAGCTTGTTGATGATATTGAGTAGATTCGTCGTAGTGAGTATTGAGACCACCTTTCCCTCACGAACTAGACTTGAATCACCCCAATTTGTCTTCGAGAAATCGTTGTATGGGCGCCGTAGTTCAATTTTCTCGCCAGATGTCCACATCGAGAGCCCGCGTTTGATCTATTGAAAATATCACGCATTAGCCAGCTGTGTTAGATACGAAAGAGGTGTCGTTCTCACTGCTTGGATAGTAAGCACCAAGGCACCAGTAGGCTTCTTCATCGAGCGCTGGGCAACCGGGATCCCGGATATACTGGCGAAATGTATTCCTAAGATAGCGGATATGATTGGCGACTGAAAGAGGCCCTATATACAGTTATAAGTATGGCATATTAGATGCGATGAGCTCAAGCAGGAATTGATATGACTCACTGATGCTTTGACCTTTGATATACCATTTGCATCCGGTTCGTCGTCAAGTTCTTCGTAAACGCGAAAGTAAAAAGGCCGCGTATGCTCTTCGCCCGAAAGAAGCCACGTGCATAGTTCAGCTCGTGAGGCTGTTGAATTGTTTTCGAGGAGGGGAAATACATGTGCGTTGAGATAAGTAAGAGCACTTGTAGCGAACTTGTTTCGCCACATGTGAAGCCTATCTTCAATCTGTTGATACTTAATCAGCCGGGGATTCGGTGTTGAAATGGATACGTACCAGTTTTTGAGCAATCACATTGAACGACGAAGCGTCCTCATCGGGAAACGTGTTGATCCAGACCTGCTTCAACTCGTCCAAATCCGGCGTTCCCCACGGCATGCTGTATCCAAACACTTCACGAGCGCGAGGGACAAAGATCGTGTCAAATGCAGCCTGCAGATGTGTGGGTAGATGAGAGAGACGAATCTGTTCCTTTTTGAGGCGGGCATTTGAGACATTCAAGCTCGTGGAGGGATGTATGAAGGTGCCAACAGATGTGGTGGGAACGACTTTCGCAAGCGAGCGAACCTGATATCACATCATCATGAGTCAGCTATCAAAATATACCCACCGATGACTGGCAGGCGTGAGTATTTGCAACTTACCTTTACGCTTTCATTGTCCAGAGGATCACTGCTGCGGAATTTCCACCCTTGACCCATCCCTCGTCGTTCAGCTACCTCGCCTGCATTATCACTGATACCTCCGTCCGAGCCTTCATCGCCTGAAAGTGGATTAACCGAACTTGGAATAGATGTTCCTCTACCTGAACTAGCAGAGCGAGAACGACTTGATGTGATATCTCTGTCTGCAACATACATGTCTTCGGCCATTGGAGTCTCTTCACGTGGAACCTGCCAGTCATCGCGGATTCCAGCCTTGATTTTCCTGCTTGTTTTTAATGCACGGGATGATTTCCTGTGTACCACCGTGACTGTCAGTATCATGCCAACGATAAGAATCTCAAAGCTCACGGTTCGTTCTTTGGAGCCTTGCGCTTGCCACCGATCTTCGATGGTTCTTCTACTGGTAAGGCTGCAACAACAGCCTGTCTGAGCTCACCTTTGGCCTTCTTTTTAGGGCGTCCTCTTTTCCTAGCAGCAGGCTCATCACCGTCTTCGGATTCGACATCCATTGCTTCATCTGATGAGCTATCGTCGTCATCTTCGCCAGGCTCCGCAGCGACCTGAAACTCATCCTCGCTGCCACTCAATTCAGGCTCGATAATCTCCATGTCTTCATCCACAGAGTCTGTGTGATGTGTATGTTAACACGATGAAGAATATGGAATAGATCAAGAACAGATGAAATACCGTCGAACGTAACAGGTGGGTCTGAAATTTTGCGAGGCCGTAAAACTTTTTCCAATACAGGTTTGGGCGGGTTGCTGGCATTCTTGAGCTTCTCTTTATGCTCACGACGCATCTTTGCCTAAATTGCTCAGGATGAATCGACTCATGGGGCAATGTTTGCACCAATCGTCCTTGGAAGTGACAAAACGACAGTCTCTGTTGCGACAGGTCAAAACGACTTCTATCCCCTGTATATGTCGCTCGGAAATGTCCACAATTCTGTTCGCCGTGCTCACCGTAACGCTGTCGCGCTGATTGGATTTCTTTCTGTACCAAAAAGTATGCGCTACGTTGGAGGCATGTGTTCAAGTGTCTAATTCCAAGTTGTAGCAAGTCAGGATCATGCAGACGGCGCTGACTTCCGCAAATTTCGACGCCAACTTTTCCATTCATCGCTCGAGCACATCCTTTCTTCTGTGCGCCCTTACATGACAACTCCACGGGTAACCATGTGTGAAGATGGCCATTACCGACGTGTGGTTTATGGGCTAGGTCCGTACATAGCTGATTACCCAGAGCAGGCCCTGCTCGCTTGTATCGTCCAAAATTGGTGTGCGAAGTACGTTTGATCTCTTTTTCCTCTCTGCTGTCCGAGTTCATCCTTCAAGTTTCTCAGGTGTACTGCCCCTCCCAATGATTTGGATGGCGACCTCACTGGTCAAAGATCCCACGTTCACACTGACACATTACTCCACTCTGGAGAAATCACTCTACAGGAGCTGTGGGATGATTATGGAATAGTCGGCGAACTTCTTGTAAGTCGCGCTTTATTTAATTGATATTGACTTCGGCTAACATTCCTCCAGCCGTTTACCACCGCTTTTCCACGAGCAGATATACATGAACTTCTGTCGCCGGACCTTCTTCATCAGATCATCAAGGGAACATTCAAGGACCATCTCGTCGACTGGGTCACTCAATGGATCAAGCAGACATACCCGAAAGCTCAGGCCAACCGGATACTTGCAGATATTGACCGAAGGTGCAAGATTTTTCTTTGAGTAACCGACGAAGTACATGACTAATTTTTGTCTTAAAGAATTGCGGTGGTGCCATCGTTTCCGGGACTACGTCACTTTCATGAAGGACGAGGCTTCAAACAGTGGACAGGAAATGACTCAAAGGGCTTAATGAAGGTACAATTTATATGCATATATTGTTCAAAAAAATGGTCTCATTCACGTTGCGCCCTAGGTATATCTTTCTGCAATTTCTGGTCATGTTCCGAAACAAATGGTCAAGGCTGTCGCTGCCCTCATCGAATTCTGCTATCTGGTCCGCCGCTCGATCATTGATGAAGATACCCTGGTTCAAATTGATGCTGCGCTTGCTCAATTCCATGAACACCGTGAAGTTTTTCGAGAAGACATTCGGCCGGAGGGCTTCTCTTTACCTCGCCAGCATTCACTCGTGCATTATCACTTCATGATCACACAGTACGGGGCCCCAAATGGACTGTGTTTGTCAATCACAGAGTCAAAACATATTAAAGCTGTCAAGAAACCCTACCGCCGATCGAGCCGCAATAAGCCCCTTGGACAAATGCTGGTTTCGAATCAACGAAACGACAAATTAGCAGCTGCACGCGTCAATTTCCAGGCTCGAGGGATGCTGACTGGTCCCAATCTTTCCGGATTCATAGGCGAGCTGTGTGCTCCCGAGACGAATGCCACACCTGATCCACTGGCCCTTCTCGCAGTCAATGTCGCTCCCAGTGATCCGGTTGATGATGCTTTGAGTAGGGAGGTCAACGAGACAGGTGCAGTTGAGGAACCTTTGGCGGAGGCCGAGGTAAAGCTGGCCAAGACATATGGTGCGTTATGCTACGTGTATTTGTATTTCACACTGTAACAATCTGTTCAATAGTCCGAAACCTTCCTCGAGATCTACATATGCTTAGCGTCAAGATAAATCAACCTCGCCTTCCTCTCCTTATACGCCAATTTCTCTACACTACGTTGAACCCGGATTCGCCAATCCCAGCATCTCAAATTCAACATGAAGACCTCCCTCACATTTCGGGCAAAATCTTCGTCTACAACTCCGCACGAGCTGTGTTTTATGCGCCTAGCGATCTCTCTGGCCTAGGTGGAATGCGTCATGAGAGGATCAGGTCCACTAGCTCCTGGTACGGTGGTGCTCCTCGCCGTGACTGCGTCTTTGTTGCAAATACAGACGCTCCTGATGCAGTAGGATTTTCAGGCCTTCATGTTGCACGTGTTTTCCTATTCTTTTCATTTGCGCACCTTGATGTAGCTTATCAATGCGCCTTAGTACACTGGTTCTCAGCTGTTGGAGACTCACCGGATGAGGAGACTGGGATGTGGATGGTAAATCCGGATTTTCGGGGAGGCAGGCGGGCTTTAGCAGTCATCCATCTCGATATGGTGTTACGTGGGGCTCACCTTTTAGGAGCGGCAGGTTCTAATTTCTTACCTACAGATGCTACATTTGATTTTTCAAAGTCTTTAGACTCTTTCCACACTTTCTATGTAAACAAATACGTAGATTATCATGCACACGAGGTTGCTTTTTGATATTTACACGTCGATTGGAACTCTGATGATTTGAAGTTTCAAAAAGAAGCAACATGTTAATTAACTCACCACAACCGCAAAACGAACTGAATTCACATGAAATTTCACAATAATGTACACCCTCCAGTTATCTTTTAGCTACCATATTTTTTTTCTGCTGCCCAATGCTCCTGCATGACATGCAAGTAGATTTTTACAAGGGGCACAAACGGCGGCCCATCAAGATCACATGATTATCCAGACAATTTATTCTGTGCGCTCTTTCGGGCTCGTCTAAGGCCATCATGAATCCTGAGTCCCCCTCCCTATTCAAACTAAGCCGACAAATACTCCTCAGACCCCGTGAATGGCGCTTCACTGGACCAGGCTCCGATTCACCAGGAGATGAACCACCATCACGCTACAATCAACGCCGGGTTTGCCGCTGCATGACCTACAAAATCTTCCATCATCAAATTCGGAACAGGGTGAACAAACCTCAGGTTAAGGTCAATGTGGAGAAAAATAACGAAGATGACAATTGCTCCTATGTGACCACGTCTTGTATATCAGAGCAAGAGGCAAGTGTCAGTTTAATTTGAAGCTGAAAAATGCGATCTAAGCGATCATCTGATTAGCTTTCTATTCCGGTGAACACAACACGTCAAAGTGGTGGTTCTGTGACCGAATCCGAATCCGTGTCATCAACATCTCCTGACCCGACACCTCCAGAATTCAGGGATGAAGAAAGCCAGGTCCCAGAGGGTTGGAAATGTAGGCTAGATATCATACGGTCAGAGATTATGCCAGCCATGGATAGCGATATCAGGCAGTTGGAAATTGGGCTTGCGGAGATCAAGTACAGGCAGAGGTGCTTACTGGAAGAGCTGGTACTTCCCATATAACAGCAACTGTATTTCTGACACATAATTGAATTCATTCATATCAAAGTGCCGAAGCGGGCTCGATGCATCAAAGTGGTTGGAAATCGGTTCCAAAGCGTTTACATAAGTGTTGTAAAAGTGAAAGTGCCGAAAAGTGAAAGCGAAAGCGTTTGTGATTCTACTGATGTAGGTTAATTTCCCACTATGCTTAGTAGTGTGGTCTTAGGCTCTTCCATTTCGATCGCTTTAACAAACATTTCGTAGGTAGGGCTACGTATAATAAAGAAGGAGTGGGTGGGTGGGTAATGCAAATAGCGGGGCCTTTCTCGAGTGACGGCAGGAGGCAAGATATATGAGACTTATTAGACTGGCCCGGCGGGCAAAGTCTTTCTSGTCTATTCTTAGCTGACGAGCCGTGGGCGGGGCGGCACGTATGGCCACCRCAAGTGGGTTAGGCCGCCGGTACGTCGGTGTGCCGTTGCAGTGACCGGTGAAGCGCGTCACGAGAGTGGCCTTTGTTGGCGCATTGACCTCGAGTAAACACCTGCGTTTAAAACCGATTTAACGAACATTTACCAACACGGCATTTCGGCCGGAAACACCCGTGTTTTCGTCTTAAGCTCTCCCATTTCGATCGCTTTGGCCCACATTTACCAACACGGCATTTCGGCCGGGAATCACCGTAAGTAAGTCGCTTGAAACATGTCTTTAATTACATTCAAGGCCAATTCAAGGCTTCACCCAACCGCCCGCCGAAAATTTTAATGGCTGTACAATCGTTGGCGAAGACGATTTCGGTGCGTAATAGTCATGTATTGCATCGTCATCTTATGTCAGTTACTAACCGTCGACATAGAAGTAATATGTCTAATGGATGGGACTCCTAAGTTCATGGTACTACTTAAACTGATAATGTAATTTTGTATTTTTCAATTTCTTATTGCTATTGACAAGTTCTGGTTGTCGTAATGGAGCGTAGTGGGACCTGCCGCAAAGCGGCCTTGCGAAGCATTATTGCAACAGGGGAGGTTTGCCATTGGTGGCGCTGCGCAGCGAAGGGATATACGACCAGCCAAATAACATTGCCGTGATGCCGGAAGCCAAGCATGTCCAAACTCTGAATCCGGTCCGTGCGCCCCCGATCTGCGACCGCTTGGCGACCACCTAGAACGCTGAGCGCTCTCACATCTGAACTTTCTAGCTGTTTCAATCTTATCCCAGATCATGGTATAAAATGCATGAATAGCACCCCCCATCCCGGTCAAGACTTGAAATTTCTCTAGCGCCTCGCCTTGGCCTCGCCGCAACCTCGCCGTCCCCCACATGCTATCGTCTCCCACATGCTATCGCTCAAACGCTCTCACAACGAACACGCTTAAAGCAAGCCAACTTAGAGTTAACTCACTTCCCGCGGCGCTCCCTGAATCTTTCAACACGCCGCGCACTTGGGATAACCTCAGTCAATACCGCCGCGGTCTCCTATATTCCTCTGACACTGCTTCGCCCGATCTATAAGCCGATTTCGTTTGGAATACACTGGAATTTTAGCTCACACATAGTAACATACGCAAAGAATCATTGGATTGTAGGATATTGTGGACTGCTGGAGTACCATATCTTCCGCTGGCTATTTTGAGCCAGCTTGTCCTCCCGACACCGTATCGTGACACACGGCCCCACATGTGTTGTTATTCGGGATTTGACCTCCAAACTGAATGCCGGAGACACCAATCGTTGTCGGCTCAGTGTCAGAGGTATAGATTGACGCAAGAGAGACTTGAGCGACCATGACGGTAGGTGCGATACACTGATATTATGAGCAGCACAGCCCCTACTATATATGCACATCGTCCCGAGATAAAGGGGGGTGTAAATTCCTATCAGAAGTAGAATGTAATCAGACATTATCGAGGAAATTTTAGCGGTAACAAGTTAAATATACCCAATAGCAGAGTACCCAGCATTGAGGCATGGAAAAAGGAACTTAATATTGCCTTCTCATCAGAGAGTGTCAGTATCAAAGGAGCAGACATTGATGAGCTTGTGGTTGACGATAGATGTATATGATTTGAAGTGCTTGCATTCAGCTTTTATAACATCCTAGTCAACGACCAATCAACCTTCGAAACCTGGACTTCCCTTGAGACTGGATGGAAACCATATCTGATGATTATGAGCATATGTTAATCATACTTGATAGATTTGATTAGTAGATCTCATACTCCCGATCTTGCGGAGCCACACAAAAATTGCCGGCTAAGAAATCAGTCGAGCACGACTTCCATCGAGGTATTAGATGATACAACGACTGGTCTATGCGAAACTGAATAGACGGTTTGCAAATCACTCCTTGTAGAGGCGATACGTACTTATCAGTATCAGTATCACTTAGATGCTCCACTTAGATGCTCCAAATGATGATTACAAAGTTGAGTTTAACCAAGTTCAGACAAAGAACTAGAGGCGATCAAGTGATCTATGGCGTTCAAAGTGTACAAAAAATGAAATCACATATTATTTTCGGAAATCAGCATAGATTTAGGTCAATTCCATTCATTTGTCATTATTTTAATACATTCTATGAAAAAGTATGCCCTTTGTAAAATATGGCATGAATTGTTTATAGCGTGCTTTTTAGCTAATTCTTAGCGCACGCTGTTTCCTTCAGCGCATGCTATTTCGCACGATATATTACCATCCGCGCACGCTATTTCCGTGGCACTAAAGAAAGCGGCGTCGGTGAGTGCATTATCCGAGCAGCTACCGTATCCGTGCACAAGCTTCCCAG
>KN817584.1:71636-90327 GCA_000827495.1 Hypholoma sublateritium FD-334 SS-4
CGGGGTAGGGGTAGTGCAGTCTCGGACCATGTGGCAGTTGTTGGAGATAATGCGGTGGATGGGTCGATGGGCCAAACGTTGTGTCGCAGGTATTTAGGATGAAAGCCGAATTTTTCATTCCTTGTCTGCATGACAGTCGACTTTGGTGTGCCCTGACTTCCTGCATCCGCTGCAGATGTGCCTAAAACGGCATTCCCCATCTGCGCTTTTGCACCCGCGGGCGCTATTGAAGTTGCGGCAGATCTCCGTTTTGCTTCCGGACGCCCTKGGCGCAGRCGGCTGGGACYGTCCGCCGGTGCCTGAACGATTGACGCCGGACRCGTCATTGACGACGATGGCGTTGTAGAGGCTGCGGAAGGTGTCGAGGTCAGTGAGGCGATGCTCTTCACCCCCTCCGACGATGATGCGGACGGCCTTGTYGTATTGAATGACCTTGTGATGTGAGGATAYGTCGGGCTTRGCTTCAAATTCCCTGTTGATGTCTTCGCGATAACTCCAAAGTTCGCGTTTTCTGTGCGGGAAGAGGAAACCGGTGGCAGCCACTGTGCGGTCCCAGGCAGAAATCCAGTCAGCGTGCGCTCGGACATGCCGCTTTGCCTCAGGGACTGTAAAGCTRAGCTCTTTGCCTCCAAAGCGAGCCGTTCTCTCTTCATCAAACGAGACACAGTTGATAGAAGAGAAGACGATGTCGAGGTCAACGGGCTCTCCCGCGAAGATGCGTTTCCATTGTGAAGTCGGGAATCCACGAGGTTTGCCTCTACCTCTGAGTTTGAGGAGTTCCCTGGAGCGACGCGGGTCTCGAGCGAAGATTTCGAGAATTCGGCATGTTTCTTCGCATTCGGGATTGAGGGCAGGCTCGGGTGAGGGTTCGAAAYGGACGCGAGACTCTGACGCCCAGGGCATGTCTGAGAGCTCGACGCGTGGGTATTTGGACGACCGCCCATTCGGTTCAGAAGCGGCGGATTCGTCGTCCGAACTGACAGAACGTGGGCGTTTGGTTCTGACAGCGTGGTCGCCGGCGGCCGGTCCCATTACCCGTGTGAGGGTTGGTGAGACCGGCGTCCGTTCGTTCAGTGACGAGGAGCTGCCCACCGGGGGCGGACTGCGTTCTGCGCCCGGGTGATTTCTCGCGCTGACGCCGTTTTCCACATCGAACCTCATCTCGATGTTCGCGATTCGCTGAGTCAGCGGTATCCCCCGTTTGTTGAGCCGTTCTATCAAACTCGGTTTGGATGGAGGTGACTTCTGCGCTGAAGACTTTGAYAAYCTGGTCCTTTTGGGCGGAGGAGAGCTCCGGCCTGTCGTCGAGCACTCCGACGATTTTCGAAAAAGCTTCGGACTGCCCGCACTTYCGTTCACGGAAAGCTCCGACGAGACTCTCRAGTTGTCGTGTGACCTCGAGTTGCTCAACCTGGAGAGGAGCGTCTCGTTGGGGGGAGGAATTTCCAGCCTCTCCAGGAGACTGAGACCCCGCCCGACTTCCTTCAGGACTGACGGATCCGTCGGCAGAGTCAGCCCCGCGCTTATCGGATCCGCTTGCTGCATTTCGGACAGTCGTCTCTTCGCCATGATGCATTTATTTAATAGATGAGCTTTGCGATGGTTGATTTGAGTGATAATGCAAATAGCGGGGCCTTTCTCGAGTGACGGCAGGAGGCAAGATATATGAGACTTATTAGACTGGCCCGGCGGGCAAAGTCTTTCTSGTCTATTCTTAGCTGACGAGCCGTGGGCGGGGCGGCACGTATGGCCACCRCAAGTGGGTTAGGCCGCCGGTACGTCGGTGTGCCGTTGCAGTGACCGGTGAAGCGCGTCACGAGAGTGGCCTTTGTTGGCGCATTGACCTCGAGTAAACACCTGCGTTTAAAACCGATTTAACGAACATTTACCAACACGGCATTTCGGCCGGAAACACCCGTGTTTTCGTCTTAAGCTCTCCCATTTCGATCGCTTTGGCCCACATTTACCAACACGGCATTTCGGCCGGGAATCACCGTAAGTAAGTCGCTTGAAACATGTCTTTAATTACATTCAAGGCCAATTCAAGGCTTCACCCAACCGCCCGCCGAAAATTTTAATGGCTGTACAATCGTTGGCGAAGACGATTTCGGTGCGTAATAGTCATGTATTGCATCGTCATCTTATGTCAGTTACTAACCGTCGACATAGAAGTAATATGTCTAATGGATGGGACTCCTAAGTTCATGGTACTACTTAAACTGATAATGTAATTTTGTATTTTTCAATTTCTTATTGCTATTGACAAGTTCTGGTTGTCGTAATGGAGCGTAGTGGGACCTGCCGCAAAGCGGCCTTGCGAAGCATTATTGCAACAGGGGAGGTTTGCCATTGGTGGCGCTGCGCAGCGAAGGGATATACGACCAGCCAAATAACATTGCCGTGATGCCGGAAGCCAAGCATGTCCAAACTCTGAATCCGGTCCGTGCGCCCCCGATCTGCGACCGCTTGGCGACCACCTAGAACGCTGAGCGCTCTCACATCTGAACTTTCTAGCTGTTTCAATCTTATCCCAGATCATGGTATAAAATGCATGAATAGCACCCCCCATCCCGGTCAAGACTTGAAATTTCTCTAGCGCCTCGCCTTGGCCTCGCCGCAACCTCGCCGTCCCCCACATGCTATCGTCTCCCACATGCTATCGCTCAAACGCTCTCACAACGAACACGCTTAAAGCAAGCCAACTTAGAGTTAACTCACTTCCCGCGGCGCTCCCTGAATCTTTCAACACGCCGCGCACTTGGGATAACCTCAGTCAATACCGCCGCGGTCTCCTATATTCCTCTGACACTGCTTCGCCCGATCTATAAGCCGATTTCGTTTGGAATACACTGGAATTTTAGCTCACACATAGTAACATACGCAAAGAATCATTGGATTGTAGGATATTGTGGACTGCTGGAGTACCATATCTTCCGCTGGCTATTTTGAGCCAGCTTGTCCTCCCGACACCGTATCGTGACACACGGCCCCACATGTGTTGTTATTCGGGATTTGACCTCCAAACTGAATGCCGGAGACACCAATCGTTGTCGGCTCAGTGTCAGAGGTATAGATTGACGCAAGAGAGACTTGAGCGACCATGACGGTAGGTGCGATACACTGATATTATGAGCAGCACAGCCCCTACTATATATGCACATCGTCCCGAGATAAAGGGGGGTGTAAATTCCTATCAGAAGTAGAATGTAATCAGACATTATCGAGGAAATTTTAGCGGTAACAAGTTAAATATACCCAATAGCAGAGTACCCAGCATTGAGGCATGGAAAAAGGAACTTAATATTGCCTTCTCATCAGAGAGTGTCAGTATCAAAGGAGCAGACATTGATGAGCTTGTGGTTGACGATAGATGTATATGATTTGAAGTGCTTGCATTCAGCTTTTATAACATCCTAGTCAACGACCAATCAACCTTCGAAACCTGGACTTCCCTTGAGACTGGATGGAAACCATATCTGATGATTATGAGCATATGTTAATCATACTTGATAGATTTGATTAGTAGATCTCATACTCCCGATCTTGCGGAGCCACACAAAAATTGCCGGCTAAGAAATCAGTCGAGCACGACTTCCATCGAGGTATTAGATGATACAACGACTGGTCTATGCGAAACTGAATAGACGGTTTGCAAATCACTCCTTGTAGAGGCGATACGTACTTATCAGTATCAGTATCACTTAGATGCTCCACTTAGATGCTCCAAATGATGATTACAAAGTTGAGTTTAACCAAGTTCAGACAAAGAACTAGAGGCGATCAAGTGATCTATGGCGTTCAAAGTGTACAAAAAATGAAATCACATATTATTTTCGGAAATCAGCATAGATTTAGGTCAATTCCATTCATTTGTCATTATTTTAATACATTCTATGAAAAAGTATGCCCTTTGTAAAATATGGCATGAATTGTTTATAGCGTGCTTTTTAGCTAATTCTTAGCGCACGCTGTTTCCTTCAGCGCATGCTATTTCGCACGATATATTACCATCCGCGCACGCTATTTCCGTGGCACTAAAGAAAGCGGCGTCGGTGAGTGCATTATCCGAGCAGCTACCGTATCCGTGCACAAGCTTCCCAGCGGTGCCTGGCATGTGGCAGCGTCACCAGCGTTCTGGAGGATAAGTATCTTGTCACCAACATGAGCTCCACAAGCGGCTCTGGCCCGCGGAAAGCCCCACGTCTACTGTGCGTACATACCTACTACCGAGTGCGGATTTATGCCGCACCGGTGCGCAACCGCTCGGGCATACACAGACAGACACGTGCGGGAGGTTGTTCCCCACCATTCCCCGAAGCCGGCCCGCCGCAGGCGGACGCGGCACGGAACGGCATGTGCCACGGCACCGGCACAAGGGGCGGCTCGCGTTCAAGTTCATGGTCCTCCGAGACGCTGTACTTACTCCTCTTCCTCCTTTCGTTCCAGATAATCCACAGGATTTCATCAGAATCAAATCCTTCAAGTCAATTTGAACCTTGACAAACAAAATCATCTACAGGACGCTGTCCCTGCTGATTCCGAGAACGGTCCGAGTCCGGGACCGTGGGCCGCGGCGTATCAGGACTCGTACTCAGCATCAACCCCTACGATCCGTGCAGCTGGGGYAGATACTAAATTTCAARTAGATTGTATGTTATTGAAAAGGTTAGGATGCTCGGGTACCACAGAAATAGCGTGCGCGGATGGTAATATAGCGTGCGTGGTACCGAAATAGCGTGCGCTAAGAATTAGATAAAAAGCACGCTATGAACAATCCATGACTTATTTAACGAAGGGCTCACTTCTTCATAGAAAGTAATAAAACTATGGAATTGAACTAAATCTATACTGATTCCCAAAAATAATATGTGATTTCATTTTTTGTACACTTTGAACGCCATAGTGATCATCGTAAACTTTACCGCTCTATATTAGATCTAATTAACATCCACTGATTCTTAATCTTAAATCCTCTTAAATTCTTATGCGTTTAATCTAGAACGTTGATCAGATGGGCCACGGTGAGCACCAATGTGGTGAATGGATAGACGGCGGGACCCGATCTGCACTGACTGCCGAGTACACATTGATGCGTGGCTGCACATACACGTCCCCAGCTCTGGTTGGCAGAGAACTTTGACTCTACCAGCACGGCCAGAGGACTGCGATGAGAGGACGACACAAAGTGCCATAAATCAAACTAGAACACAATATTTGTTTAAGTATTTCAGCCACGTATCCTGGTATTCAACAAGCAGCAACGCCGAGACGGCGATATTTCCCGCAGTGACTTGTCCAGGACCGCCTAGCACCTCTCGATATGCGAAAAGATAGAGGCAATACGAGGCGCAGATGGCGCCCGGAATGGTGACATCCAAGGTAGCCGCGGCGGAAAGGGACGAGCTACGATGTCCTTAATACCGTCGCAGATTGCAGCGATCGAGAGCCGGCCGGTGTTAGATGAGTGACACGGGCGCGGCAGCGAGTCTAAGTCAGAGGCAGTGACACAGTGAATATGCGGCGCTCAGTCAAGGAGGTAGCCCAGAACGAAGATACGGTGAGCGCGAAACAACTGGACGATAGAGGTGTTGTGAAATCTTAGGGAACGAGGTATATCTAAATCTGCTTACGTGTGGCCTACAGGATGCAAGGGCATCTGTGGACCGTGCGAGTCGCGATCATCGCGTGATGGAAACATAGATACGATTACTAACCGGAGGCGCTCGATATGATGACGCTGGGGATACATTCGCTGCAGGTACGTAGCATGGTGACTTGCGATTGCTATCTGAACATTGAGCACAGCCGTTTCGGGAGTGGAGCACAGCAGACGGGAGTGGGATAAAGAGGCGTGTGGCGCGCGTTTCAGACGGAAGAAAGTTTCGATAGCCAAGGAATGGCTCAATAGTTTTCTGGAAGTTTTTTGCAGTGCAGATATCAGGTTGAGTGATGAGAAGTGGGGCGAGATGCACAGCGGTGGGGTGGTGGATGGGCCGATCACCGGCACCAGTGATTGACGGATGGTGTGGGCTTGCAACGACATCTTTTTCATCGACGCAGACGTAGTGGTTGAAATCGGTTCTGAAAATACCCCGTCCAGAGGCACGCTATAACCAGGCAATTCGTGCTTTCGCTGGTAGTATTCTGAAAGAGGTGCTTAATTAGCCAGGCTCTGAAAATTTAGAATCATTTTAAATTGTACATACTTGTATTGTCGCGTCTTCTGTTTTTTATCTTCTACTAGTAATGATGATCTCCAGTGTCGCACGTATGACTTGAACAGGGATTGCGTACCGAAGCGGGCGAGGCGATTGTGGCAACAGCAGATGCTGACGATATTGGGGGCGTGAATGGGTCCACGGAGGCCGCCCACCCAGTCTGCGCGCATCCTGCTTCCATCGCGCCGCAGAGCGAGCGCTTTCGCCTGTTCCAGCTTCATCTAGCCGTGCCGACGCAGCTGCGCCTCCCCCCCCCCTGCGCGTCTCTCGCGCCGCAGAGTACACACCGCGCGTTGTCCCCGCCAACGTCCCTAACAACAGAGGACGTAGCCTGACGGCGCTGGACGAGAAACGCGTGGAGCAAGCCAGCGAAGTGGCGTGTGGAGCTTGTACGCGGCGCGCGCAGGGTCATCGAGAGGAATAGCACCTAGCGGCTCCATTCTAGCTACAGGTATCCACGGCGCCAGGGCCCCGAATCAATGAAAAGTGTCCATTCTGGGCGCCAGTTACATGACGCGGACGATCACCATAACATGCCTGGAAACTGTAGACGGCGAGTTGGCCATGTTTTCGCTTTCGCCGCCTGCCGATGCCCAGCCGCGAGTCCACGCAGACATATACATATACACCTATCCATCGTCCTTCCGAGGCGCGCGATCTATGGGCCGGCGCGGAATTCTACACTGCGATGGGTCCAGGGCACGTGCCACGCAGTGAAGGCGATTCGCGCGAGGATGGGAAGAGCGAGGCCAGCGCGGGTGTCAGAGGTGGAGAGCGTCTCGAAGACAATCTGTGCACGCATAGAGAAGGTCACTCAGAGGTCGTGGCTGCTGGAGCTCCGGATGCAGACACGGCGCACAAAGTGAGTAGCTTGACGAAGTTGTAAGGGCGTCAGCACGGTTTCGAAAATGAGAAATAAGGGACGTACGACGTTGCTCACAGCAATCGGGACGACAACACATTGAGACTAGACACCGACCGGGCGTGCCGCAGCACCTCTTGGCGATGTCGAGGACATCCTGAGCGACGGCGGTTGCAACGGCGGATGGCAGGCGTAAGAGAGCTGTGCTGGTGGCGTCAGCGGTTATCTCGACGAGGAAAAGCATTGGAGCGCCGAGCGTTCAGCGCGGTTACCAACGAGCGGGGAGGGCCCAGCCATGGTGGGCTAGGAGGCGGCGTAGTTGACAGGATCCGTAGGACCACTGGAAAGGCTGGGAGGAATCATACGGTAAGCGGGGCAGAGCGGGACGTAGGCGACGAGGCCGATTACTCACTTTGTCACTTGGATGCCTGTATATTTGCCTTCCTCCCCGCTGACGGGTGTATTGGGTGGTTTGGATGAGGTGGCCAAAACGGGCAGAGGCAGACAATACACGGATCGTCAGGATGTGCGTTGTGAGTGCTGAAGAATCACGAGTAACGAAAAACATTTCGCAGACCCTTGGCGAGAGGAGGTTGCAGATATACTCTAGCGGCGCGCGCAGGACGTCGACACATTGAGAAGTCCGGTGGAAGACAGGGTGGCGAAGGTGGTGGCAGAGACGCCAGGAAAAGCGACGCAACGCGGTGAGGGATAGACAGGCTCTATTCGCTGGAGGGACGGGTGACGGGTGCCTGACGTTTTGCGGTGTAGGTGCAGAGTGGGCGTGTACCAGTGGGGTTGCGCGCATAGACTGAAGCGACGGAGGGGCGACAATGGATGGGAGTGATGGGTGCTATGCTTGAAGCAGCTTCCAGTGATGGGTAATTCGGCGCGACGGCGCGTGAGGCGACTTTGGCATTGTCCGGCGGTCGACAAGGTATGGTGAGGGGAATGAGGGAGGCACAGTGCGACATATGACGGAGGGAGTGATTGTGTTATGTCCAATCTGGGAGGAACATCAGACGACGTCCTTCTATAAGGGGGGGCTGATGAAGAACATACGGTGAGCCTGTGGGATGAAACAAAGACTAGGACCCTAGTGGTTCCGGAAAATGCGCGTCGTTCGTGGAGCCAGAAGCTTGCTTAAAGCTTGCCTTAAGCATATTTCGAATTGGCTTTGAATGCGGTGTTGTGGGTGGAAAGTGGAGAGTGGGGGGGCTGACTCTCATCAAAAGAGGGTGGGAGTCGCATTCTTACAAGGCAGAAGAGAGACGCGAATGTAGGTTGAATGTAGGAAGACAGTGAGTAGCTGGCAATGTTGAACGTGCCGAAATTTGCCGGACTCCCCGCTGCGAAATACATACTTCGTCGAATGTCGAATTTCGTGGACGGCGTGAGCCCGGGCTCATCAGTGTGCACAACAGATGGCGTGAGTTTATCTCAATGGCGTGTCCAAACTTTCCTGATGATCATCGTTCCCCCTGCTCAAGAAGTAGCAAAAAGTTTCCATCCATAATTCATGATGTTTGTGGGCGCTCCGAAATGCGATTCTTACGCTCCTAAAATCATAGCCGGAGGTGCAGCGGTTGTTGAAAAGCTCAGATTCAGACCGGGGGTTTCGGAGGAAGATTGCCTCGTGCGATCCCACTGACAGGTACTTACAAATAAGCATGATATTTATTCAAAATCTGAACCGACAATTGATGTCCTACAATTAGTAAAGACACTCAGCTCTGACGGCATTAATATATAAATAAAACCACGGAATATCAACGCACAATTTTATGGGATGATCCGAGTTGCGGATTCTGACTGTATCTTGGGTCCAATATATTCCTGTCGATTAAGGAGGATATTAACCGGTAGCAGTATATATCTTGAGCATTTGAAACCAACCTCAGATTGGTGAGGAATTCTTGATATGTTTGTTCCGGGTTTGTTGCTACAATTTTCAGTTTACAAATCAGCAAAACATATCACTAGTCGCAGATAGCACTTATCGATAACCACCGTGGTCTATGTCGAGCGCGGTAGGCGCGAAGTCTATTCGTGCTATTTAAAATAAGACGCACCAATCAAGAAGCGCCGAACGTGGTCCGCGTCGTTAATGCATCCCCGGAGCTCGTATGGTTGTCCCACATAGTTTATCCCGATCTGCGCAGTGGGAATCAGTTGCATTGCACTGCTGTTGGGCGCCCGTATCGATACTCACACACAGTGCTTTGCACCTCTCCGGGCGCACAGAGTCCCGGAAGTCAGGATTCCGCGGCTCCTGTACATATCCGAGTGTGCGTTCACCATGTGTCGCGTCGTTTTCGCATGCATATGTATGTCCCGCCAGGATTGTCGGCTGTGAGACTGTACGCAGTCGCGGCGCCTTTGTTAATACTCCTCGATCATGACCGTAGCCATTTTGATCTGGATTGTAGTACGATGGTGCTGATTTTGCTTGCCTGTTTGTGGCGATGTAATCAGCGTGAGTACACCGCAGCGAACTGGGAACTCACTGGGAATTTTGACATCCGATCATACGCGATGCCCAATACACATTCGGCGCCAAACGCTTCATCGTCTCCCGGCCCTATTCTCCAATGATTATGATGGTAATCAACCAGACCTTTGGGAAAGAGCGAGGTTTAACATAGAAGTTCTATATACATAGAAAGAAATGGTGTGTTACGAGCCGCTCGCAGTATCACCTGAGTCAATTGGCGCTTGTTTATCCTGCTCTTTCTCTCACATCACCAATTCTTAACGGCTTCTCTGGCGCTTATTCAGTCTTCCGACGTGTGATTCTCTCGCCACTTCCGAGAGTACTTGATATAGCATTTGATCAGGTCTTCAAACGGGCAGCTCTGCCAATTCGGGCTGCCGAATAAAAACAAACATGGCTTTAATCAGGGATCAAACTAAATGAAGAGCGGGAAAGGCTGGGAGGTATTTATATTTTTAATTGAAACGGAATGTCATGTTTGTGATTGATCTGAAATGATGCAAGATACATGTATCGACGTTGTCGATGATTTTATAACGTCTTCTTTGGCGCCTATTGGGACTCCTGACCTTCTGTTACCTCGCAATTTCTGGATTGAATACGTTCGGAAGCTTCCTGGCAGCCGATTTGTTATGGTATGCACAGGCAAATTAGAAGAACGCGCCATGAGGACAGGATACGTCCCAAGGTGGATATCCTACGTGATCAGACTAGACTAGAAAATAAACATGGCATTTCTGCTTAGAGAATTCCCAACCAAGGCTGACCGCATCGAGTCGTTGCTTCAACGTTTCAACTGTCGTTAGCGTCGGAAGAATGCGGCACGAAGCGTGTGAAAACAAGCCGGCCTCGTTTCCTCCGTGCCCCCTTCGAACTGCACATCTTCGCTGCAACCCAATCCTGTCTATTGGATGTTCGGGATGTGATATGCTTTGAAAACGGGATACATACGCCTCTCACCGCCGCTGGACACCCGCCGCCCGTCCCTTTATTGCATGGTCAGTTGCTCCGAGTCTGTCGTACAATCGAACGTCCTCTGATTTCTTCGCAGCTTGGATGCAGCGCAGTCCTTCTTCCGTCGCCACGCATATCTCTACGGCATTCAGTTCACCAAAAGTCGTCGGCCCCCATAATCCTGTCGCACATCCCGTCCCACCGTCGACGTGTTCCTCCCAGCGACCGCCTTGCTCACACCGTCGTCGCCATTCTCTTCTACGCCGCCACGCCTTCTCCACTCATTAACTACCTTCCTCGATGCTCCTCCGGCTAAATATGCATTGCCGACGCCATTCACCACGCCCAGGTCGTCGAGTGATGATACGTTTCCCCATCCAATAGTCGCGCTTGCCCCGCCTCATTCCATCCGAAGTTGAACAAATCCTCCGGGGCCCATCTCTACCTCCTGTTCTCCCATCGCCGCACGCTGTCCCAACAACGTCCGCGCTCACCATCGGCGCCTTGCGCGCGCAGCGTCAAGTACGTATCGCACAATGCGCGCAATCGCGCGCCTCGCTCCCCGCTGCGGTTGCGCTCTTATCTACGCGCTTGTGTATCCACGAAACCCCCGCCGGCTCCAAGCCTCGTTTCGCATCCGCGTTTCCTCGCGAATTCAGGCTTGTCGCGGATACGGTCGCTATTTCCTCCCGCATCTCCTGCCACCCTTTTCGCCTTCCACCCGACGTCCCCTTCGTCCGCGCCACCGTCGTTCGCCGCGCCCGTCGCGGGGGAGATCACCGTCGACAGCACTCTCCGAATGTTGCCCAGGCAAGCGGCTCACGTCGATGCGTCGCCCGCCCCAGCGTGCAGAGATAGATCGGATTACCGGGTGAACGGCTGCGCTCGTGCCAGCCTCGCCAGTGTGCCTTTCTCTCCCGCGGTGCGTGTAGTCTCCGTTTTATACGACGCGAAATCTGCTGATATTTGTTTAATTTGGAACAGGTTCAACATCTTCTGTCGTCGCCGAAGGCAGTCAGATACCATGCACCGACCCCCCCGCCTCCATTCCCCCGCTTGAAATTTGGCCCCAATGCAAGTTGACGAGCACGTATCCAGGAGCGAGGATTTTCACTCGTGATGCGGCGGGGCGCGACCAGGGTCAAGCGCGAGGGGTGAGCTTCCGTTCTCAACGGCCGATGGATTAAGCGCTCACACTGCGTGGGCCGTTGTTCGCTTGTACTCAAGCTGCGACGTACGGTTCTCTTTCTCTCCGACACGTTTCTCACTGACTGTTCACGCATACAGTGTACGGCTAATCCTATCCGCCCATATACTCCGTGCGCTGTCGAACGTCCCGTGCCTGGGCACACCGCCTCGTTATTTGACATGTGCCGCCGCGAGGCGTTGGGCACCATCGAGACATATATGCTGTCCTTGGCTTTGTGTGCGCGCGAGTACACCTCTGCAGTTCTCGTGGCCTTGCTCTGTAGCCCCTCCGTTGGCGCCGCGATATCACCGCTGCCCATACTGCGGGTCGTTGCTCCCGCAGGATCAGCTTATCGGGCGTGTATCAGCACCTCCTCCCAACGCTGGCTGCGTTATACCTCCTTGTACTTATACTTACCATCAGCTGGTGCCGCGAGCCCTCGGTATGGATAAGGCGTGGGGATGGCACATGCCGTTGCAGTATGTTGCAGTACGTTGGCCAACGCAGTGCCTCGTGCTCGTTGTCGATTGCCGTTGATCCATTTGGCCGTTCGTCCTAGTTTATACCTGCGTCCTTTCTCGGTTTATTCCTGCGCGTTCGCGTCCCTTTCTGTCCCCCGTCAACGCTGTCTTTGGGCTGTCCACCCGGTGATCGCGATACACGCTCTGCACATCGCATCGCGCCGCGCACCTGGCTGTCCGAACAGCTGATGGCCTCCCGCCGTGTCGTTTCCGTGTTAGGGGAACCCGCATGCTGCATGTCGCAGAGTGTAGCAAGCGGAGATTCACTGAAATACACCGGCCGTGCACCGAGGTTGGAAAATGTCCTCTGGGTAATCGCCACATGTCTGGAGCTATAGAACGCGGCTGTGCGGCTGTTTTCCTTTTTTTTTTGTGACTATTTATAATGCCTCGATACTCCGACTCGCGACAGCTCCATGGAGCGGAAGTATGCCGCTACGAATTTGTACTGAGGTCTGCTTCCCTCCAAACGTACCACAAGCGAATGTTTCAATTAAATTTAAATTAAATGGCATTGTAAATTCTATGGAATACGTGTTCGAGTAGCATTCACAGCGCCATTATGTAATGAGCGTCGCGCCGAGCGACGGAGACAGGAAATAAAAATACACAACGAAAAATGCGATCCCGACGGTAAAACTAATATACATACCGTCCTACAGTCCAGTCTAAAGTCGGCCCAACAAGCGAATTACAAGCGTTATGAGCCACAAGTAGAGTTAATGCAATCAATTCTCATCTCTGTTTCCTTTGACCGGTTTGACGGGATCCTTGGGGCCAGCAACAGGACGATTTGGTTTCGCTCGGGAGCCATATCTACGGGTGCATTAGATAGATGTGTTGTAATGAAATTCCAAAAACATACCCAAACCATGCAGGCGGAGCATCCTCCTCCGCCTCCACATCACATTCTGAGTCAGATTCATCATCTGACCCCTCACTGTCGTAGGGGTTTTCCCTCTCTTTCTTGGAATCTATCTGTCCCGTCTTCGAGTTGTCTTTCAACTCTGTAGGGTATTTATAAGTACGAGCGCGTTAAATCCGCACTCAGAAGTCGGGGTTACCTGCGGTAGTAGCATCTGAATCCTTCGCAGTGCTACCGGGAGCAACATTCTCGACGCTATTGGCTATAACTTGCTCCTTCCGGGCTGGGAATTGGTTGGAACTGGAAGTTCCTTTGGTGGACACCGACATCGTATAGTAGGTAGTGGGTTGTATAGATTCAATGGCGTGCGTCAGGCACTATATATCTAAGAACTGTCCCTCGAGGCTGTGGGTCCATAATACAGGTAACGCCCTCTTTGTGATCAAAAAAATGCAGCTACTTGCCTACTATGATCCAAGGCGACGTTATTATGGAGAAGTAATAGGCACTGCTTGATCTGCTGTGATGTACTTGTATTCTGGCGTAGTGGTCGTGTGTAATTTTGGTCTCTTTGGATCAGGCTGCGTTTTGCGTTCTATTGTGGGCTGAGTGTCCACGCGCGCACGTACTAAGCGACTGGAACACGCCCCCTACATAAAATAATTGCTAAGGAGGTAGTCAGATCAACAAAAGATTTTCAGTAAAGCTCTATCTTGGCAATATCGAAGTGCTCACTGCTCATAGCATACTTACGTAAAAATTGACCTCGAACAATCGTTGGTGTGTAGAATTATCTGGAACCAAGAAAAGGTGTGCTAATATGACAACCTACTTGCAAACACTACAGTTGTGCAGCGCACTCACTTGAGATTTTAAAGCACTGAATTGGCTAAATTTAAGGCACAGCACGGCTTCAAATTAAAACGTCCGACAAAGCTGTGCTCGATCACATTAATCACAGCCCGTGTGAGTCGAGTGTCAACTAGTTGTGAGGCTGCGAGCACCGTGCAAGTTCCTCTTTCCCTTTGACGTTACCTTGCTCCGCGACATGGGCTCAGCCCTTTCGCAGTTCCGCTCGATGCTTGTCTCACTTCGGAGATTGCTGCTACGTATTGTCCGTCCGCAATTCCTGAGAGCAGCACTCACTGGACTCGTGCGGCGCTTGGCATTGTGGGCTGTGTCTCTTCGGAAAAAGCTATGCTACAGCTGTCGGGTCGATAAACCACCGGACAAAAGCATCGAGCGTTCGAACAATAGCCACAAGACTACAAGACAGGACATGCCACCTTACAACGTTGTACGAAACGGGGAAGTCGTGTCCTTGCGCGGAGCGGCACCTTCTCTCTATCCATATTCGTCCAACGGAATTTGCACCTCGCGGGTTGCAGAACGGTCAGGACGCCCCCATACTCCTAATTTTTCTCGGAACCGGGAACTGGATAGCAACTCTTTCGTAGGATCAACTTGGGAGCCGACACTCCATCCCGTCGGCCCTCCGTCCAGACCTCCCTCACGGCTCGGAGCTCCTCGACGGCAATTCTCGACCTCATTACCTGATCTAAGCGATTCGGCTCGTCTTAGGGCAGATAGTGACTACTCGTCGTGGCTTCCTCATCGATCTCCCCCTCCCGGCATTGTCATAGAATTAGCGTCTCCCATACTAGAGGGCCATCTAATGTGTAATTCCAACGACTCAGAAGCGCATGTTCAATACCCGCCTCACATTGGCAATCCAAGTCCATCGGAACAATTCGCGTGCTCTTCTCCGTGCGCTTCTCCACCGACGATACAAGTCACTTCTCCTGCCAACCTGAGCCAGATAAGTCTCAACGTACCTAGCGAACCAAGCTATGTAGCGCCTCCAAGACCCATTTCGCCTTCTGCTTCTGATTGTCACGACAGCAGTTCTGGATCCATTCTAGATATTATACCTCTTGACTCAACCTTGTCGCCAAATTCGGAGCCCGAGGTTCACATCATCAAGGCTGTTTTACCCGAAGAAACTAAGCGCTATGAGCGACGCACCAGGATGTGAGTGTATGAACATTTTCGCTTCAAATACATGCTATAACGATTACCCAGAGCGCGTAAATGGTCCGTGTTACAACTTGACCCAATGATGACCGTATTCAATACGTAAGTGTCTTCTGCTCCTGAGTCATACTTCTGCTTTTTAATGCCAAATGCAGATCAGTAACTCCCCCAGGATGGCTCAGGTTTGTTCACCCAGAAGGAGCTCGGTATTTCTATCATGAAGATAAGGTATGCCCATGACATGCTTTGCATATCACAAACTCACCATCTACATTCGTTCCGCAGAATGTTTACACGGAGTCTGACCTTACTGACTGCCGTGTCTATAAGCGACTCATGAACGACATCTTCCGCCTTGAACGCTTAATATCCACTTTTGATAAGCCTCTCCCCAAAGGCGCTTCGCTTATGATCGATGTTTCCTATGAAGATGTCAATAAGGAATCCTTGCAAACTGAGTACTATTATGCAGATCATGATGAAAGAGTCGTTTTCTTTTTGCATCCTTCCGATACATATGACATGTCCTGTACATATGAGGTTTATGGGCCAAAATCATACCAACACCTTGGTATGTTAATAGTTCGTAGAAATACACTCAGAGATTTACGCAACCGTCGCTCCTAGGATTTGCCATGGAGTCTCAATATTGGTGAGCCACATCACGTTGACGATATTGATACAATGAATTACATCATCGTCAGGTATTTTGTTTCGTTGTATCCGCACTGCCTTGTCTTAACGGATGAGCTGCTTTGTGAGCTTCGTGATATCGTCCTTTTTCTCATTGGGGGTAGGTCATATTATAATCATAGCATGTTTTACGATATACTTAACGCACGCCATGCTCCTCTATTTGCAGACCACATGACGTCGCCATATTCGACAGCTCCTTACACGATGGCGGACTTGTTCCAGATATTGACTGCGATAGACGGCATGGAAAGTAAGCTATTACTTCGGATGCAACAACAATGCCCGGGCGCTTATGTTCAAACCAAACCAGAAAATATTGGAAAGAAGATGGCTGGAACAACAAGTGTATTTGGTAGATGATCTTTTTATTTGTCTAAAACTTTTCCGTAATATTGATATGGTATTCGTGCAGCTCGCCACATGTTCATCCTTTGTGGGTCATTTTCTCGCCTTAACCAGTTCTGGCTGATGATTTTCTGATATAGATCATTCAAAGTATCTTAACTGCTACGGAGAAGCATTTTCGCGCGTCGAACGCCATGCCTCTATCTTCGGCGACCCTATCAACAAGCGAACTTGGCTTGTCAAGTTGTTCTCATTTGTTTTATTTTCAGCTCCCGATATCCATCTGCACAACCTTCAGAGGATGTGGGTAGACGGAATGCTGTACAAATCTATCTGGGAAGAATCAATCAGAAAGCTTAACGAGGAGTGGATAAAATTCATTTTTTTAGTAAGCTCTCTTAGACTGGGCGCAGGGACTTCACGGATCCAATCGTCTTGGGATAACAGGCCCTTGTTATGATCACTTCAAATGTGGGATACCTTGCGATTCAAAGTGTCGATATCGACATGGGTGCTGCAAGATCTCCCGGACAAATTGCAAGCTATATTTCTGTCATCGCAAACATTGGCAGTGCCATCCAAGGTCTATTGTTAATGCATCAAAACCGCACCAACACGACTGACACAGCCTCTGATGTGGTAAGTAGGTCCCTTGCCATGATGATTACTTTTTATTGACTATGTTGTTTCATACCAGCACGCATTCTTGACTCGGATCAATGGTCATATGCTGGGATTAGAAACTTTGGCCATCCTGTATAGTATGCCTTACGCGCTGTTGATGTGGGGGTACGCATTTACAAACCATGAATTCATATGCTTGGACTCACTCTGTTGTTCTCTGACAGTCTTGTAGCCTTCATCGTCGCACTTGGCTGCCTCTTCTTCCAAAACTCCACCACCGAATCCCGCGCGTGGGTTGGATCACTATCCATCGCAGTCGCGGCCCTCATTGTCTGGTGCATCGTCACTTACTGGGAAACGCCAAGCAAAGAGAAAGTGTCAGACATGCCCCTCGTGCAGCTGGAATCAGAGATTGACGACTGCGACGAGGAGCAAGACAATCGAAAGAGATCACAGCTGGGAATCCGAGATATCCTGGATATAATCCGCCACATACCAGATCTCATGTACCGCCGCAGTTACATCAACTCTGACAAGACAGCCGTATAGTAAACATTAATGTTTAATACTCAATGCCCATGTGCATAGTTAACGAACCAATGCATACGGGCCAGATTGGAATTTTTGGAATAGTATAGTGTCCTGTTTATTCCCAAGTTCATACCTGCGTAGACATTTTATGTAGTCGTACGTACACGTATTATTTGCTTCTAAATATTTTGAAATGTAGTGTGCTTGGTGGTACAATTTGTACTCTCGGCGCTCGAACGCACGAACGGCGTTTTAATTGTTTGGATTGTCGGCGGCGCCGGAAGGGCGGCGCGCACAGTCGCCGACCGCTCTGTCACCCCAACTTCATCCTCCTTGCACCGTCCCCAAGCTGCCGTAGTCATTTTGACAATCCCGATCACAAAACCAATATGATAATTATCTACAGTAAAAATCTCCTATTGTTTAATGGTACTTAACCGCAGATTCACCTTTCCTACATATTCGACTGAGCGAATGATGCAGCCGTATTATGCACGCCCTTCACCGTGACTCACGATATCTTTATATACTGCTGCGCCCATGGTGGCCAGTGCGCGGGCGGATATCGAACAGCAGCACTCTCTCCTGCCTGTCCATCAAAACCCTGTACCCTTCCCTATCTATTTCTCCTCACCGTTTCTGTCCGCATTCTCCACGCGTCCGCGGTCGTGAATCGCCATATCCACCTCGCACACACTGGGCTGCCATGACCGTGCGTGAGTATCGCCTACAAGCACGAGAAGAACACATGTATCATGTTGGCTGCTGTGTGATTGTGCATCCCTTGCGTGGCCATGACACGTCACAAGACGCAGACACCGCCTGCCATAACCTGGCCTCGTTTCCCAATCGGCGCTCCTCGCGTGGAAGTAAGGGCACATCTCGCAGAGCTAGTATCACATATCGACTCTGCGTCTCGGTCTGCATGCCCCTTCGGTAATGCTGCGTGGGAAACGCCCGCTTTCAGATCTCATGTCTGGATCTTTGCGAGGCGCCATCGCGCCCTCCGTCCTGTCACTGCGCCGTCTCCCACTCTGTCGGTACATATATACCCCAGCATTTAAACACCATCAAGCTACGCGGCGAGATATGGTACGGCACTCAGCCGTCAATTGCGGCTGAGTATAGCAGAGGCGGTATGCATGGTTGCATGTGTCACTTGAAAGGGGAATTAACAGTTTGAGAGACTGGGATATGTACGCTTGGCTCTGATAACAAATAGGAGCGCTGAGGTTGTGAGAAACGTGGGGTATTTTCCCAAAAATAGGAAGAGAAGGACATCCATTTGAGGGATCCCCCTCCGGCTGTTTGTCTGTCCCTAGTATACATATCGATACATAGGTGCAAATACCACCCTA
>KN817584.1:90341-150696 GCA_000827495.1 Hypholoma sublateritium FD-334 SS-4
TAGGGTGGTATTTGCACCTATGTATCGATATGTATACTAGGGACAGACAAACAGCCGGAGGGGGATCCCTCAAATGGATGTCCTTCTCTTCCTATTTTTGGGAAAATACCCCACGTTTCTCACAACCTCAGCGCTCCTATTTGTTATCAGAGCCAAGCGTACATATCCCAGTTTCTCAAACTGTTAATTCCCCTTTCAAGTGACACATGCAACCATGCATACCGCCTCTGCTATACTCAGCTCCTGCCTCCGTAAAAAGATTTTTTGAAATGAAAGTCGGTCCCCTCATGGCCGTTTAATTTGAACTAAGCGATCGTGTTAAATACTCTAGCTAAAAGTGGGGCTGCTTCTCCCAGAGGTTTTCCTGATGAACCAGGTCAGTAGGTGTTTTGGAAGCATCGGACAGAAGAAACCGGTCACCCTCAGAGAGCACCCTACCTGCTAATAATGTTCAGAATATGAAATGGAAGTGTATGTTCGATTAGCGATCAAAAATTAAACTGGTCGTCTCTTGAGTATCTGCCTACCCGGGGAAATGATACTCCGTGGATCGTCAGCAGACCTGTTCAAGTGCTCAAGATCTTGCAGGAGGATCGTCGACAAAGCTAATAAGTAAATGTGTGCTCTACTTAATATAGATAGGCCATTCACAGGGTTATTCATATGCGTCTACCCTCCGATGCAGTTATTCATAACATAGCATTTACTAAGGAAAATTCCCCAGGATTGCGGTATAAAAGCGACTCCTGTACTAACAGGACGGCCAGGTTCCAACCGCTCTTGCCTACAGTAAGTCCCTCTCTCCTTCCCTCTCTATTAATCTCTATTGACAACGTTGCGATCTGCAGTCAATTTTACCGCCAAACTCTTTTCCTTAAACCAATCGCGATAACAATGGGCACCATCACAATTACCGACGCATCTGGTGCATCTGGTATCCAGTCCTTCGTGTCTAAGTACACAAACGCCAGCAACGGGTCCGATAATTGGTACGACATCAATACCTCGGCGCAGTCGTGGTCGCGCGGTCCCGGCTGGGAGCTCGTCGCGTTCAGCAGCACCGCGAATTCCCAGCGCCGAGGTTGGTATGTGCACATCCCACAGGGAAAAACGTTGAACATCACCTTTTACGGATTCGACCGCGACATCGGGCTGCAGTACGTCTAGGTGCAGTGTTGCAGGATAGATGGCTCCCGAAGAGCTCTTTGAGTGAAGAGGGTTGAAATTGGCGATGATCAGTACATACTAGTGCACAATGTATGGCACAAAGTGAACTTTCAGAATATTGTGCGCTAAAGTTTTTTTTGTGCTTGAGTATTGAAACGGATGATAATCGGTAATCGATCAAACTACAAAAGTTGGACCTGACGCTTGAGACGCAGAAGCGCGCAGACGCCGGCTGATTTGTTTTTTTCAGCATGAGTATGGAGTGCATGTTCAATTTTACGTTGTGAATGTTCGAGTGAGTGTATCATCCGAAATATACCGTACGCAGTTTGAACTTTGTTCTGCAGTTTTACTACAGCGCTGAGCGCAGGCGCAAGGAGCGGCGTTTTGATTGTTTGCCGGCCCGGGCACATCCGCAAGTTGCCGAGGGACCGCCATCCCTGCGTCGTGCTCCCGAGTCCCTACGCCATCCACGTCGCCCGTCGTCCACGTCGCCTCGGCCACCTGCCGCAATCTGCGCCGTTACCGAGGTCGCTCTAGGTCTCTCCGCTACGGCTACTTGGAATGTATCCCTTTCCGCCACTGTCGCGCCTCCGCCTGCAACCCCTCAACTCGATATGCGCACCGCCGACACATTTCACCACGCCTTCGCTTGTATCCAATCAACTTGTCCGTAGCGGTCGTGACTGGTTGAACGTACCTCCCCGCGCATACCTCGATTGTCCCCGCTTCAGGTGCCTATTCACAAGACTCTCAACAATTAGCGCCGACCACTATTGGTTTTTTGTACATCTCCGAACGTCCTTCCGTCCCTTCCGCTCAACGTCGTTCGACTACCCCATTGTCTTATGCGGACCCTTGCGTATCATCCGGAGCAACGCCGACTCCCTCCTCTCTATCACAAAGCTCGCCACTCCTCCCGATCTATCACTGCATACCTCTCCCATCGCAGAATGCCTAATCGATACCTCCGCGCTCATGAGTCACCGCCTGCATCTCGCGCCGCTACGCTGCTGCGTTGATCCACGAATGGCGCCCATCAACGCATCACAATGCCATGAGCACTTCCGCTCGATGCTGTGGCGGCGGGCTCGTGCAGGCTCGCGCATGCGTTTACATGGCCACAACACGTAACCGCACGCCATCACCGCCCGCTGGCACCTGGCCTCGTCTCGTATTCGGTGCCCCTCCTTTGGATTGATGAGCGCATCTCGTCGGTTTCCATTACTCACCTTCCGCGCCCCTTCCTGTCGACCCCATGCGTAAAACGCTCGCACTCGTGCCTAGCTCGGCGTGCACCATCCGTCCTTCCCCTCGCCGCTGCGCCGTCTTCCGTTCCGTGACCACATGCACATGCAGCACACAGCATTCAAGCTCAAGATCATGCCTCAGCAAGCCCCTCCCGTCACTGCGTCGCGTCGCCCAATATATTGACAAGACGTCTTCCGCGGGTCTCTGATCGCTATACGCTTGGGCTTCCACTGCGTCTATCCGTACCCTGCGTCTATTTGCAGCCGTCTCGTCTATGCCCGTCTCCCTCCTGCCGCCTTCGCACGTGGTGGGCCAACATGTATATCTCTGACTTATATCGTCGGTTCTTGGCGTCCCGCTATGAACAATGCGTTCCCGCCTCAGATGTAACGGCTAGATCGTACAAGCGCCTGCCTGCTGAGACGCGAGACACGTCGATAAACACCAACGCTCCGGCTGCCCTTCTTGTCCTGCCATCCCGCTATCCATGGCCCTCGGCGTATATCTCCTCGGGCATTTCCAGGTTTGTTGCGGTCTGGTATGTGCGGCACGCCTCTGTCGGGCCCGGTGCTTCGAACTGACGGCCCGGGCCGCAGGCGAACGTCTGCGGCTGCTCTGTGGAGCGATTCTATCGCCGCCCCGAGGCCTTCCAGCGCACGCTCCGCGACGTACAGGCGTGCGCATGCGGCGGCCATTACGCTGACTGTTACCATGATCTCCGCACGTATCGTGCACCTACCGTGTTGCTTCTCTGCCTCCCATCCTATATCGATATCTGCGAGCCAACGCCTGCTATCAGGTCTTGCGCTGCACCCATTCAGCGGTATAGCTGATCGTCGCCAGCTCGTATAAAATGGGTCTTCCCGCCATCTGCACGTTCGATCGTTAGCGAAATCTGTCCAAAGCATAGATACTACTGCTAGAAGGGCCCGGATAGCGATGGGCGTTTCTCAACAGATCTGCGAGCACCCTTGCCTGCCTCATCTGTCTCGTTATGTACTCGCCTCATCGCGCCGTTGCACTGCTTGCCTTCGCCGTGAGGCACTTCCCACATTGGACATGTCGCGGTGCTCCCTTCCCCGCGTTGCCCGTCGACCACCTTGCTCTCACGCTTTATGTCTTGTTAAAGCATAGCTAATATTATAACAAGCAGTGGGAGCGTTAAATTTGGTCATCGATTCTGTTCAGTATCGATCGCCCGTGCACAGGAACGATCCCCAAAACCGTGTGGGCAGTCTGAGCGCAGACCCCAATCACTGATGACTACGTCGTGCTGTGCCTGCGGCAATCCAGAGAGCACGATCGCAGAAACATGATGGTGGTGCAACTTTCTAGGTTATGGTGGCTATCTCAATACCATGGTCCAATTGTATGGTGGAAGTTATGGAAGTGTATGAACGTAGAATGAGAAGGAGCACGGCCTTCTGCGGTAACGATCGATTTTCTGACCCGCGCATCTGGTGTCGTGCGAGAGACGCTAATATTATTCCTGATCATGACAACGGCTGATATGTTTGCAATCAACTTGAATGTCGCCATCGATAGATACTGTTACTATCTAATTCCAGAAATATCTACACCACAGGCAATTCACGTTTTGATCATGTACAGCTCTGGGAACATCTTGACTTGGCTGTTATAAAAGCTATAAAAATGCGTGTACCCTCAGGACGTATAAATCTATTACCCATTACAAGCTCGCCATTATGCCAGGTCCTTTTCAACTAACCGTTGCTGGCGAGAAAACATTGATCAGTGGATACATCCATTCGGCAATTCTGAGTACTCTTTTATTGGGTATGTTTGACTCATCACCATAGAAATTTCCTTCACTAATTAACGTGTTCTATTCAACATATATCAGGAATTTACACTGCTATATACTTTGGGACAATGTACATATATAGTGGGACTATCCTTTCACCGCTTCCATTACTCGTTTTAACGGACATTACATATGAACCGACAGTGACCGGAAAATCTTCAAAACACCAATTTGTTCTGGCAGCAATCACAGTGTTATACCTGGTCAACGTTGTTTATGGGCTCATGCAATGGGTGGAGATTAACGTCCTTATTGGAACAAGGGGAAAGTCGAGGAAAGGAGACCTATTTGCGGAATTTGGGTCTTTTTCAAATAATTCTGTGTTGGAAGATATAACCCAATATGTCCCGTTCTTTGTAGCGGACGGATTACTTGTGAGAGACCACCAGTTTAACGCTAATTTATTCTGATATACAACAGATATGGCGGTGTTATAAAGTCTGGAATGACTCGCTTCGAACTATAACACCTTCATTGATCCTCTTTTTGGGCGAAATCGGTAGATATCCACAGTTTCTGTTAACGACTGAGTACTTATACTTTTCCAGTACTCTATCTGACTGTCATGGTGCTCGATATTCTACCCAGTACATTCCAAGCGGGCACAGCGCATAATCATTTAATCACTGCCGGTCTGCTTACTACACTGGTGGGGACGATATGGACGACCGCCCTCATCGCGTATCGCATTTATTCCGCTTCAAGGCATCTTCTGCATGGGGAAAAGCCCCGTTTCCACAATATACTGGAGATCATTATACAGTCCTCCTTCACTTACTCAGCTGCACTGGTGGCAAACGCACTTATTGTGGCTATGCCAATAAATCAGTCAAACGTCTTCAGGCTTTTCACGGCTGGAAATTACGTGGGTGTCATCCTCCATGCTATAACGGTATGTCAAACCGGATAATACTATTTTATGACGATCGTAATTCTCACTATAATGGTTAGGCCATTGCGCCGACTGTCATGGTAGCGCGAGTTGCCCTTGCATCCGATCTCACATTAGGCACTGAGCCGACGGCCATTGAAACCTCAGCGGTTATATTTGAAGAGAAAATCCCAAAAATAAATACAGGTGAAACTATGGGCTATACTACAGTATCTCAAGGTCGAGCCAGGTCAACATAGACCGAGGAATGCAGCCAGTATGTAACCAATATCCCAAAGATATTTTGTATAAATTTGTAGATTATTCCTTGTGCGTCGGTAAAAATTGCTCCGTGGCGATGAATATCGTGCGCCGAAGCAGCGACCTTGACTCTCACAGAAAGAAGGGTCTGAATGCCAGTAGACGTGGTTCCCAGTGCGCGGGGCAGGTCTCGCAAGCCGGTGTGTGGCAACCGAGAGCCGGTTGTCCGGGGCGGGAGCGGACCGGAGCTTGTGCGTATTTGGTTCCCTTAAATACGTAACTTGTACGTAACTGGAGGGAAATATTCTTCCGTACATGTGAACTTAGACATTAAGGCTCCCGTCTAACGTACCCCGAGTCACCGACTGCGCCAATACTTCAGCCATCTGCCATTCAACCCACGAACACGAACAAGTTTTCTACCGAAATTTCACTACTTATTAACAACTGCTAGGCCATGTATTATCCGAGTCAGCCTGGCGTTCGCGCCTTCGTCAGGATCACCGCATCCTACGGAGTCATTGACCAAAAGCGGCATACTCACTTCGTCGCCTTATCCTGCAGTCACAGCCACTCACCCCCGCACCGCCCGTGTACATACCTCTGGCCCTCACAGGGGGCTGTTTCACATCCTCGGTTATCCTTTTCTGCGACCAGTCCCCTCCGAGCTATCTGCCTCGTCGCGTCCTGCCCCACATCACCAAACTTGATATATACGCTGCCAAAAACTTCCACCAGGCAACCTACAAATATCAATATGCGCGCATCTACGCGGGTTCGTCGGCCAGCGTCTGCGCTATTCTGATGGATCTGGATACTGATACGGTACGTGGAAGGCTATCTGGATCAAGCGCAATTCGTACACGCACTTTCTCCAGTGATGTAGATGCGTTTCCGCGTATTGAACGCGACCTATTTCATTGTCGCCCCTGCTAGGCATCGCTGTTAGCCCGTTTTCCAGGTGGTACCTCGTGGACTGAGCATGTAATAAGTACTCCTGCACAGCATTGTGCACCCTCTGTGTCTCTTGTTGACTCCAGACCCCAACCCGGAATCGATGGACAAGGGGGTGTATGCAGAAATAGTTGTCGTTGACCAAATCTAACTTGTACTTCTTGATCAAACCAATGTACTGAGCAACCATCTGGAACATTATGTGAGTATTGATCTGCAGCGATGAGTACTAATAGGTACCGCGCTTAATGAAGAAAGAACTGCAGAGTTATGTACATAGTCCTCCAGAGGGAAATCACTGTTACATCATGCCGTGTCGCTGGCGGTCCGTGGGACAGAAACAGAATTTCTATCCATCAGTCGTATCACAGAAGTGATGGAAGTACAGGAACACTGAACGAGAACAGCTACCTTCCCCGGCGACGATCAGTTTTCTGTCCAGGACATCGTTGGCGCAAGGGACGCTCACAGTAAATCTATTCTCGTAAATAATTGATACGCTTACATCCGAATTTCCTCATCAGCAGGTGTTGTTGACATCTCATCCCAGAGACATTAGCGCAGATGTGAGATATTCATTGATTTGGACGTTGACCAAAACATTATAAAAGGTCCATGCAAGAACTTCGAAGCGTATACATCTTTCACTGACTGCGAGTTCAACACCAATATGGCGACTCCGATTACTGGCTATACTCTTTCTGAGGAAAAGACAATAATAACGACATTCTTCCATTCGGCTATGCTGAATATTCTTCTATTGGGTATATTTGGCTCGGTCCTGGTCGACTTTAATTGACTAAATTTATTTTATATTTAATAGGAACTTACACCGCCCTTTATGTTGGGACGATGTACATATACAGTGGGTCTATTCTCTCATTGGCTATTTTGTCCTTTTGAACATATATTATTTGTGAATTAATAGTGATCGGCAAATCCTCGAAAAGCTATCTATTTCTGGCAGCGATCACAATACTATTTCTGGCCAACGTTCTTTATGGGGTCATGCAATGGGCGGAGGTTATTCTCCTCATTGGACCGAGCGGGAAGTCTGTCACAGAAATTGTGGTGATACTGGATTCATCCAGTTTTTCAAACAATGCTATCTTAAACGACATAACCGGATATATTCCTGTGATTATAACCGATGGATTACTTGTGAGATACAGCTGGGGTTATTTTGGCTGCCTCTGACATTTTTCAGATATGGCGGTGCTTTATGATCTGGAATAGATCACTCAAAATTATTGCGCTTTCATTGCTCCTCTTCTTGGGCGAGATCGGTAATTTTTCATTTTATCCATTCATGATTGAGCACTGATTCTTTTTCAGCGCTCTATATAACGCTTACTGTGCTTGATATTTTTAATATCTTGCCCAATACATTCCAATCATACATAACCCATGATGACTTGATCAGCGGTGCCATGTTCACAACACTGGCGGTGACGTTATGGACGACAATCCTCATCGCCTATCGCATCTATTCCGCTTCACATCATATCCTGGATCGCAAAAAGCGCCACTTCTACAATATTCTGGAAATAATCATACAGTCCTCATTCTTGTACTCGCTTGCATTAGTGACGGAAGCACTGATAGTGGCTATTGCATCGAAAGAGCTGCACTCCGTTGCAGTTTCGATAGCTTCGAAGTATGCAAGTGGGATCATCCCTGTCATAACGGTATGTCGGACCCCATATTACATTATATCGTAACACGGCCGCTCACTATGTTCAGGGTATTGCGCCTACCCTCATGGCGGCTCGGGTTACTGTTGCATCAGACACTGAACCACCGACCGTCGGCGTTCAATTTGGGGAGGATAACCCGAAAGTGAATAAAACGGTCTCGCATGAGTAAACCGAGTCGACGTAGCTGGTAGCCCACATATTTACGAGTAACGTTTTATGTATATGTATGTACTATAAGAATGCAATTGGTATACGACTACACTTATTGAGAACGAGGATGGTCGCGCGCGCGCGCCCTGCATCCGATGCGTGTTCCATGCAACTACTTCTCCACTCAAACGGATGTGTAGGCCTTCAGGTGCGCGGCCGTCAGCGTCCGCGAAACGCTGCGCACGGGGCGCAGGAATGGCAAACAGCTCAGTGCTGTGCGACGAGCGTCGGCGGGCAGAACACAATACAGCCCACGCGCGGCGTGCTCGGCCCTTATGCGTCTCTAAATAACATTCTGGCGCACGGCTGCGGGATTCCCGCCAGCACGCTCCGTCAGACTCCGAGCGGGACAGGGCGCGCTACTCAGCGAGGGCTCACGTTGCGTGTTGTGGGTACGGGAGGGAGCGTGCATAGCGGGAGACGCACGTCGCTATACGGCGTGGGGCGCTTAAATCCGGACTAGCTCAGGCGGAAGACAGGGGGTCGATGGCGGACGCACTGCGGGGCGAGCGGTACCCGCGGCGGCGGGCAGCGAACTAGCGCGCGTCGGCGGCGCGTGGTTCCCCGCAGAGCAGAGCGAGTCCCAGGTATTGCCACATGTGCCCCATATGCGCGCACAGACGTGGTCCCGCTCTGCTTCCGAATGATGCTGCCGAGTATAAGTGTTTGTCCTGACGATGTCACGCAGAGGGCGGTGCACGCTGCAGGAAGCGTGTGAGAGGACTTGAACGGTGTCGGGATATGCGCTGAAGACGAAGACTAGTCAGGAATGCGCTGAAAAGTGGGACCGTGGACGCACAGAAAATAGACCATGGTGCTGGGTGAGGTAGAAGGCGCGGAGATGTAGCTGAGAGCGTGGTGAGGGCAAGTGGTGACTGACACGGTGACGATATAGATACTAAACGTTAAACGTTAAACGTAAACGTTAACACGTTTAACGTTTAAGCTTATTTTGACGCTGTCAGAAGGGGTAGTAGAGCTCTCATATGCGGGAGGTGTTCTTCAAGTTCACTTGTTCGAACGCCAGTCGGAGAAGCACGGACCGGAGCTTGCGCATGTTTGGTCGCGGAAAGTCGGCAAACATTGCCGATCTCTCCCTGAATTCGCGCTTTTCTTCCGCCTCTTCGCTGGTATGTAGGACACGAAATGGTCAGTATGCCATGTAGCTTCTCCCTCCAGAACGTGACCAATCTCCACCGCAGAAGGCTGAAAAATACGCTCCAGGCGCCGCGTCGTGCTCTTTCGCAACGTGTGAGGATAGCATTCTTCTCACTGAACGCCGTCTGTACCCCTGCTGCGTGGTCAGTCGCTCCCTCGTACAACCGAATAGGCCCTGATATAGATATTCTTCCCAGTCGGGACGCGACCCAGTCCCTATCTCGCTACCACCCAGCGCTATGCCGCCGTCGACGTCGCCACACAGTCCGTTCCGCCAGCGTGCTGCAACATCCTTCAACCTCCTTACCATGCCGCCTACCGTCTTCCTTACCGTGACTCTGTAACCCTCGCCGACATAAAGCCCACCCCTTACATCGTCCGTTGCCTCCTGGCCGCGGCCTCAATTCATTCGTCCCGTGCATCAGGGGTTCCTCCACCGTTCCGACATATCTGGAAAAGAATTGACCAACACACCACACCGCACCTCTACCGCTGGACGGCGGACGCCCGTCTCCTGTTCCTCCGCCTCCATATCCGCACCGCAGGCGCTCCCTCGCACGGCCCTCTAGGAGTTGACTAAGTTGGCCTTTTGTCCGAATACAATGCGCCAGAACGCGGCCACCCTCCCCGCCACCGCGACGCATTGCATCACGTCCAGCGCTTCCTCCTCCATCCACGCTGCCCCGCCTCCCTGGGGTCCTCGGCCGTCACTCTGCGTAACCCCCGCTATCGTCATCGTGCCTATCGTCGGTCTCTTTGCCGTACGGCGCCTCCTAACTTAAACGCGACACACCATCGGCTTTAGCCCCCTTGATGGGCCAAGCGCCCAATCCCTTTTTTCCTATCTCTCTCTCCACGCGCACCGTACTGGCTCTCACCCCCGGCATGAATACCCTCGCCTCGTTTACCACGTCCATCAGCGAGCGACCCGTGCCCTGCTCAGAACTAGGTGCGCGGCCTTCGCTTCTCGACGCTGCTGTACTCCAGACCTGTCCATATCCGCCCATATCAGTATCAAACACCTGTATTCTCGCGGCGTCGCCGTACTTGGAGGGTGTCCGCTTGCATTCGTTTAATCTTGACATACTACGAGCGCTGGTTGGACGCTTTTTGGTGGACCGACCTCGTCGTGGAATCGCACCGCACGACGAGTGAATCCCTAGGTCCCGTTTTTCCCCTCTACGTCGTCGCGCGCAAGTAGCTCGCGTCCAGACACTGGAAGCCCGCCGCCGCCTGGTTCCCCTCTTCCATCCCTCTCTTGACACGTTCGGAGAGTCTTCTGCACATGAGCGCTCTTTAACCGAGTGCAAGGATTTTGCTTGAAGCACGCACCAAAGGGAACAAATCAAACATTTCACGCCAATCTACGGATGCGTGTAGTCCGCAGATTTTGCGGTAGGGTCAGGATGACCACCGGTACGCTTCTTCCATCTTCGTAGTATTCTCTCCGCTTGACGACGCGTTTGAGCGCAGATCGGACTGGCCGCATTTGCTTACATTTGTCGGCTGAATACGTCCCCCAGCTATGTACCGGGTACGCTGGTCGGCGCGAACCTCCACTTCACCCTGCTTGAACGTTTGAACACCGATCCCGCTCCATCATAATTCGTAGGGGTGCGTTCACCGCCCCGCTGCCATTACAAGACACGTCAGTCAGCGGCGAGCGCCATCCCAGCACGTGCACCATTGGCGCATATATGCACTACACCACCAACTTAGTTCAATCTCAGGCGGAGTCGCAGCCACAATGTATGTGAGAGATTTAGTTTAAATATCAAAACCCAATCAGAAATATCTGTCGGAGAGGTTTGGATGATAAGGTCGAGACGGCATAACTTGGGGCCTCAATGCGAGATCCTCTGTGGCGTAAATAGGACGTATCACGCACAACATCAGAAAAATATTATAATCCCAGCTTGATCCCAGCTTGATCCCGGCTCGTAACAACAGATCTCGAAAAGCATTCCCTTGATATTACAGCTCGACCTCCTGAAGATCCAATGACGAGTGACCTTGCGCATTAATTCAACAACGATTGAGTGGCAAATTATTTGTAAGTATTTGTTCCTCGTTCGAGTACCTTCGGCCCCTTTGCACTTCATCGGTTCATCCGTCTTGCCTCCACCACCGCTCCCCTGACGTGCTCTCTCGGACTTCCAGACACCTGTTCAATGCAACACACCTGCTCTAAGGTATCTGCTATGTACCATTGTGGTGCAACAATGATGTAGCTTAGGCCTTGGCCATTATCTGACTCTTGAGTACTAGGACRCCGATAACTCTACCTCTTGAATATGTATCTTGAGTTCTGGTGAGTCATGGATCTTGTCTCGTTCCTTCCRTTTTTTCTTCTCAATGCTGACRCGTCGATACAACCACAAGTTCTGCCTGCGTAATGTATAGTGTCCGGTATGTTTATCCAACTCCAGCTATCCTCCGGCTACTGATCAAGGATCCGTATAATTTCAAGTCTGCRTCTCTGCGACGAATAGACATCGGAGTCTCTGCACGGTTATATAAGGTATTTATTCTGCCTTACTGCTACCTGACAAACATACTCACTTTGTGTTCAAGTAGCTCCATTGCTTGTCACTGGCGTTGACRTGGCACATACTATAGTTGTTCGAGGTGTGAGTTTACCCATTTTATTTGACCGTTGCAGTGTTAACAACAAATTAGATATGTATATTGCAGATGTTCTAACCTCTAGGGTTGCTGAGGCAGTTAAGTACGTGGGAGACACAAATACGTTGCCAAGGTGAGCATGCGCTCGCTGCTGCAGCTATGTTACTAATGAACGCGACGTCGGACAGGCAAACATGTCSACGGCGTAGGCACCGCCGTGCATATCAGGTACAGTGCATTGTTGYGTGTACCCTTGTTGGACCTGTAGTCGCTCGTATCCATAGTACAATGTATTTCTACAAAATGGAATTATTTCRTATACCTGTCTCTGACTATCTGGGTGGATCCAAAAAATCCCCATGCTACCGTCAACAGAATGACTGCRGGACCCATACCAAGAATTAAGCCATCTCYATTGGATAATTCTGACCTGATCACACTCTGGTATCGTGGGGCAAAGGTTGTGGTGACATCGATCAGCAAAATCTCATGAAGAGACCTGCTCTCAAAAAATGATCAGGCGATTCGTGTAATGGCGTCAATCTGAGCTCCCGCAAACATCGTGACGCGGCTTTAAATATATCGCGTGCCGACTTGCCAAACGAGGTCGTACAAATATCAGATCAAGTTGGTGGTGTACTAGTCGTTGACTTATCGCGCCTGCTCGCCGCGCATCTTTACGGCCCGGTCGCGATGGCCATGAATACGTCCCCCCCCCGTCCCCCGTGCGCTCCAGCAGCTCGTTCAGCGCGGTCGACGTCCTCTCCTAAGATAGATCCCCGCACGCCGGTCTGCCTCGCCTCGCTTTCCATCTCGCTTGCTCCGCCTCGGCTCACTGCACCACCACCGCCCATGCATTTGACGCCAGCACGCGACGTACTGTGACTTCGACAGTCTGACTGTCTCGTGCGACGTGATGTTCCGGCGCAACTTCCTGCGAAGGCGCGGGCGCAGCGTAACTGCGGCGTGATCTGCGCCACTTATACAAACCCAGACATCAGCGCACGTCAACTAGAATACGGCGTGCTAAGCAAGTGCACTCCCGCCGACGCCGCACGGGGACTCTTTGCTGATCAGAGGCCTCACCGTCGTCGCCAGGCACCCGCTGTCCGCCCGTTTGCCGTGTGGCAGCTCCTAGACTGGGGACAACATAATCACGGCGTCATCGCGCCGTACTCCCTCTGTCGCCCGCGTCGCGCGTCGACGCCTGGTCCTCGAATGTGGAGGGGTGAGATACGGGGCGTAGTGTAGATAGTGTCGCTGGTTAAACCCATCTCGTACCTGTTATTCATATCAATGTAGCAACTCTCTGGACTATTTAATGTGGGCAGCTATCCGCAGTGCTGGTGCCACTCTTGCATAGGAGGGATCTGCAAAACCATTTATGCTATTGCGTGGCCGGAGATGCATTATAGGACACAACATTAACGTAACGAATGTTTCCTCATGCACCTCACTACGGCGCCGTGATCGCCTCAATTCCATGGGCAACAATCATTCTTTTGCTAGTTGACAAAAGATCGCCCTTGATTTGAACGTTGAGCAAGATATTATAAAAGCTCGATGTAAGTACTTCACGGCATATACGTCTTATACCCACTACAAGTCCTCCGCTATGTCGACCAATTTTACATTGTCCGCTTCAGATGAAAAAGCAATACTCAGTGCAAAGTTCAACTCGGATATGCTAAACACTCTTTTATTGGGTATATTTTTGACTCATTTCCCCCAAAATATACATTACAGATTTACTTATTCTACTCTACGTTTAACAGGAATTTACACCCCTCTTTATTTTGGGACAATGTATATCTATAGTGAGATAATTCTCTCGTCATTGCTCCTTTTTAAACAATTATTGGTGTATTGACAGTGACCGGAAAATCTGCGAAACACCGTATAGTTCTCGCAGCAATCACGGTATTATATGCATCCAATGTTGTTGAAGGCTTCCTGTTTTGGATAGACATACACCGCCTAATCGGAACAAGTGGGGACTCTCAGTTGGAAATCGTCTCAGTAGAATCAACGGCTTTCACTGGAGGGACTGGTGTGCTGGTCGCAGTAATCTCAGGTCTACCTCTTATAATTGCTGATGGACTACTTGTGAGATACCTCTGACATAACTTTGGCTTCCTCTCACATTCCATAGATATGGCGGTGCTTTAAAATATGGAATAACTCGTTTCGAAAGATTTTACTGTCGTTGATCTTCCTATTAGCCGAGATTGGTAATTGTTCCGTTCATTCATTCATCATTGGACACTTATACTTTTTAGGACTCTTCTTGACTGACTTGGTGCTTGAGCTTTTACTCGACACAAATATAACACTCCAACTTCATATAGCGAGCGCTGGTCTATTAATGGCACTGGCGGTGACATTATGGACAACTATACTCATTGCTTATCGCATTTATTCTACTTCGACACATGTTCTGCACAGAACACAGCCTCGCTTCTACAAAATAATCGAAATTATTACGCAGTCCTCATTTATTTACTCGGCTTCATTGGTGGCGAACGCGCTGATGGGATTTATTCCACCGAAGCAGTCCAATATCGTCACATTCATCATGGTTACAGACTACGTAGGTGTGATCTGTACCTCCATAACGGTATGTCTAGTCAAATCTTATATTCTATTGTTCGTTCCGTGACGTTGTCATGTTTAGGGTGTTGTACCTACCTTAATGGTAGTTCAAGTTGCCCTTGCATCAAACTTTTCCTCAGACACTGAGCCGCCGCCACTTAGTGTCTCTGGCCTGCAATTTGGCGAGCAAAACCCAAACATAAATACAGCTGAAGTTGCGGGACACATTCCGGTGTCTCAAGGACAAGCCGAGTCGACATAGCCAGTGGAAGGGGGCTGCAGCATACATACCTCGATTATGCAACGATGTCTTTGTATACAATTTTATAAGAATATGGACGAGTTCGTCATCTCTCTAATCAACTTGCCCTGAGGGTCGTGCCGATGCCCGACGGTTGTTGATACGTGCCCCTCTTCAACCCCGCGCGACGGATCCCTGGATATATTTATGCCTTACTCGGTCTAACACAGCCAATGACACCAGGGATCTCGATATTGGTGTAAATAAGACGATATCTGCCCCGCATGCCACCCAGAATCGCAGTGCATTTTAGTTCTAGCTTTGGAGGCGTTACATTAGCATAAATATGGGACGTCGCTGCATGTGCCACACGTGCGCGCTGCAGGCGCGGTCAATCGCGCTCAACTGTCGACTCTGGAGCGACGTGACCGCTGAATGTAGATGCTCGTATTCTAGACGTGCAGGGGTAGAGGCGCATGTGTTCTTACTCGTAGATGGGCGGAGCGACGGCCGGTGCGGGGGGGACCAAGAGAGGCGGCGGCGGCGTGTGAGGCATTGCGCGTGCGCGTGCGATCTGCAGGTATCGCGGTACATTTCCTCCGTCTTCGCAGCATTCTCCCCGCCCGACATCGTCCATCGTCGGCCCGAACCTGGACTTCACCGCCTGCACATCCCGCTCACCTCAGACCACCGCGCGCATCGAGGATCTCCAGGCCGTCATTATCCCCGAGGGCGCATTTACCACTTCCTCCGCCCCGCTGCGATTACAAGTGAATCATCGGCGCATATACACTCTATCGCCTGTGCTCGCCTGATTGGACTCTGCCACTGGAGGCGCACATTCCCAGCCCGGGTGCGCCCAAGATAGATCCTGTCCGCGTCTCACGCGACATGAATTTCCAGCGCAGCATCCCGCAGAAGCGCGGGTGAGCTGCAACTGTGGCGGGATCTGCGCCGCTTGTGCGAACCCAGATATTGACGCACGTCGGCAGCGTAGGGCGTGCTAGTCACGCACTCGCGCCGGCGCCGCACGGGGACTCTTCGTCTTCACCGTCCACGCCAGGCACCACTGCCTACCGCCCGCGCTGCCCGTCGACGCGTCGCCCTCGAACGCTGTACCAGATTTAATGGATAGTAATAAAGCGCTGTGTAAGGGTAGGATATCGATGGTGGTGTAGATAGTGTCGTCGAATACATCGCCTCGTACCCGCAAATTGAACCGATGTAACATACTAATCAGTCGCGCCCTTGCAAAGGACTCGGGTACATACGCAGTCCCGTACAGCTCAGTTACTGTTATCTCTCGCCATGTGTCCCGCGATCCGTAAGACCCAATTTCAACGTAACAATACTCCCGAAAGCAGCCTGCTAACGCGCCGTGAATACCTCAATACCTCAATACCTCAATACCTCAATACCTTATCACAGTGGCACAATGGAGGTGATAGAAGTGTAGGAACGGAGATCAACGGACGGCCTTCCTCAGCAGCAATCAATTCTATGGCTGCTAGTTGACGCTCACTGTTGATTTAAATGTGGCCCATAGAAGCTTTCACAGTGTATACACCCATTATTCCCTACGAGCTCTCCATTATGTCAACTGATTTTATACTGGCTGTTTCTGATGAAAAGGGAATAATGAGTGCATATTTTCACTCAAACATGCTGAACATGCTCTTATTGGGTATACTTTGACTCGTTACTTTGAAAAATTACATTATAAATTCACTGGCTCTTTTCCGTTATAACAGGAATCTACACCCCTCTTTATTTTGGGACAATGTACATATATAGTGAGTCAATCCCCCACTAAATATTGCTTTTTAATAATTCTTGGTGGTCAACAGTGACCAGAAGATCATCAAAAAACCGCATAGTTCTCGCAGCACTCACTATATTATATGCGGTCAATGTTGTTCAAGGTTATATCGCAGGACTAAGAATACACCTCTCAATTGGAAAGTCGAGGTTAGGAAGCCTGGCGGCAGAAATAAGTGAATTAAGTGATGCGCTGGTCGCTATAATCGCAGGTCTGCCTTTGGTCGTGGCAGATGGACTACTTGTGAGATACCTCTGCCATAGCTCCTATTTCTTCTCACGTTCCACAGATATGGCGATGCTATAGATTATGGAACAGCTCATTTAAAATTATTGCGCTGTCTTTGGTCCTCCTTTTGGCTGAGATCGGTAATAATTCAGTCATTTGCTCACAGTTGGATATTCATTCTTTTTAGCACTCTTTTTGCTTTCCCTTGTGCTCGGTCTTTCAGCCAACACAAATATAAAGGCCCGAATTTACCTAGATAGCGCCGGTTTATTTGCGGCAGTGGGTGTGACATTGTGGACAACCATCCTCATTGCATATCGCATTCATTCTGCTTCGAATAATGTTCTGAATCGGAGAAAGCCTCGCTTCTACAATATACTGGAAATTATTACCCAATCCGCATTTATTTACTCGCTTTCACTACTGGCGGACGCGGTGTCAGGAGTAATTCCATTGAACCAGTCAAATTTTCTGACAGTATACACGGTTTCAAGCTACGCAGGTATAGTCCTCTCCGCCATAACGGTATGTCCAATCAGATGAAACATTACATTGTTTATGACACTGTGTTTAGGGCATTGCACCTACCGTCATGGCAGCTCAAGTTGCCCTTGCATCGAAAATTTCTTCGTACACTGAGCCGCCGCCAAATATTGTCTCTGGTATTCAATTTGGCAAGCAAAACCCAAATACAAATTTAGGTGCTGTGGGACACACTCCGGTGTCACAGGGACAAGCCGAGTCAACGTAGTGGAAGATGCTGTTCTCCCGGAAGCTGCGGCCCACATGCTTCGATAATTTCATGATGTTCCCGTTTCTACTCGTAATTTATATTGCTATGGATGAATTAAGACGATTTGTTCCCCCTAAATAGACTGGGCGTGAAGGCTGCGGGTGCGGCCCACGGTCGCCGGTACGTGCGCCCGTGTCCTGTGCTCGACATTGCTTTCAAACTTCAGGCTTGTCCAGCCGTCGCCTATCCCTCGCACATTCGCCCCTCAGTCAACGCCCGTCACCCGTCTTTCCCTCGCACGACACCCCGAATATTTGCAAACAGTCGCCAATGACGGGTATCTCTGTAACTTACATGATATCCACCCACCATGCTGCACGGAAATTTTGTGCATTTTATCTGCCGCGTCCGAGGCGTCGGCACGCGTCCGAAAATTCTGTTTGTTTCTGTCGAGGCGAGCGAGAGAGGGAGATTGCACACGCAAAATGGGTCTGCTTCGCGTGCTATCCAGATATCGCCCGGAGCGCGTAACAGTTGAGCATCGGCTACGCACGCCGCATAGATTACACGCAAGAAGTTTCGCCGCCGAATTCGAAGAGAGTACGAGCATTGGAAACTGGACGGCTACGGTCACGGAGGGACGGCGGGGAAAGAGGGAGGGCCCACGGCGAGCGAGGCAGACAGAACGCGTTGGGATTTAGTCGAGAAAGAGGTGGGGGTTGATTCAGATGGGCGGGTACACGTTCTCTGTAGCACTGTGGACGTATATGGATGTCGTGCCGCGCCAGAGAGCGTCGTCGTCTGGGCGATTGGGAAGAGGAGGATGGTGCGTATGCACGGGGAATCAGTCAGCTAAGCAAAATATGGGGCGTCGCTGCATGTGTTGCGTGTGCGCGCAGGCGCGGTCGGTCGCGCTCAACTGCCGAGCGACGTGACCGCTTGATGCGGATCCTCGTGTTCCAGGCGCGCAGAGGAAGAGGCCCGCGCACGCAGAATGCGTGATTACTTGATGTACGCTGAAGCGCTGAAGACTAGTCCGGTATGGGCGAAGCGACGGCCGGTGCAGGGACAAGGAGGGACGGCGGGTCACGCGAGGGATTTGGCCGAGAGCGCAATGTTGATTGTCCCAGTTCAAGACCTTTTAGTTGCTGGTTATGTCCGAGGACAGGGAATAGAGCCCAGCAGCATGCTGGTGCAGGGACGGATGTACTTATTCGCGGCCGTACTTGCTGTGAGATAAATTGAGGGCTTCGCAACGCGTAGAGTTTTCAAAAACTGGAGGCGTGGTAGTGTAACGGATACCGTAGTTCATTAAGGTCGAAAATCGTGGATGGCTGGCAAAGGGAGACTATATGATGGTGACTTTGTGCTGGCTTCCGAGTCAAGGTTGTTTGAACGCAGGTCGGAGGATTCAGGAAGACGGACCGGAGCTTGCGCATGTTTGGCAACGGGAGGGCACATTGCCGACCTGCGTGCTCTCCCCAAACAAACACAAGTTCAAGTTCGCTTTCTCCTGAATTCACGCTTTTCTGCTACCTCTTCCCTAATCAGACACAAAATATTTGGCGTAACCTGTAAGGGTGTTTCTGGGCCTTCTCTCTTGCTTCTCCTTCCAAACAACGTGACTCAGACTCTCTGCCCCAGAATCGTTTCTAAAATGTGCTCCAAGCAAGCCTTGAGCAAGCCCCAAGCGTCCCAAGCGCCCGACACGTTCTTTCCCAGCGCCGCTTATTTCTCAGTGAGGATATCAGTCAGTCGACCATCCAACCGCTGTGAATCTTGCCCATCATCAAACGCCGTCGCCCCTCGTCGCCTCCCTCTCTGCCACGTCAATGCAATGATTACCACGTCGCCACACAGTTTGTTCCGCTGCAGGACACATTCCATCCCCACGATCGACAGTTCACGCCGCCCTCCTCTTCACACCGTGCATTTTATTGGCATAGCTCCCTGCACTGGCACCGTCCTTCGCCGCCCCTCCGTGGACCATTGCTTCAATTCTGAAAGCAGCCCCTCGATCATTTCCGCTGTATGCTTGCCTCTGCCTGGATATTTCTGGGAAAAGATCGACATTCGCAGCACCACAACGCACCGAACCTCCATCGCTGGACGTCCAGTGCTTTTCCCACCAATGCTAGGTAAACACCCTAGTCGAGCCCATCCACGATAGAATGTCGATTGACTTCGCCCTTCCACTGAATCCAACGCAGCCTTCTATCAAGCTCAAGCCCGGCCTTCCCCGCCACCGCAGCGCGTCGTGTCATCCAGCGTCGCCTACGTCCTCCGCACCATCTGTTGCCCGTAGCACTCACACCGCCATCAATTCGTTCTGCATAGCCCCCGCATGCCACCCACCTCGACGGCTGGAATGGGTGCTGGTGAAGAGGACGCTGCACTTAGTATTCAGCCGATTACCTCGTCGTTTCTCCGTTGTGCCATCGTCCAAGTCGACATCCACGCCGCCGACCCCGTCCACCAGGACTCAGGAATATGTCTCCTCCCTATCTCTACACCCGCGGCGCCAGCGCTCACCTCTATCACGCACTGTTTGAACTCGCATACCAAGCCCAACAATGACCTGCTCCGGTCCCTTTGCACAATTCTCTGCTTCTCGATGCTTATCTGTCTTCTCCCGGATCCCACTGCTTCGCGGACCGGCTTGCGATTCTCGTCGTAACGTCGCATCTCGTAACGCACGCACTCCCGACTTCCGGATTCCGCCGCTTCGGGCGCGGGGAAGCTCGTTTAGTGCTGTTGAAGCCACGTCGTTAGATTCCAACACCCCACCTCTCGATATGTTTCGAACATCTTCTGCGTATGAACGCTCGTCAAACGGATGTGAAGTGCGCGCCGAAGAGGAGCAGATCAAGCACGTCACGGTACATCTGGGGTCCTGGGACCGACGAAACTGGTGCACGAGCTGCGTGTATCTTGGATAGGCTCAGGATAACAGGCGGTACGCGGCTTCGCTCTTCGCGCTGTTATATGCGTCTGACATGACATATCCGCTCGCAGATGGGACTGGGTTCGCTCACGTTCCGACTGACCAACTCGGCCTGGCCATGCTTCCTGGAGGACCCGGACTGATTCCCGCCACCTCACACTGCATGATCATGCCCCTCATCGACAGTGTGCGCACCGACGATCTCCGCGTCGATATGCTCCCGATGGGCGTGGTCACCGCCTAGCCGCCCGCCGTCCAACGCTGAGACCACGGGACGCGTTCTCGGCGTTGTCCCAGCCCCTGCGCTGTAAGCTCGCATATGTACACTGTCACGCAGCGCTGGCATTGCCCGAGGAACTCCAAGCCCTGCGCAGGCCGTGATTCCCATGCGCGCGCCTCCTGCCGCCTGTCGGTCGGCTCCCGCTGCCGTTCGCACAGCTGAAGACCATCCCAGGGTAGATCCCTGCGCCTGCACCGACACCCATTCAATCTGCACCCAGATCGGCGGGGAGCTCTATGTGGCGCCCCGAGGAGGTGATGTCGTCCACCTATTGCAGTCGACACCAGCGCGCCGTGCACTGACCTCGCAAGCCCTTGTCTGCGCCGCGTACGACACGATACCATGCGCAACTTCGGCATACATCGATCATACAGATATGGATTAGCACTTGAATGCGCGGGCGCGGCGCAACTGCGGCTGCATCTGCACCGCTTTGATGAATCAAGGTATCGACGCACATATATCAGGATGTGGTGTGCTAAGATCATGCACTCGCGCCGGCGGTTCGTTGATAAGGCTAAGTCAAAGACTCTCATCGCCCACGCCAAATACTCGCTGTCCCTGTCCCCCTGTTCGCCCATACGTTGACATCGCGCCGTGCTCCCTCTACCGCTCGTCGATGCCTAGTCCTCTAACGATTCAACAGACTTGTGATGAGGAAGGGTGAGATAGGGACGGCGGAACAGATAGTGTCGGTGGCTAAATCTACCTAGTAGTTGTTGATTAAACCATATGTAGCAACCATCTGGAGTATCCAATGTGGACAGTGACCTGCAGCGATACTGATTGGCGCCACTTTTGCATGAGAGGGATCTGCCAAACCGTGCACACAGTTATTGTTACATCTGGCCGTGTGTCTGATGATCCAGGACAAGCACCTCCCCCAGAAACCATCATTTTTCTGCTGATTGACATGAGATCGACATTGATTTCACTGTTGACCAGGATGTTATAAAGCGAAATGAAAGTGCTTCGCAACCGATACATCTACTGCTCTCCACAAGCTCTCCAATATGGCAACCGCCTTTACGATGGATGTTTCTGATGAAAAGGCAATAATCAGCACATTTTACCATTCAGATATGCTAAACACTCTTTTATTGGGTATTCTTTATCTCGTTGCCTCTGGAATTTACTTGATAGGTTTACTGATTTCATTCTACATGTAACAGGGATTTACACGCCTCTTTATTTTGGGACGATGTACATATATTGTGGGACGATTCTATAATCACATATGGTTCTTTTGTAACGATTCTTGGTATATCAACAGTGACCAAAAAATCCTCAAAAAACCGCCTAGTTCTTGCAGCAATCACAATTTTATTTGTGACCAATGTCATTGGAGGCGTCAAGCTATGGGGAGATATACACCGCCTGATTGGGACGAGCGGGGAGTCTCTGTCAGATATACTCTCAGCAGAATCAAGGGCTTTTGATGGGACGAATAGTGTGTTGGTTGAACTTGTATTCTCAGGTCTACCTGTTATTGTGGCTGACGGATTACTTGTGAGATAACTCCGCCATACCTTTCGCTTCCTCTCACATTTTGCAGATATGGCGATGCTTCAGAATATGGGATAGCTCTCTACGACATATTGCACTGTCGTTGATCTTGCTATTGGCTGAATTTGGTAATATAGTCCATTTCCTTCATTCACGATTTGCTCATTCTTTTCAGTACTCTTTTTGACTGCCATGGTGATCAACCTTTCCCCGAACATTGATCTAACAGAAAGGACCTCGCCTCGATTAACGAGCGCCGGTCTGTTTATGGCACTGACGGTAACCTTATGGACAACCATCCTCATTGCATATCGCATTCACTCTCTTTCAAATCGTGTTCCGGATCGGAACAAGCCTCGCTTCCACAATATACTGGAAATAATCACGCAGTCCTCGTTCATTTACTCCCTTGCATTGGTGGTGGATGCAATGTTAGGGGTAGTTCCACTGAAGCAGTCAAACGTCTGGACGGTTGCTAAAGCTTCATTCTGTATGGGCATAATCCTCTCCGCCATTGCGGTACGTCAAAACAGATATCACATTACCTTGTTTGTGACGCTATGTTTACTAGGGTATTGCACCTACCATCATGGTCGCTCAAGTCGCCCTTGCGTCAAATATCTCCTCGGACACAGAGTCGACACTAATTAGTGTCTCTGACATCCAATGTGGAGAGTACAGCCCGCACATAAAAACAGATGAAGCCCCGGGTCACACAATGGTGTCGTGAGGACAAGCCGAGTCGACGTAACCAGTGAAAGACGCGGTGCTCCGGAAGCTGCAGCCCACATACTTCTATAATCCAATGTGCTTGTGTAATTTTAAGTTGCTATAGATGATGACGTTTTGTGCTCAAGCGCTCAACCTTGACGTGAGGTCGGACGAGCACGGACCGGAACTTTGCACATGTTTGGCCGCGCTTAGCCCGCCTCACTGCAGCGGGCGCGCACTTTCGACTCCTGCTGTTGGTTTCTTCGAGGTGCGGCCCCTCCTAGGCTGGGCATGACTTACTCTGTCTCCGCGTCGTTCTCCCACTCCCTATGTTGTCTACGTCATGCGTCCGCGTCAACCACCGACTCTCGACCGCAGGAATGTGTCGACGCAGGGTACCACGGAGACGTTTACTCACTATCAATACGGACCATTTCTCGTTATGAGGTCCTCTCCTCCACCCGCACATCTCTCGATCTCGCCCCCTGCACCTTGTCGTGCCTTCCCATCACCCAACTCAACATCTGAGTCCGCGCCGCCGAACACTTTCAACAAACTTCCCCCTCCGTCCGACTTCATCAGCAGCTCGCAATGGTACCGACTCACCCCTCAATTTAAGCCGCCGCTCCCTTTCTCCTCTTATCAGCGCGCCCCGGTACGCCTCCAGAAGTTCTCTCTCATTTGCCACGTCTATCGTCGACTTTCGATGGACTCGGAACCACGCACTCCGTCCTCTGCATCTCAACTGCTGCGCCTCGCACTTCCTCGGCATCTTCGCATGGCTGTGCCTTCGACGTGACTGATGTGTAGCAGAGCACTCCGCCGCCCTGTGTCTAAGCCTACCGTTGGTAGCGTAATGTTGGCATGACAAACCGGTAACTACACGTTGTTTCACGGGCCAGCGATATCGGCGCTTCGAATCCTCAGCATCTCGCATTGAAGGTCTTCCCGGGCTCTGTTCCGTCTAGAGTGCGGGAATACGGTGGCTCGTGTATACGCTTTCTTTTCCACGACGCCAAATACCGACACCCCCCGCCGCCTCTTTGTTCATTTGCCTCTCGACACTGTGCGAGCATCTTCCGCGCACGAGCCGCTCTTCAATCTAGCGCAGGGATCTCTAAAGCGCACGTCAAAGAAGAAAAGATTAGGCACCTCACGACGATCGATAGATGTAAATGCTCTGCGGGTACTGCGATAGGGGTAGTATGTATGACCAGCGGCGCGCAACCTCCCTCCTTGCGGCGTACTCCCTCTTTGACTCCCCCTTCCAGGCGCAGATGGGACTGCGTCCGCCATAGTTCTGACAGAATAAGTCTGCCTGAGCATGCGGCCCGACGGCCGCGAACTGATACGCCTGCAGTCTAAACTCTTCGAACATGGCTCCTTCCTTCAACGTGTGGATCACGGATATCCGCACCACCGCATACACCCCCACTCTCACTGATGGCGTGTTCACCGCCTTTCTTTTCGCCGCGACCTGCTGCGGACTACGGGATGCGTCTACGGCGTCATTTTAGCTTGTGCCGTGCACGCATATATTCATCATCACGCGGCCCCAGTATCGCGCATAGCGTTTGAAGTCTCTTCACCCGTGCGTCCAGTGTCCTTCCGCCTGCCTCCTGCTTCGTCCGGCTAACTTCCACTCCCAGGACAGAATCGCGCTCGCACTGACCTCGGACACGCTTCTCGCCGTCTTGCATCTTGTGCGCGTCGCATGCCTGAGCTACGGTGCCCCCCCGCTGGCGACCTTGTGAGAGCATCAGTCCCTTGAGCGCGGCTCGGCGTCCATGGGCCGGTCTTGCCATGTTGTCCACCGCTCGCCGCTCTCACTCACGGCGTGCACACGACGCCGGTGCGCTCACGTCCTCAGAGCCTAGTATCGGGTTGGCCCCTTGCTGGTATCCTACGTTTCACACCGCCCGGCCATATCACTCGTCGTTACCGTGCACTTCGAGGATCTAAAATCCGTCGTCTTCGCCGAGGGCGCGCTTGACGTCTCCACGCGTACCGCACCCCGCTTGGGACAACGAAACGCTTCGTCGACGCGATTCTAACACGTGCATAGGTGGGCGGATATACGCATCATCGTACAGCGTCGCGCAAGGGGCGCATAGTCCCGCCTAGGCCATGGTTGCCCTGAATGCGCCTACCTCCGTCCGTGTATCTCCCCCGCCGCTTGGTCCGCGCGGTTGGTATACATGCCAGGACAGATCCGCTCTCGCTCTGGGCCACCTCGCGGCTCAGTTCATCCGTCATTCTGATGCGCCGCGCCGCCTCGCTGGTCCGTTCGCGATCTTCCGCGCTCTGATAGGCTGTGGCACTTGGGCACCAACAGGGCCTCGAGCGCAACACGTTGTTAATGAGCCTGTCGTATGTACTATATGTTGTGTATGGCTACTAGTTTCGCATCTCTAGTGGCTTAACAGGACAACCGGACACGACTCAGACATAGAAATACACAGGCTTACAGAAAAACACCTGAAGTACTGGAGAACTTGAAAAAGGGCTACTGGAGCACATATTCCGCTGCTTACGTTGACCTCGCCTCTCCATCCAAACCCGTATCGTGACTCCCATCTTCCCCTGTCTTTATATTCGGAGCTTGCTCTCCAAATTGAATGCCGGAGACGCCAATTATTGTCGGGTCAGTGGTAGAATTTGATGCAAGGGTGACTCGAGCTACCATGAGGGTAGGCGCAATTCCCTGACCATAGTAAGCGCCACAGCCGATGTCAATAATATCTGGTTTGGCATACCGTTATTGCAGAGAGGATGACACCTGCGTAATTTGTAGCGATGTAGATTGGCCAGACGTTTGACTGGTTCTGCGGAATCGCCACTAAAACCGCATCCGCGATCAAGGCGAGCGAGTAAGCAAATGAAGACTGCAAAATTATTTCCAGTATATTGTAGAAATGAGGCTTTGCTCCTTTCAGACTATGCTTCGAAGAAGAGTAAATGCGATATGCGATGAGGGCGGTTGTCCATAATGTTGCTGCCAGTGTCGTAAACATTGCCGCGCTGTTTATAGTATTGACTAATGCGTCTGTCGCGTGTGGGCTGGGAGAAGCTGATATGACTGTACCAGCTACGTAGAGCGCTGCAAAAATATTATAACTCAATCATAAATGGATGGATATACTGAAGAATTACCAATTTCTACGGAGAAGAGGAACAATGAAAGAGAGATAATTTTAAATGAACTATTCCAGACTTTATAGCACCGCCATATCTGTGAAACGTCAGATGAAATCAAGGTTATTTCGGCAGTATATTACTTACAAGTAATCCGTCGGCGACAATAGAAGGGATATATTGAGTCATTTCTTCCAATATAAGACTGGTTGTAAAAGAGGTTAATTCAACCAGCAGGTCTTCTTTCCTTGATTCGCCTCTTTTTCCAATGAGGAGGTTGATGTTTACCCATTGCAAAAGCCCTACAACAACACTGTCCAGATATAATATTGTGATTGCTGCCAGAATTATGTAGTTTTTTGAGGATTTTCCGGTCACTATTGATTCATCAATAATTTCCGTTAAAAATGGAATTATGAGCGATGAGAAAAGCGTCTCACTGTATATGTACATTGTCCCGAAATAAAGAGTGGTATAAAGACCTATTAGACGTCACATAGAGCAGGTGTTCATCGGTAAAATCCAACAGATATGAATCAAGTATACCCAATAAAAGAGTGCTCAGCATTGCCGACTGTAAAATCCCACCCGCAATTGCCTTCTCCTCGGCGACAGTTATTGGACTTGCCATGGTGGTGAGCTTGAATCTAGTAAAAAGTGTATGCTCTCCGAAGGACTTGCATTCAGCTTTTATAATCTTCGGGTTTAATCAAAAGTGTTGAAACATGGACTGCCTTTGATATAGATATTTGCTCGATTACTAGATGGTAGCTACATCTCCTGATGATAAAATTTGAATGTAACTCTAAGTACCCCTTATCTGCAAGGGTAACTTTACTATTGGCTTCTCTTGCACCGCAAAAAATGCTGGCTGGGCAATCGATGTTCGTGTTCTGCACTCGTACGCTCAACGTACGGTTCCATCACTTCCATGATGCATGATGATCACGATGCGATAGCGGGCTTTTTGTGGTATCATGATTGATTCGTTCGTGATCTTCTGGGCTCTGAGTGGGTGTGACACCTGGGCATCCACAGAGCCTTGAGGGCGGCGCGTCGTTGATATGCCTGTTCATACTTGATGTCAATTATGCGCTGCTTGAATCGTGTATCCAAATATATAGAGCCCTCGTTTGGCTGCGATCGCGCGGTGATCGACTCATTTGACTGGCAGCGAGTACGCCTCGTACAGCCACACGGTAATGAGCGGAACACAATTCCGTCCGTACTTTGATCAGAACACGGTCCGCACGCGTGTTCATTCGAAGGGTGAGTATTTGTCTCCTGAATTGGGCTCGCAATAATCTGAAAAAACAGATTGTTCGCTTCGGCGAGTCACGAGTGCGAAAGGAAAGCGGGTGTATCACAAATCTTGTCAGATAATTCAGAAATGGTACCAGAAACTATGAAATGTAAACGAGTTTTCAGTGTCAACAGTTATAATGTGTGCAAAATTATTTCGAAAAATCAAGAATATGAACATCTAAACATAGTCTGAAGATCGACCGTAAGGCCAGCCATTTGACTGGCAATCCAGGAGGCAATTTACATCCCTTTGGATAGACCGTCTACACTGTCAATATCTCAATGATCCAGGAAGCATTCACCGGAGTCAGACTCATAGACTCTGCGTTCGACGCAGAGCGCACTTTCAATGGGGCAACCCACAACGTCATCAATTACACTAGCGCTACCTCTAAGTAGTACTGACTGACACAATACATATGTTGGATATCGCCCGATCATTGACGAATAGAGCGGTGAGTTGTAGGCGGGTTGAAAAATAAAGCTTGAAGACTGGATCGTCATCTACACATGGGGTTGTGCGTTTTGAGGATATCTCTGCTGCAGTTCTTCGCGACGAGGAACCAATCCTGGCGTGGTGAACAACAGAGCCACTAAGATCTCCGGAACCGCGAAGAAGGGGTACCAGAAGTGCTCCGTGTTCTGTTTGGCAGCGTCGTTTACGGTGATGATTGAAAATATCTCGCGCACTAGGAGCAGCGTCGACGCGAGGAGCAGGATCGACATCGCATGACGCGACCCGAAACGCTCATTGGCGCGCCTTTCTTGACGACTCACTACATATTGAAAATATTAGAGACGTCACGCAAAGTTGTCACTCATACGTACATGCTATCTCCATCTTCGCCAGTATTAATGTCTGGAATGCTTGTACCGCGGTCAACACGAGGAATATGGCGACGCCGACTGCGTGCTGAGTTTTGGAGGAGTTCGATACGGTTCCGTCGCTGTTGGTTGAACTCGTCGAGGAGACGACGAGGATAACGGCGATTAGAAGGGCCAGCCGGAAGAGTCTGCGGTTTTTGGCGAGGCGGATAATGGGATTCTCGGATTCAGGCCGGTTTAACATGATTTCTCTGAGAGGGACAATATCCAGTAAGAATGGGCCATGAGAGTATACGAGAAAGTACTCACATGTCCAGGACGAGCGTGTAGGCCGAGTAAAGCAGGCCGAAAAAACCAACCCCGAAGAGGATTTGATCAGCAATTAACAAGGACAGCTTTTGGCCTTCTGATTCAATAGACACCAGCACGGCGCGTAGGGAAAAGGCAGCAATACGGACTGTGAATACGGGGAAATTTAACAGGGACATTCAGCGAAAAGACTGTAAACTCACTCAAGCAGAAAACAACCATTACGAAGTGAACGTAGGTTGGGCGCGCAAATGATTGGAAAATAAAATAGGCAAGTAGGGGGAAGTAGAGAAGTGCAAAGATGATTGCGGCACCGAGCGAATGATAACCAAAGGCTTTGGCGAAATTGATCCCATTATTGGATGCCATAACACGAGGTGGATAAGAAATAAAAGGTAGAGGATGCAGGAAACAGCAAAAGACAGCCGCCATACTTATACTACCGCCCTCAGGGACGCTAGGCGCGTGCTTAGTGCAGATCCTTGTCAATGCCGATGAAGGAGGAAGGACTCATCGCCTTAATCTATTAATAGATTTACGTACGGTTGATCTAATATTATAACGCATTGCTGCGCCAGCTGCGCCTTCCCTCGTCTCCGTCGACGCGATGTCGGTGGCTGAACATGGGCGAGCTGCGGACAGGTTCAACCTCGATGAAATTATCTCGTACTGTTCAGTCATGTACTTGATAGAGTCACACTGTCATATAGTGTCTCAAAGGAAAATTCATAAGAAAAAAAGTACAATATACCGATATACGCCCACAATATGTAGCTTAGTAGAAGACGCAACTTCACTGCAGCGTAAGACGGAGTCACGGGTGAAAAATAAATCCTCGCAAAAGGTCCATGCAAGGCTGCATCCGCAGCGCGAAGAACTCTGTGCTTACTAGCCTCAACTGCGCTTGAGAGGATGTTTTTTATTCACTTTTAAAAACTGGGAATAGCGTAAAAATATCCAGTAAAAATGTCGTGATACACCGGGCAGCCCCACTTTAGTCTAAAATATACCGGATCATTTATGGTCCGCGCTATTCAAAGGCTGTCAACGCCTCAAAAGTTGTCCCTCTGTATCTCAGCGTGGCTGCGCCTCACCCGTCGTCATCTACATATATTAGTAGGCAGTGGTAGTATGAGTACGCGGCCTCCCTCTTCGTGGTGCTCGCGCCATTTGAGGCCACATTTCCGCGCCCAGATAGGATTGGGTCCGCCGCCCACGTTCCGGAGGAACGACTACGCCTGAGGCCTGAGCATTCGCTCCGAGTGCATTCTAAATTCCTCGAACATAGCTCCTGCCTTCAACGCGTCGACCAAGGATTTCTACACCACTACACACGCGCACTACGTCTGCACCATATCACACAGGAGCGGCGAGGGGACAGCGAAACGCACAGAAAGCATTGGGCGCAGACGCGCAGGGGACATGTGTATAGGGAAGTCAAAGTCAGTCGCCGTTGCGCGATACCAGCCGAATGGGAGCGACGAGGGCAATTATGGACTAAGGTCGGGATATGCCCGAGGGACATGTTCAACTGGGGGTAGCACGACATGCGCACCCAGCACCGAGACATAGGATGTTTACTGTTCATCACTATTCACGCGTATTACGTGGTCGGCGATGGGGAGGCACGTCTACTGTCGGGAGCTGGGCGGATGCGTCGCAGATGGCCAGCGCGTCGTAGACAGGAAGGGGAAATCATTGGCAAAGAAAAATCCCTACGTCACGGGCAGGTGGGGTGTAGCGAAGAGATAGCGACGGACATGGATAGAGTCAGATGGGCGGGGGCGCGGTCGGCAGAAGTGCGACACCACGACTGGAGCCGCCGCCCGTCGGATATGCGGCCCAGGAACGACAAATGAGCTGTGCGCGGTGTCAGCGAGGTTGAGCGAGCGACGCAACGTAGATAGACAAGGGACGTATTGACATCCAGGTGAGTGAACCGCTGGTCCACGCGGATGGGCAGAGATGGGCAGATGGGCTGCACGGCGAACGCTGGGCGGATGTTGATTGGGATCGCATGAGGGGATCAACATCCATCAACGACGACAGGCTAGGCAGACGGGTCACGGAACTTAGTTGCTTTGTCTGACATGAGCACATCCTTCAGAGACGAACAGCATACAGGTACGAAGAGATAAACCGATAAGATATAACAGACAGATAAAAAGTTATTAGAACCAACGGAGGTATGCTGGGGTCAAGATGCCGGTGAAGTTGGAACTAGTTGGAACGTTGTTTGAGCTTGAAGCTCAAACATGTGAACGGTTTGAACGCGAGTCGGAGGACCACGGACCGGAGCTTGCGTATGTTTGGTCCCGGGCACATTGCCGACCTCCGCGCTCTCCGCGAGCGCAGCAACATTCTGGCAACACACTCAAAACACACTCCACTTTTTTTCTGCCTCCTCGTAGGTCGCACTCTGCACAGCTGGAATGAACAGCATGACTTGTACGAGTGTTTCTGAAGCCTCCTACTACTACTAAAGCTGACGTGACTCACACTCCGCCGCAGCCTCGCTTTCAATTTTCAACACGCACTTTGAGCACCAGACGCGCTCTCCGCGAGGATGTCAATAGGGTGCCATCTTCCCTCCTTCTGCGTGGTACGTCGCTCCGTCGTACTACAATATTTCAGCTGATCGTCCTACAGTACCTTTGAAAGCGTCCTGAACCGGCCTACTGTAGCAAATTAAATAGTTCGGCCGTCACGCGTCACACGCGAAGTGGATGTGGCCGAATTTCGTTCTGTGTCCCGGGTCACACCATGAATGGCCGAATTTTTTCAAAAAATTGTCCTGTCCCCCAAGTTACGGGTTTTTGAGAGTTTTCTCGTTATTGTTAGGGACACACTGCTTATAAGCTTATTTTTGGCCTGGATAGTATTGAAAATCGAACGTGAAGTTACTAGAGGCTTGAAACATAGAAATATATGTGAAGGACTCAATTTTTGCACAATTTCAGCTATTTTTAAGTTAAAAAAAAAGCAAAATCAAATGGGGTTCAATGGCTTTACAGACAATTTCTGTTCATCTGAGTAGCATTCCATAGGATAGTGCACAGGAAATACACTGCCAAAATGAACTGGCCGAATTTTGTTTGGCCGGATTTTTGACATGTCCCGCGTCACGTCTGAGTTGGCCGGGTATCAAAATTCGTCCACCTTGTCCCGCGTCACACCCCCGGCCGAACTATTTAATTTGCTACAGTAATGCCTCTCCGATCACCATATCGTGCTGAAACGCCGCCATTCTGCATGACTCCCACCGCCGTCGCTGCTCACGCTAGACGCGGGACTGTGACTCTCCGTGCGGTGCCTCTTTCACGGGCGTGAAATGCTTCGTCACTGCATCGATCTTGCGTTGTCTCCCTTCGTTGGCCACGACGTCGTCCGTCTACCACTAGGCGCCCGCCACCACGCGCGTTTTGTCTCCCGCTTCTCGACGCTCCATTGGATTCTGTCAAGTACGACCGGTCCTCAGCCGAATGCGAAGATTCTTCCAAACCAAGCGGCCAATAAGAACGGCGGGTGGGACACGCTTCGCGCAGGAATGTCGATATTGGTTCACGCGAGCCGCGTGAATGCGCGATAGGCGCAGTATGGATGCCGGTACGCAGTCCCCGTCGTCGTGCTGCTCTCTCCGCTTGACGTCACCTTTGTTCGCAGATAGGACTGGTCCCCGTCCTACATTCGCCGCATCGTGTATCTCTACAGATGCCTGTTAATGAGTGTCTGTGCACTCAAGGGCGGCGCGTCATTTACGCGCTCGTATGCTCGCCGGTCGCCTACCGTACATGCGATGTCAGTGCACCGCGCATCTCCTCGGAACAGACAAGCGCATGCGCATATACGTAGTCCACACGGCCCCAGCATAGCGCATGCCCTGATGTCCCGCAGGACTGGAAGGCTCACTCCGGGCGCGATCACTACGGGTGCCTTTGTTCGTCTATCTGGCGCCCGTCTACCTCTGCAGCTCTCCGCGATGGCTATCCCAAGACAGATCTACCTGTGCGCTGGCATGCCTCTCCTCATCCGCAACCTGCATCAGCCGCATCGCCCCGCATCGCTGCGCCTTCTCCCACTCGTGATCGTCTACACGCGGATTGGGGTGAGCAGCTGGACACCCACCGCGTTGAGCTTGCCGCCTCGTCTGTGGAAAGGGCGCATGCGCCGCTTCTCCTCACAGCTGTGGGCCGTATGTCTCTAATCGGCCACTCACGTGTATGAGCTGATACAGATGGTCACCCCAGTTCGGACGCGATACATCTTCCCCATCGCCACGTCGGACGATACCGCCGTCATTCAACACGCCAAAGCTCTTCCTCCACCGGCATCTGCAACGACAACACCAGATTCCCCTCACATCCCTGCGAGCAGACGCGCCGTAGCTCCCGTCCCTCCTCGCGACCGCCTTGTCACGCCGCCCATCTTCCTTGCACATCACCTCTCTCCTGGACCCCATTAGCATAGCTTCAATCGCTGTCACGAGTCCCTCCCCACCCCACCGTCCGCTTCACTCGCCTAGAATAGATCTCCTACACCCCTCGTCGCATACACTGCCGGAGAAGCACTGATATGCGCACAACACGCCGCCACCACCGCGAGACGCCCATCACCCACCCCGCCGCCGCTCAATCAGCATGGTAGTCGCCCCTTTGAGCATCACTGGCTAAATACGGCCCTTCATCGATTCATCAAGCCCCAGTCCGGCCTTCCCTGAGGCAGTGTTGCGTCGCCCAGCGCCGCCGCCGCCGCCGTCCGGACATTCGACCCGCCGGCGCTATTCTACATGTCCATCCCGCTGCACGCCGTAATGACCTCCGCGCCCTGCATCTTACCCCGGAAAAGTGGCATGTACGCCGTATATATATATATCTCCCGAACCGGTATAGACTTTGTCTGTGTCGTAGCTCCGCTCCGCCTGTCTCCGGGCTCTCTCTGGGCATATCTTCGCCTCTTCTCCATGCCCGCCTCTGCTGCCGCACGTCGTCATGTACCCGCTCCGTCTACTGGCCACGCCGTCCATCTTCCGCCCGTATTCGACAGCTGGAACCAGGAACCAAGGCCGGAGGAGGTGACACTCAGCGAGCAGTACCCCTTATCTTCCTTGCATCCTAGAACCCGGTGCGCCATTTCCTACATTGTGGCGCTGCTGCAACTTACACCCTGTTTCTATCTATGTAGGCCACGGATTCAGCGCACTCTCAGGAATCCCCGCCGCACACCACGGCACGCGCCCTTACGCAGACCATAGACGCATATACGCACCATTTCGCGGCCCCCGCCGCGCGCCGCGGCCTCTTAGGCGCGCGCTGTCCCGCCTCAGCTGCGATTCCACCAGATCACTTTCCTTAAACCCCGTGGCTCATGTTTTCAGCTACTGTTGATTCTGCCCGCCATCTGTACCTACGTCGTGTGGTACTTCCTTACTCATTGCGTGTCTGGGATACGCACGTTTTTATCTTATTACAACACAATTTAAAACATTAACCATCCATCGCAATTGTTGGCTCTGCTGACAAAATGACTCGGAATCTCGCACCACTGGCAACTGAACTAAGTTTAATCAAGAATCACATATTCACAGCTTCAACGGACGGATGGTACATACCGCAGCTTGCTACTGCATTATGATCATCTCAATACCTGGGTCCAGTCGCATACTAGAAGTGATCGAGAAGTGATGGAAGTGTAGGTTAATGCGGAACGAGAGCATCAATTGTTTGATCAACATTTTTTTGCGGTGTAAGAGAAGCTAATAGAATAGTAAAGATAATCTTGTAAATATGCTTACATTCAATTTTCATCATCAGTAGATATTGCTACCATCTAATCTTGATGTTATCCTATCTACATCTACATCAAGGACAGTCCAGCCTCCATGTTTCAACATCGAACAGTTATGAGAACACACTTATTTGGTTATCAACCAGGCCGCTATAAAATCTGAACACAAATACCTCAGGGTGTATACATCCTCTCCCACCATTATGTCAATTGCTATTTCTGATCAAAAGGCATTACTCAGTGGATTTTTCCATTCTGAAATGCTAAACACTCTTTTGTTGGGTATATCTGCCTCACCACTGTTCCATTGTATTGTATAAATTGATATATTTCATCCTTCAATCAACAGGAATCTACACTCCCCTTTATCTTGGGACAGTGTACATATACAGTGAGAAATTTCTCTCAGCAACTATTGTTTTTCTTCTTTTAACAATAGTTGATGTATAAATAGTGACCAGAAAATCTCCAAAAAACCAAATAGTCCTTGGATTAATCACAGCATTATATGTGCTCAGTGTTATTGGAGGCCTCATAATATGGGTAGACCTCAACCTCCTTATTGGAACAAGTGGGGAGTCGAGGTCAGAAAGCCTCTCCGCAGAATTCAATGCATTTAGTAGTCCACACAATCTGCTGTTGGTCAATTTAACCCAAAACTTACCCCCCATTTTGGCTGACGGATTACTTGTGAGCACTGAGATGCCTCTGGAATGCTGTTTATCTTTTTCTAAAGTTTCACAGATTTGGCGGTGCTTCAAAATCTACAATAACTCATTTCGAATCATTGCACTGTCATTGCTCCTCTTCTTGGCTGAGATTGGTAAGATTTCAGTGAGTCCGTTCAAGATTGGACACTTATACTACTTTTTCAGCTCTCTATTTAACTGTAACAGTGCTTGATGGTATACCAACTATACAACTAACAGTCGCAACCCATAATGGTTTAATAAGTGCTGCTCTGTTTACGACACTGGCAGTGACGTTATGGACAACCAGCCTCATTGCATATCGCATTTATTCCGCTTCAACGCATATTCTTAATGGGGCAAGGCCTCGTTTCTACAATATACTGGAAATAATCATACAAACCTCATTCATCTACTCGCTTACATTGGTGATGAACGCGGTGTTAGCGGCTATTCCGCCAAATCAGGGAAACCCATGGACATTTTTAACGGCCTCAAACTACATAGCCACCATCTTCCTTGGTGTAGCGGTAGGTCAGCCAGATAATATGATATAACAATTAGCTCACTATGTTTAGGGTATTGCACCCACGCTCATGGTAGCTCGAGTAGCCCTTTTGTCAAATTCAATAGTTGCAGACACTGGAGAAACAACAATTGGTGTCTCTGCCATTCAATTTGGAGAGCAAAATCCCAGTCCAAATGCAGGTGAAGCTGTGCATTCCAATTCCATGTCAGAAGGAGAAACGAGCTCAACATAGGCAATAGAATGGTTGGTGACCTGGCAGCTGACTTGTTCCACTTTTCCAATGTAATTTTGTGCAATTAATATTCTATGTATAGATTGATACATTGACCCTTACTGAACTAGCCTGACGATGAGTTACTGAGTATAACTGCTCCGTCCCTCGGGCTCTCTCCACTACACGATGGGACATCAAAATAATGTCACTCCTTTCTGGTTGGCCGTCGGTCGTATGTGCGCGTAAGATATGCTTTCAAGACTAGCCTGAGATGAAGGGGAGCAGCGGCCTGAGAAAAATGTGAAATAATTCTAGGCGGGGGCGAGGCAGGTATGGACGCTGGAGGATTAGGTCAAGATAGAGTTGTCATTGATTCATTCTATTTAATTTTCTATCGAAATTGGCGCCCTGTGTTCCTCCTAAGCTGAACCTGGCGTACTTCGTCGCCATGTCGTTCGCCTCAAGTTCGCCTGCTCCCTACGTTTCAAACTGGTCTCAGATCGCTGGAATCTACACCGATACCGAGGACATTGTACTCACCGTAACTGCTGATGCACGGCGGTCATCGTCTGAGCTCTTCTCCAGCCATGTATCCCAGAAATGCGCTACTTCTGTTCCCTCCGTCATCTATGCAGCTTTGTGTAGTACGGGTAGCCTTCCCATTGCACAGCTCGATACCGGCGCCAATGACTCATCTCACCAGTCATTCCCCTGCACCCAATTGAAAATTCAGCGTCCGCACTCTTGACGCAAATATTCGACCGAAGGCGCACAGTGCGCGTGCGCGGGCCGGGCGGAGTGCGGAGTTTGGATCTTTCGTAGATAGTCGCGCTTGATTGTTTGTATGGTTCTTTACCGTTTGAACGGGGTATCGAATACTAGGACGTCAAAGTTCTACAACTCTTATGTTTACTACGTCCATCATGGATTCGTGTCCTGCTGAAAACCTCACACGCCGTCCTCTGCATCTCCGCACTGTGTCCATCCCGCTACGCGCCGTAATCACCTCCGCGCCTTGCATCGCATCTCGCAAACACAGCACGTACACCGCCTTGCCTCTCCTCTATGTCCATCTCTGCACCACACCCATTGCTACATTCTGCACCCGCTCCGTCCGCTGGCCACGCCGTTCATCCACCGCCTGTTTCCCTACCCCCGTTCTGATATACAAATTTCAGAGTTTCAACACACGTCAAGGATCTACCCGGGGCGAATTTACCGACGCACCGTGCCATGCAGCATGCTACAAGGTGCGTCCTCTGCGCTATCCCAGAACGCGGGTGCATAAATGTACCGCGTCATGTCCCCAGCAGCGCGCGCACAGTCCCGCCTCGGCCCACGGGATCGCGTGAGTCACGACAGTGCACAGAGGATCGGGGCGCAGACGGGGCTCAACTAACTCAGTCCTCGTACGGCTTGTGTCTACGCCAATATCCCACTGACAGTATACAATGCGATGAAGACCACGCGTGGAGCACGCGGTGCATCTGCGTCGCTGATTATGTACTGTGTCGACGCACAGCCGTGGCGCGATTCCTGAGCAAGACATAGACGAGGGGCAGTACTCCTCCTCTGGAGCGCCGCGCGGCGGTCTTGCGGCAAGGACTCGGATGTGAGAGTGGACGGTGCGCGGAGGTGAGAGGGGACAGTGCGCGGAGGGGGGGATGGCAAGCGTGCGCGATACAACACCGAGCGTTGTCGCAGCGGATTTCAGTCGATATCTGTGGATATATCGACGTCATAACCTCTTTCCTCTACACGTCTGTCCCGCCGCGCTCCTTGTTTACCTTTGCGCGCTGAAACTCATTCCCAAAACGTCTTGTGTACACTACCAATACATTGCGATGGCCTTACACTTTGTCTGTGTTTGTTCGCAGCACCGCGGGGTCCAGATATCACCTCTCCACGCATGTCATCACGTCTCTTCCAAGTTCCGCCGCACGCCGCTCACCGACGACCTCACGCACGCGGTGGTGTAGCCTCTCTAGCGCTGAGTTGCGTCACACCACTCCGCATCCCCTGACAAATGCTCGTGCAGGCCTCACTGCTGCGCCTGACACGTATATGCGCCCTTCAGCCACATGTCACGGCCATAACCGCCGACGGCCGGACTCACAGAATCGCCTTCAATCCGCGCTGCAGGCGCCTGACGCGCACTTTCCCAGTGCCAGTTCTCCTCACCGCTATAGGCCGTATGTCTCTAATCCGTCACTCAATCTGACTCGTACAAAGCTGATGTAGATGTTCCTCCAAGTTTGGACGCAATACATCCCTTCCATCGCCACTTCGCACTGCGTTGTCATTCGATCCACCATCGCTCTTTGACCACCGGCATCTGCGTCGACCACGCTGTATTCCCCTCACATCCCTCCACAGCGACGCGGTGTAGCTCCCGTATCTCCCGAGGCCGCTTTTCCACGACACATCCATCTTCTCCCTCGCGTATCGCCTATGTTTTTCCGTCAGCGCTTCAGCCGTGAACCTCGCCGGCATCGCCTCAATCGCTGTCGTCATTAGTCCCTCCCCCCCCCGCCGTCGACCTCATTCACTCAGGCCATAACGGCTGTGACCGTCTCGCCTTCTCTATCTACCTCTCTCGTTGTAGACACTTCCGGAGAAACACTGACATGCGCACAACACGACGCCACTGCCGCGAGACGCCCATCACCCGCCCCTCCGCCATATTATCAGCATCACTCAGTTGAGCATCATTGGCTCGTCCGAATTAACTACGACATTTCATCAAGTTCAAGCTCGGCCTCCCCCTCACCCTCGTCGCGTCGCCCAATGCCTCCGCCGCCGCATTCGCCAACCTGTCCTTAACAGGGCCGGTCATTCGACCCGCCGTCGCTATTCCACTCGTCCTCCCGCTACACGCCGTGATGACCTCCGCGCCCTGCATCTTACTCCGGAAAAGTAACAAGTACGCCGCATATATCTCCAGGACCAGTATGTATAGGCTTCTTATGTGCTTCGACATTGCTCCACCCAGCCCGCCTCCGGGATGCCGTCTCTGCTGCCGCACGCCATCGCTGCGTCATGTACCTGCTTCGTCTGCTGGCTATGCCGTCTACCTGGAATCAATAGCTGGAGCCTCGTGCCGGAGAGGACATTGCATTCACTGTCTCACCGATTCGCAGCGGTCGTCTGACAGGGCGCTTCTGCTCCTGATGCAAATTTCCAGATGCACCCATTCCCTGTTTTATCTACACGAAGTCGTACCTCTGCCTTCTCATCACCCGCCACGTCGCCGACCCATTTACCGGTCGACCCCTACATCCAACTCTATCCAGCTATTCGTGTTGAATGTTGGTCATTGACTAGTCCTTTGTAAGCCTGCGCCTGCACTCACCTGGTGCAGCACGCGCTCTCTAAGTCTCTCGTCTCCCATGCTCAGCTTCGACCGGTGACCTGCTTCGAGTTTCGTGCGTCACCTTCTGCAACTGTTCTCCGTGCGCTGCTACTGCACCTCTCACCCGGTCTTATCTACGCATGTCAGAGATCAACGCGCGTATACAATCAAAGGGCCTCCGCCGCCATAATTCTCGAGGGCGCATTCACCGCCGAACCGTCCCGCGCTGCACACGACGGCGCATCCTCGGCGCTGTCCCTGAATGTAGACCACGAGTGCATATGCACCGTCCCGCGGCCCCAGTTCTGGGGCGCGGTTGCTTCTTTGGGGTGTGGAGACCCGCCTCGCTTGCGATCCCATGATGCGTAGCGCAGTGCTGCTTCTGCCGCCCATGTAGACACAGCCATCGCTGTCGTCCCAGACGCAACCCACGGGCTCGCGTAATTTGCGACGGTGCTCATCCGCGCGAGATGCAGACGGGATCAACCAAATCGGACCTCGCAAGGCCCGCCGATGCGATGCGGGCCACGCGCATCAACGGTACATATGTACTATGCCGGTGCGCGGCGGCGCCACGATTCCGATGCGGGATAGCCTCCCATGGAGCGCGGCTCCGGGTGGTGGCGCGATGAGGACCCGGAGGCGCGAAAATACAGCGCGGAAGGGAGATAATGAGTAGCAATGAGTGCGTGTGATACGCGCCAAGGGGCGTCGCGGAAGTCAAGTCACGTACGGACCTGTTGCTTTTTTCTGATACGAATAAAATCCGTCTGCTTTCTACATAAATTGCTCAAGTTATTCATATCGTTTCCGAAGCCAAATCTTTTCTTTTTTCATAACAGCATAGGGGATTCCGGCGACTAATATACGTGTTGTGGACAGTACCTAGTAGATTTTGCAACTTATTTTCCTTTTACCAAAATGCACACTGTTTGAGCGATGGCCATTCCGTGCGGACTGCCTTTGGACCATTGACGATATAATCGTCCGTTGAGCCTGTCAGAATTATTAACATAGTGGCTATAGACTTTTCCGACGCAACAAAAAACATACCAGGCTTAATGTTGATTAGCGCATATTGGGTTCCGGAAAAGAAATACGCTTCGTCTTTGCTCGCGGGATTGGGGAGGATTGTGTCCACTCGACCAAAACCGGCCTTTTTCAGCGATGGCCAGTTGTCGAGGATTGGCTTTGGGCCATTAACTATGTAGTCACTGTTTGTCCCTGCGAAAAACGGTCACCTTGGCCAGTGGCTAGAAAATATCAATCCTTACCGGGTTTGATGTTTATCAAGGCGTATTGACTCCCGCTGAAGAAGTACGCCTCGTCGCTGTTGGCTGGATTGGGCAAAACGGCATCGATCTTTGAAAATCCTGCTTTCTTGAGAGAAGGCCATTCGTCCACAATTTTCTTGGGTCCGTTGATAATGTAGTCGTCCGTAGTACCTACCACAGAAAGGAACGATTTAATTAATATAGAGCAAAATGGGGAATGAAGTACACACCGGGTGCAATGTTAATGAGCGCATAATTTACACCGGAGAAGAAATACATCTCTTGGGCATTCTTAGGATTCGGGAGCACTGCATCGACGCCTCCCGAAAAACCTGCCTTCCATAAGGAGGGCCAATTGTTGACGAGGTCTTTGGGTCCCCAAGCGATGGTGTCGCCGGTCGTTCCGGGGTTGACGTTGATCACAGCGTAGCGATTCCCACAGAAGAAGTACGCCCGGTTGGAGTTCGATGGATCCCTCACGCACGCAACGCTGCTGAGTGGAACGGGCGTGGTGTCGAACAGAGGATCCACGACGCCATCGCCGTCGCTGCCTGGAAACATGATGTCATTGTTGTCAGTGGCGACAGATCGGCGGCGCCTGAGCTCGTCGTGGTCAATGTGAGGAGGAAGAGGCGCGTTGCCGGGGCCTGGGAAGTACCGCACCTCGGCATCGCTGGGGGTGCGGCGCACATCGGGAAGCTCTGCCAGCGGTGGGTTCTCGCCTGGAGGATTGAGTGTATTGTCGAAGTTGGTGTTGATCCAGATGCGGACGACTTGGGTACCTGCGAATTCGCGCGCGGAGCGTATCATCACCGGGAGTATACCACCGGCGAAGGCGATCTCGCGTTGGGTATAGTATTGCTGTCCGACTCCAAGCGCGCGGTTCACGTCAAATCCTCCATACGCAAAGATCTCGTACTCGAATCTGTGCCAGGTCTGCGAGGTGATGCGTCTCTCCCATCGAGTCAGGCGACCAGCGTCGTCACGGTATGGCTGGCTGGTGCTAACGAAGATAGAAGGATGGTTCTCCGCCACGTAGGTCCTGAGATTGAATGCCTGTGCAGGGAACTCGTTGGTGTTTGGGAACACCTGCGGCCGGAAGCCGTACTGGAAAATCTCTTCCGGTCCGGTGGTATCCCAGCGAATGAGACGTTGGGCCGCCATACGAACATTCCTGCGAACAGTAGCATCGTCGACTGTATCCATGCGGCGCATTCCAGGGAGTCTTAGATTTGACTGTCGTGCAATTTCGTTGAGAACATCGTCAGGCCGGTTGTTAAACCAGCCGACCAAGCTCGAGCATAGGTCTCCAGCGCTCATTGTGATCTACCTAACGGGTGAGCTCGGTGTGTTGCGCCGTAGCGATAGAGGTACTTACCCGGTAACTATGTTGCGTGAATTGAGATATGCGAGGGGTTGCAACAATTACAGGTCTTCCAGAAACTGGAAAGACGGTACAGATGGGTTGGGCGGCTAGTGGTATTCTCTTACTATCCCTCTCTATAAGTATTAGACGGGGAAATTAAATGTGACAGTCATGGTCATGGGAGGTAACTGCAGTAGCGACATCGAGCTTGTAAGTTGGAAGACGATATTTTTGGGTGACATGGACACTTGCATGTAATAACTTAAATAAAGATAAGTAGATGAAGCAGTAGGTATACATGGAAGCAACTTAGAAGTCGCAAGATCGCACCACCTGACATTCTAGTATCTTGTAACCACTAAGTATGTCAGATACCGCTGAGGTAGGTAGCACGGAAAAGCGAGTGAATTAGTACAGCGTACAGGCAACTATGTATAGTTCTCTTTTCACCCTGTCAATTCCACTCGGTCGACGCTACCCCCGTCATTGAATACGACTGAGGTACGACTTGCCTAAAAAATGTACGGCCTGTGTAACATTTGGCTCTTTATTGGGATGTCAGTCTCGAAAGTATTATGCTGATTCGCATTGATCTCCTGCGCAGATTGGGAGTTCTACAGTTTCATTATAAAAATTCCGATGTCAGCTTTTCGGACTCGGACGAGATCAGCAGGGCCCATCCAAGTAGATATTTATGGAACGGCGAATGATTTCCTAGGCGTTGAACTCTTTTTGGCGGAGCAAGACACAGGCGGTAGCCGTGGATCGAGCCTGCTGATTGCAGCAATCTATCTTGAGACTCGCGGAGAGAACTTATGTTCCGTATTTTAACTTCGAACGTCGGTGCGAACGAGCATAGGGTCTCATGAGAGAGGCCCAATAGCGCACCGAGGAAAGAAGACACGTTCGAGAAGCTTGGACTAATATATCCAAGTCGAAATTTATGAAGCAGGCATTGACGAAGCTTCCAATACACCTGTGTGATATTCGGGCCTGCATCTGACGCAGGGAAGGAACGGTGCTTGAGAAGAGCTGGCTTCGCTCCAAGTTCGCTTAGAATACCCTCCGGCAGTCATTTCCGATGAACTGGTGCCACTGCATTCTCTTGCCATAATGAATAAGTACCAAGAAGTGGCAGATGTCCTGATGTTCAACGAGCCGTACCTGCAATCCTGGATATGCCGGGTGTGAGTATATGAAACGCTTTGTTGCACATGAAAGGGTGTGACAACCTGGACCTACTCATGCTTCTGGAATTAAGAGCAGGTCATATTTTTGCACTCGAGTATTCAGTCGTCCACCATGTCTGCCTTTCAGAATGTTACAGAGATGTCCTACCGACGGCGAGCCATATGTGTAAACTTAAAATGTTGGTATATTCAATGCAGAATAGAGATAGCGTACGGCAGAGTTCAACTGCAAGCTTTAAGTTGTAATTTGATTTCGAGGCGCCCATGGCCAGGGGAGCGCATTCTAGAGCAATTGAAGAGGAGCCGAGCGAGAGGCGATCGGAAGAAAGCGGATTTTTATTTGTGTATGTTTGTCTGCGGACTGCCCGCTGCTCGGCTCCTTGACGCCAAGCATTCGCGCTTTCCCTACCCTGTACCGTTGAAATTGATTGTGTGGCTTGTAAGAGTGCTTTTCACCCACCTAACTCCCGCCCTACTGCGGCCCGCGGCCCACGCTCCCAGCCGGGCTGACCTACAGAAGTGACAGAATTGAAAATACGTCTGTGCGCGTACATTCCAGCGCCACGTCTCAGTCAGAATGCCTGAAGTCACCGCAAGGACGCCGTATATCTCTCGTTTGCCTGGTCAGTCACTACTTCATACAGGTGGATGCCTGCTGGTGTTCTTCGACTCTTCTTCCGTCTTCACGCCGTGGTGTGTAGGCGTCATTCAGTCTTGTCGATCGCCGACATCAACGACGGCAACACCAAATTCGCTGCACATTACGACGTTTTGTAACACTTATCCTCTCCGTAGGCGCCTTTTCACACTGCCACCGCCCGGGTACGGCGTAGCGCCCACCGCTGCGGATCTCCGGCGTTTTTATCCATTTTCCCTGGATCAGTCCCCTTCCATATCTGCCTGCACCCTCTCGCTCTCTCCCCGTTTATTGCTCCCATAAGGCTGGTACGCGCACCACGGCCTTCCCTATCGATAGCACACATCCCTCCGCTGCTTGATCAGTAATATTGCGCCTCCCCTCGAGCCCGGCCTCACCGGATATCGTGTTACTTAGCGCCTCCGCCGCAGTCTTTAAAATCCCATCGTCTATCGAACTGGACATTCGCCGTCGATATGTCGACGTGATGGCCGTCGTTGCTCTACACGTCCCTCTCGCCGCACTCCTTGCTTACCTTCGCGCAATGCAACTCACCCCCCAGACATCTCGTGTACACTACCGATACCTTGCGCCGCCCCTACACTTCGTCTGCGTTTGTTCGCAGCACCGCGCGGTCCGGATCTCGCCTCTCTCCACGTATGTCATCACGTCTCTCCCGCTGAACGTCGCACCGCGCTCACCGACGACCTCATGCGCGCGGTGGTATAGCCTGTCTATCGCCGAGTAGACTCACGCCTGTCCGCATCGCTCCACGAACGCTCGTGTAGGCCCCACACCGCTGCGCCTGACACGTATATGCGCACTTCAGCCACACGGCACGACCGTAACCGCGACGGCCGGCCCCCACCCGGTCTGTCATCCACTTGGAGGAGTACGCGCAGGGCCGCCGCGGGACACGGTACCAGTACAAGGTTGTGCACGCTCTCAGGCCGCGGGCGCGTACATCGCCTGCACATACGCCGCGGCATCAATGGAGACTAAGATTGGAGCATGTGATATGCGATATCGGTGTCGCGCACTGCGACTGTGTGGCACCGAAGGATAAATCAATTATGACATAGACAGACCAAATTATTCGAAAATGAGTAAACAATAAAACAATTTCACTTGATGTCAGGGGCGTGCTAAATTCCTAGCAAGAGTAACTGCTCGAAACATCGAAATGATAACCACTAGCAACAATACTACTAAAAACCCTAAGCTGGCGACGTTTCCAGTTCCCGTGGGCGCATTGAACGAAGAGTTCAGTGAATTACACGCCAGAATGAGCATAGCGGCTATACAAAAAGTTGACGAGCTGAGGTAGAGAGGTACATAAATTTCTGGTGCCATTCAGTGCTGAATAATGCTAATTCTAACTCACTACGCCAGCAATGATACAGGCAGAGCCACGAGAGACCAAAAACGGACGGCTTCTATATTCATAAGTGTTGTTCCTTGGGATACCTATGTATTTTGGAGCATTCAGTATTTCTGGCTCACTCAGTTGAGAGATGATACTTGCGGAAATCCACAGCTGCTGACCTTGCTTACGACGGAGCCGCGGTATTGTGGACGCGAGCAACGCCGCAAGCGCGAGGCCACCCGCAGATAATAGAGACGCAGCGAGGCATGCTGTCCTTGCGTATATATTGTTGAGCACATATTCGATCTGCAGCAGAGAAACTGCCAGTCTGGATCCAGGGTTAGCGCTTCGAATTTCGATAATCCTCACTACAGACACTCACGGCAGTATGAGCGCACATCCAAACCGCGCAATTTTCCATGCCTTATTTATTTCTGATAAATTCTTCTTCCAGGTCTCAACATGGAAGAAGAAACTACCACGCTGAATGTTGAGCAGTACTGGACGTGGCTCATCTTGACTTGAAACTGCAAGACCGTTTTGGAGACGGGTATCGTCCAGATTGAGCTTCCACGTCGTGTAACAGAAATAGCAAAGTCCTAATGAAACCGTCGCCCAAAATGTCTTGGCTATTTTATTAATTAACAAGCAGGAGCCGTCCCCACTGTTAAGACCGCGATGGCCAATGCTGGTGGTCGGAAATAATTAGCACTCGCTGAGAGAGAAAGTTATTTTTGGACTTCGGCACCAACTAACCTTGAATTTCTTTCGAGATGGAAGAAAGATGGACGTATAAAATTCAAATGGAAGTCATATGTCTCTAATCCATTGTACTGAATAGATTCCCCTCCATGGGCCATTCGCGTAGGAGTAGGTCGCTCGGGCATAGACATCAGGGGGGTTATTGTAAGCAGAGTTATTCTTAGACGGTGTGTCTTTACTTATATCGCTGTCAAAAATAGATTTTCCCAAATCGACCTCAATCCATTCCGTGCCGTAGAACTGCCGCATATATAACTAATGAGAATACACACGTAGGTTTGATATCCATCCTTGTTCTTCTTTGGTTCTCCTACGAAAGCTTTGAGAAAGGAGATACTCCATATCCGTAGCTGAACTCTGGTGCCAGGTTAGGATGCCGTTGCACGGCGACGTCATTACAATACCCTTATTTGCAGCCTTGCCTACACGAGTGTGGGTTTACATGTACACCTTTCCTCGTCAATTATCCGTGATGCACGCACGAACACGCATCATCTGTCATTTTGTAGACATGGGAGCTGATGGTACATGTATTCCGTCAATGCCTTCTGTATTTCATCTGGTTCTTATACTAGAGAAATGCCGCCGTTGGCGGCGCAAGCCTTGCTTGGAAAAATAGTAATTCATTGTTGACTGAAGTCGACGGCAGAAGATTCAAGATAAAGAGGAAACAGCATCTCATAGATAATTTACAGAATAAGTAACGGAGCATGCAAAATAAAATGAGGTGTCAAGATGTAGCTAACCGGATAGGGACGAAAAGTAGGAWYTAAATCTGCGTAAGCCCGTCTCGGAAATTTTGTCCACATTGAGTTCACCAGGACAAGTGAGATTCTCAATCTTCCGGCCGAACGTAAATGCAAACATAAAYGCTCGACTGGATAAACGTGGTGAATCATTCAGGCAGGCCCGGTTAACGGGACAGCTGATAAGTAATGAGCAACGCAGCTTTCTGTTTGTTGTGCGGACTGGTTCACTGGGTTATATATGCATCACTATTTGGCACCGGCGGCGGGCGCGCAGCCTCGCATGTCTATTTCGCATCGGTTTGGTGCCAGCAAGCAGTGCGGATTGATGCACAACAACGCGGGTAGGAGTCCACCTGGTGCCTGATGGCGACCTAAGGTCATCTGGGAGTAGGGGGGTATTTTTTCCGACTGTGCTCATACAATTGAGTACTCGCACTGCGCCGAAAAAGCAGGGCGCCATGACCCCTACCCATTAGATGAAGATGACCATGCGAGAGCCCCCAAGTTTGATTATGTTTGATATAATCTGAATGCGCACCTAGTAGCAGGTCATCAGTTATATCGCACCCTTTCGTGCATGCAATACATAGCAAAAGTAGAGGGTTGAGGCCTGAGGCCTGAGGGACGACTGTTCGCGAACGTTCAACGGGCTCATGAACTTTGCGATACGAGCAAGATACGAGCTAACGAGTTGCCTTCGGATACCGGAACTTTTGAAGCAGGCGATCAATTTGAATAAAAAGGCTCTGAAAGTGATATGATTCCACAGAAGTCGAGGAAGATAGAAAGAAGTCCGTGATATTCAGGCAAAGAAATAGCATATTGTGGTAAGTAGTGGAGACGATTGACAGTGACTTTGAGCTCGTGAGCGGGATAATAATAAACACAGCACATGATGCAGAGATGTTGAGATGTTGAGATGATGGTGCATCGAGATGAATTCTGACACCGCAAGAACCCTTGCAAGCAAGGAAATAAGTGAAATACATTTGATTATCGGTTTGCATCAGGAAAGGTATGTCATGTCGTCAATGACTGCGGATGGCCACCAATCGTCAACAGGTGAGTTAGGGCGGTCAATACCCTGGTCTAGGTTTTGCCAGTAAGGAGTGGGCCGCATGAAGGATATCCCGAGCTTGATATTGTCTGCTACTTCCGGCGATAAAATCTCCTTGATGAGATGCTCTTCAGCGGGATTATATTCCACATTAACTACCACTGCTTTCCAGCGGCTGAGATTCAGATTAGGACCTTGTCGGTGCATGATGAAGTCGAGCAGAGTACGCAAAGACACTATCAGCTTTGGTTCATTTCGAAAATATTCCAGCTATGGACAGAAGCATTGTGCATCGGCGTTGTCCTGAATAAATGAACGAAGGAAGGCATTGTAGTCAGGATCTATGGTTGGCTCGCGACAACGGGCGGTGAATCCGTCCCGTGATACATGTAGAATAAGAAGAGAAGGGCAGTAGCTGAGATATTCAATGAGGATGTCGAACGAGATTGGTCGTCCCATGGAAAGTTCTCGGACGTTCCGTGACTGCTTCAAACACGCTATCAAGGCAGGCGATCTTGAATTACCGTGCATCATTGTGTTGTAGCTAATGGTCTCCAGGGACGGTGCATATATTGACCTAAATATTCCCATACCGTCTTCCTGTCGAGGACCACTGAAATCAGCAACGACCAAGGTTGTAAGGCGCGGAAGTGATATAGTACATGAGCGAGGGAGACCGGGATCCATCAATGTGAGATCGAGTCTGACAAGACCAGAAGCTTGGCGCAGCAAATCAGCAAGAGTATCTGCAAAATTGAGGTTGGAATGGGTGCAGTAGAGATGTGTAAGATTGGACCCATTCACTGGATAGGTAGGCGTTGAGTCTTGGCTCAATTGACAAAATCGTTGCAAGGTCGGGGTCTTCAAGATGTTGCTATTTCTCCAAATGTCAACCCCATCAGGCGAATAATCAGAAGGGTAAATAGTGAGCGACTGGAGGAGCGGAACCTCAAAGCGAGTCAACAACGCAACATGGGATAGAGTTGTCGGATTGCATGAAAAATGAACATTCTTCCATCGAGAGCGGCATGCTAAGAGTATGTCTATGATCTCTGAAGCGAGTTGCTGAGTTTCATTGTATTTGTGCCTTTCGTAAACAGAAATATGGAGGGGGAGATTCCCCGAGCGGCGAAGCAACCACTCCTCGACACCTTTAGCCCGTGCGGTCATAATCAATTGTGCCGTGCCCATAACTTCCGGTTGAACAGCCATGATGATTGGAATATGAATGGCGGCCCATAATTCTGGTGTTTTGAGTGCAATCATGCGCGTAGCTCTCGAGATCTGGGTGAGGAGGACAGGTGCCTCCGTGTTAGCCATTGTGGGATTCCATCGTGTTTCGAGGCATGCAACAGAGATCACTCGAACGATGTCCTCGGGTAGCTGGCGGAAGGGTGAAATGGCCCATCAGAATGGTCTGGAAGCTTCTTGCAGCACCGTCTTCTCCTCATTTAAGCTCCTTAGTTGCGCCTCCAGTGCGGATATCTTCCGCGTGATTGCGTCCAATCTGTCGTCGCACGCGGCGACATACTCCTTCAATCTGACTCGCTCGTTATCAGTCGGCGCGTGGTTTCCCGTAAATAGGTGCTCGAAAGTTGCCATGAATGCTGTGAAGGTGATGGCTAGATCTGGGAGCGGAGCTATCGCAATAAATTCAACAGGATCGGAATGGCGGACCGGAATGGGCCCGGATGTTGCCGACTCGGCCCCAGCGAGCCGTCTCGCAGCGCGAGACGCAACGCGGAGCAGGGACGACAGCGGTGTAGCGCGCCTGTGTATCTCCAGCGAGCGTGGCCGCTGGTTTCGGGCGCCTACAGTTTATGCGACCGTTTGTCCGCGTCGTGTGCTCGCACTGTCCCATCCACACTGCGATCATTATGAGCGTACCTCTACCATTATCCATGGGCCCGTCCGTCGATTCCGGTGCGCTCCGCTCACAGTACGTCCCTCCTCCAATATATGACAAATGGATGGTCAGAAAGTGCTACGAAAGCTAGGGTAGCGATGGGCGTAGAGCTAGGTGGAAGTTGATTGTATCTAACTTACACCTAACTATCAAGTTTACCAAGATGACAACCATTTGGCGTATTTTACATCGGTGGCGACACTAATCAGCACCGTCCTTGCACTGGAATGATCTACAAAATCGTGTACGCGGTGCCCCGCAGTCAGAGACACCCAGTCGTTACTTATCATACCGTGCTGTGCCTCTGGCGATCCGTAGAGCACAGCACCCCTTTCGCGGATAATCCACGCGCAATGAATATGTTTCCAGTACGTACAGGACTTGCTCAACGAAGAACTCCAAGGCAACAGAATGACGGTGTCAGAGCTTGCTAATATGGCGTGGTTGGTCTTCTCCGGCAACAATCGATTTTCAACGACTGATGGCCACCACGCATTTTTTGTCGTGCGAGGGATGCTACAGTTACCATTGAAAAGGAATGATCTGTTCACACTCTATCAAAGTTCAACGCTCAACGTTCAAATTCGAAGTTCATCATCAATAGAAATTGTTACCATCCGTTGCATCATGATTATGCCAGAAATATCTTATTCAAAGATAGTCCGTGTGTCGACATAGTCCGACTCGATAAAGTACAGAATCCAGATACAAGGCCATGTTTAATTCGGCCCTTGACCACTAGCAGGATGATATAAAAGCTGAATGCACGCACTGCGTGGCGTATACTTACACCTATTACGAACTGCAAGCTCTCCATCATGTCAGCTGGTTTGACAATCACCATTTCCGATGAGACGACAATAATGAGGGGATATTTCCATTCGGAAATGCTGAACACTCTTCTACTGGGTATATCTGACTCTGTGTCATTGGAATTGACTCTATAGATTTACTTCTTTCATTTGCAATTTAACAGGAATTTACACCCCTCTTTACTTTGGGACGATGTACATATTTAGTGCGACGATTCTCTCGTGCTCTGTTGTTCTTTTTTAGAGAATTTTTGACGTTCTGACAGTGACCGGAAAATCCTCGACAAACCGCGTGGTTGTCGCAGCGACCACGGTGTTATACGCGTTCAATGTTATTGGAGGCCTCAAGCTATGGGAAGACATCAGCCTCCTCATCGGAACGAGCGGGAGCTCCATGTCAGAAGGACTGTTGGCGGAATCTACGGCTTTTGCAGACAATATCGTGTGGAGCGATGTCACCAAATTTCTACCTTTCATCGTAGCTGACGGGTTACTTGTGAGATACCTCTGTAATCTTACATTACTGCAACTTCCGCTGACAGTTTCACAGATATGGAGGTGCTTCAAGATCTGGAATGGCTCATATCGAATTGTCGCGCTGTCTTTGCTCCTCTTCTTGGCCGAGATCGGTAATACTTAGTCCAGTCCTGTCATCATTGAATACTCATACTTTTACAGCACTGTATTCCACTGTCACGGTGTTCGATTTCTCGCCCAGACAACTAGCAACAGGCGCAACCCGCAATCATCTACTGAGCGTCGGCCTGTTCACAACCCTGGCGGTGACGCTGTGGACAACCACCCTCATCGTATACCGCATCTACTCCGCGGCGAACGACACCCTGAACCGCCAAAAACCACGCTTCTACAATATCCTGGAGATGATCACGCAGTCGTCCTTGATCTACGCACTTGCGTTAGGGGCGAACGCGCTGCTGGCGGTGATCCCGCAGAGGCCGTCGGACGTCTGGACGATTTTCACGGTTGCGAATTATGTTGGTGTGGTCCTGTATGCGATAACGGTATGCGGAGCTGGATATTTTATTGTGTTGGCGATGGCACTCACGGGCTTTAGGGGATTGCACCTACGCTCATGGTAGCTCGGATCGCCCTTCTATCTAGTTTGACCTCGGACACTGAGCCGACAACGACGGGCGCATCTGATATTCAATTTGGGTGGCAAAACCTCAATGCGGTGAATACAAAGACAAGTGAATCTGCAGGTAATACTACGGTGTTGCGAGGACAACCCGACTCAATGTAGCCAATGAAGGTGTGGTACTCCAGCAGCGCATATTCTCCGCTGAATGCAGGGTGAAATTTGGGTAAATCTGTATAATACCGTGTGTATGTATATCTAGGCGTCAATCCGTACGAAAAAAAAACTCAGCGTGAAGTCCGTCGTTGCACCTGCGATTACCACTCACGAGTTGATGTTTTCCCACTACCAAATTCCAGCCGTCGTCCCGTGTGCTTCTGGCGCCCCGACGCACACTTCTGAGCGCCGCCTCTCCGCGAGGATGCCTCCATTTCGGCCTTAAGATTAACGTTCAACGATCATCGATCAACGCTCAACATCCACCGTCAACGTTAACACTGACTCACTGAATCTGCGCCAGCACCGAGATAATTAGGGCTCTCCAGTTCGCCGTCCACCTTAATGGCGTGTGCACCGCCTTCCCGTGCCGTTCCCCACTGCAGAATAAGGGACGCGTCCTCGGCCATCCCGCCTCGTAGGTCCTCGAGGGTGACGCATCGTCGACAATCCATCGGTGCGCGCCATCCGCTGAGCGACGCATGAACCAGGGGCATGCGATACCAGCGCGCCGCGTGTCCGCGCTGTCTGCGTCGTACGCGACGCGACATCCGACCTCCAACGTAACTCGAAGGAAGGAGTCCGAAAAATCTGTCGTTTCTCATTTCGACGAGCGAGACAAAATTCTTTTGGCCCCCGTATATGCGCAAAGCAGGACAACGATGACAGTTGCGAACATCCCATTCGCCTTCTGGGTGCTGTTAGATGACGGTCAGCTTCGGAAGATGTAACGGCAATAATGTGCGAACTCTTGATCGGGTGCAAAGCTATGGTTCGTTTCAGAGAGTAGTAGGGCGTCGACTTGGGGATGCGCGTGTAATGTCGGAGTGTACGCAAAAGAGCGCGAGCACAGGTGGGTATGGAGGAGCGGGAGCACCTAGCCGAGCGACGCGACGACGCGGCGGGTCTCTATTGCGAAGGCGAGATCGACAGGAGTATCCGGGCTGGTGAATGCGGCGGCGAGGACGCGGTCTATGGGATGTTCCCTGATTCCTTGTACGCAGCGGCGAGCGCATAAACCGTGCTTGAACAGCCTGCATGCCGCGCGGGTCAGCAGGCAGGAGGTGCGTGTACGTGGAGAATCCACGAACCTATAAACGTAGCAGGTGGGCAGCGGAGTCGGCGTAGATGTAGAGTGCGTCGTTGCGGGCGACGGAAGCGGGAGGCGGTGACGTACAGTCGGCGCGTCGGAGCGCGCGGAGCGCGCAGAGAGCGCAGAGCGGTGCCGGCGGTGCTGGACGCGTGGACGCCCGGACACAGGGATGCGGGAGAGGAGGGAGAGGATACTTGTACGTAGCGCCGAGCGTGTATACTGGGCTTAAACAGCCTGCACGCCGCGCGGGTCAGCAGGCAGGAGGTGCGTGTACATGCAGAATCCACGAACCTATGAACATAGCAGGTGGGCGGTGGAGACGCACACGGCGTCTGGAGTGCGTCGTCGTGGGCGACGGAAGCGGGGAGGCGGTGGCGTGCAGTCGGCGCGTCGGAGCGCGCGGAGGTCTGAGAGAGCGCAGAGCGGCGCCGGCGGTGCTGGACGCGTGGACGCGCGGACACAGGGATGCGCAGGAGAAATGCGACTGGGGAACGGCGGATGGAGCGGAGGGAGACGCACGCGGTGCAGGGCGGCGTTGTGCTTTGCTAAGTACAGAGATCGCATTTTGAAGTGACGAGGCCTGGTGCCGTTTGCGGACGGGGGGACGCGGGCGCGACGCGGATGCGGAGAGGGCGGGGTCCGTGGGTCATGATGCGTGGGCACGATTGGGCGGCGGACGCGTAGAGAGCGGCGGGGAAGACTGCGTGGATTGCAGGCGGGGGGAGACGCGATGAAGTTTGTCGTTACCAAGATGAGGCGAGGCGACGGGTCCCAGCGCAGATGCAAGCGTAGAATAGACAGTTTCTCGTATTCACGGCTACTAGGACAGCCGCACTGGAAGCTTTTCCGTGGTGCGAATACGAGACTCGAGTAGGACAGTGAAGACGCAAAAAGACCACGCGATCAACGAACTCCGGACGTGCGAGCGGGATACGGGCCGGCACGTTCTGTCCACCTCTCCGAGAGACGGCCTCACGATGACTAGCCACCCTACAAATCTCATGACAATTCATTATATTCAAGCTGACCTCGACTACCTAAAATATACACGTATAGAACCCCCATCGTCGACGCTGCGTATTACATGCACTGCAGAATGACGGGCACTGCCCTTCTGAGTTCCGAGGGCGGTACACCCACTATCGCGCCCCAGCGACTCCGCACCGCTCCAGGAGCACAACTGTGCCGGCTAAAAGATTACGGTCACCATTGCTGAGCCCCGTTGTCGATATACCAGCCCGCCCATCTGCGGACGAGGAGATATGGGCGTATGTTGACAACCATTGCTCAAGAGCGAAGACGCAGACAGCAGTTCGAAGAAAGTGAGCAGGGCAGGCATCGCATTAACTGTCTTCTAAGGCCCCATTCAGATCGACGTCGGACGGCGGAAGGGCCAACGAACGTTCAAGCCGCGGCGCATGTCGGGTATAAGTAGATCTGCTGAGCAACTCGTCGATGACCAGGGAGCAGAGGGACGCACCTACTCGGATTAGAGTCACATATGGCTTATCCACGTCCTGGAACACGCCCTGATTCTGAGCAAGCCATTGCCATCGAAATTTCTCGCTGCGAGTTGCATCACAACATTTCCATGCAGTCGAAAGAATTTCTGCAGAGGCAGAGGTGGATACCACTGCTTTAGCGGGCCGCACGATATTCGAGGGGGGGGGTGCGATAGAGTAACCCGATTGTCTTGCAATGATTATCTTGCGAGTGATCTTGATAACCTAAGAGAGGACGGCCAGTGATGCGCGTCCAGCATCATGGGCCTTGGTGCTTACAGGCTTCTACAGACAAATTTCGACAGTCAGATGCATCCTCTGCGTCGTACTTTGAGAGCGTCGAACACTGTACGCCTGGAAGAACCTCCGCTGCATTTCAACGGCGCAGTTCGACTGGCGCTCCTTGGTGTAAATCGCGAAATTAGCAAGCACAGAAACGGAGAGAAAAACATACACACCCGTCTCGCTGAACTCCCCAGCTTAACAGCCCCGATTTCTGCTAATACGAAGAAATATGGACATGTTTCTCCGTCAATTCTCAAGTTCCTAAGGCGCTTCGGAGACTGTGGTCGAGTATCCCGCCAGTGACGATAATGATGCTAGAGCTCCCCGTGGGCTCTTGAGGGGTCGAACAATCGTCAGTCCGTCGAGCGCCAAAAACGAAGACTACGAAGTGACCGGGTAATTGATCGTGAGCACCGACGACGTCGCAAGCGGCCTTGTTCTTCTGCGAAGCTGCTCGAAACGTGGTGTGCTGGACATAGTAGCAACATAGTAGCAACGTTTTCAACGTAGAAGAGAGCAATAGGAACTTGAAGGTGAAGAAGAGGGGAAGGGGCCGTGACGAGTTGTATTGCATGATGTGACGCGGACGCAACGCGCCGCGCGGATCGGACGACTCATCGTACGCACACCACTTCATCCATCAGGCTCAAGGCCAGCACAGAAACAATCCGCGCCTTCAACGAAGGTCAATACGCTCCTCCTCGACTCCGAAATTTCCGTCGAAGTTCGCCGTACTCCGCTACGCCAACGCAGCGCCATCAACATGCGCCGTCGGGCCCGCGATTCTCACTCCCCGTCGCTCGCCTCCGAACCACGAAGCCAGGCCGGCTGCCACGTCCTCGATACCCAATACTTTCCGTGCCGTCGTCGCTGCCCGCGAGTAACACGCTCGTGGACTGCGCAGGTTATTGAACCACGTCCTGGGTTTATATTCCCAGTACGTCCCCCTTCGACCCCCTCCTCCCATCGCGGCACGCTTACACGCTACTCGCAGCCCGTCCACGGCATCACCTTCCATTATCCGTCCCCCCAGTCCCTCGTCCCGCGTTGACTCTCGTCCCAACAGCCTCGAAATGGACTCATGGGCACTTATGTCGGCCTGCTTCTACCGCCTATCACACCTGGCGCCGGCCCAGCGCTGAAGACATCCGAGGCGAACACCAGGGCGGAAACAACCTGTATAAAAGGATAGCGGAAACGCGTCGTATCGTTTCTTCCGGACCCGAATCATCTACGTTGGCTGCACCCCGCCAGGTCGTGCTCTCGCGCCCGGTACACACAGGCTGCGGCCGCCCTCGGTTCCGATCCGCTGGCCAATTCAACGCGATGCGGCGCTCGCGCTTGTTCCTCGGTATTATAAAGGAAACGAGACGCGCGCTTTCTCTGCCCAGCCCCTTTCTTAGTCCCTAGCCGCACGAATAACGAAAACGCACTTAGAGCTATCAGCCAACGCCGCGCCGCATCGAACGACATGATGTTTTGGACTGATAGCTGGCATTTCTTTCGTGTACGTCCGTTTCTCCCTATCAACAGCCTCCGCTGACGATGCGTGCAATATCAGCGATGCATCCTCGAATCCGGACTAGCGGCGGCGCCATCTGCGCCCTCGAGCACCAACGAGACGGGTACAAAGAAAATCACTGTAAGCATGTACGCCGCGCACACTCAAGATTACGCCGGCTGACAATGCGCAGCAAGCCGACCGTGTATCTTCGACTCCGCACTCGCCGCACCCGCGACGAGCGACGCCGTCGCCCGCCGCGCGAGGTCCCCCGTGCGATGCTCGTCCCGTTGCAGCGTAGCAGCCGGCGTCCGAGCCTTTTCATCTTCGAATCGGGCACGCGTGAGCGCCGTCGCCCACCTGCGCACGGTCGCTGCTACTCGACGAGAAATCATCCGGCGCACGACATTCGGCGGGTGCGGAGCTGGGCGCATCTGGTATCCCTATCGCGGACATGCCGCCCAGTGGGATGTGCGGCTCGCCGGTCAATCGACGTACGCAGATCCATGCAAGGCCCAGTAGCTATGCGTATTTGTACCTTCAGCTCGACTCGATACTCCGGCATCTAACCATTACCACGTGTGTACGCCGTTTTCATTTTGCAGCATGTACGCTAACCACGACGATATACGTAGCATCGAAGTAGCCCACCGAAGATACGACGTTTGGTCCCACTCCGCCGGATCCTCGAACGGCTAAAATATGACGGAAGCGCAATTTACGATCGCGGGGTCAAGACGACGCGCCCTCTAGAAGGGCTAGTTGGATCAAACAGGTGCGCATGCTGTTATTTTACGCCGCATACATTCTCATGAAGCTCAGGACTGGACACTCTACGACGAGAAAGCACCAATGATCGCGAAAAATCTGGAGTTCACCTTTGTCTGAGGTGACTAACAATAATATACAACGATATCGAGGCGGGTCGACGACGGCCTATATGTCCCCTGGGCCGAAATGCGCCCCCACGTCTGCGCGAACGGACCGCTACCACCTAGCTTCACTCTGGCCTGGGTCTAAGTTGTTTTCAGTTGCACGATATTCAATATAAATACAACAGTAAGGGAAAGTTAGATAATTATTGGAGTACACTAGTACATACACTCTAGGTACTGAATAGTATATTGATAATTACAACATCAGCTATGTCGTACACGTACGCAGACCGCGGAGGACCGTCGTATCGAAACCCTCCGAAAGGGTCGAACGTAATGGAAATGGGCGTCCGCAGCCAGGGTGACGGTAGTCGCACGGGTACCGCAGTTGATCTTCAGAGAGCGGATGAGTTGGCGATTTCTGCAAAATAAGGGTATACCTCCCAGCTAATCGTCAGAGAAACAGAGTTTATCATGGAACACACCGGCGAGGGCTAATTCCCATTCCTCCTGTCCCCTATCGTCGATATCCAGTTGAGACAAAGGCCTGGCATCGGTTCGCCGTCAGCTGCGCGCCATGAGGTATAAGTGTTGCCCACCTACATTTTAAGTAAATTTCCAATCCATCCATCCAGGGTATCACCGCCGGATATATCCCACTTAATTTTCTTCTACAACTTCGGYGCCGCCGCCTTCTTCTCCTCGCGCGCCGCRCCCTCAAGCATGCGCTTCACCTCCGTCGCCGACTCTGCAAGGAAGTGCTTGAGCACCGCCCCCTCCTGCCCGCAGCTCGTGATCGTCCACCGGATATAATCRTCCCCAATCGCATACGAAAGCCCATACCCATCCGGCACGACCTCGCCGTACCCCCACCCGTCGAAGAACCGGCTGCTCAGCTGGCTCGTCGACAGCTCCCAGTGGCTGCTCGCCGCGAACGCCGCGTCGGTGTACAGCGCRGGCAGCTTCTCGCCGTCCGCGAGGAGCTTCTTCAGCCCGAACAGGTGCCGGTCGACGCCCTGCCCCGCCGCAGCGGCCGCCGCCGTGCGCCCGTGGCGCGCGACAGCCTTATCGAACAGCGCCCTCAGCTCGTGCGGCGTGCGCGCTGGGTGAGCGAGCATCGCCTCCGCCCACGCCTTGTTCTCCGAGCTCGCCGCGCGGATCACCTCCGTGCGCCCGCGCGCAAAGCGCCGCGTCTGCGCGCTCTCGTACGTCACCGCCGGCCGCGCGTGCATCTTGTGCCACGCAAGCTGCTTTAYGAGCTGTGCCGCCGCGTCGGGCGACGCCCCGTGYGCCTTGGCRAATTTCGCGCCGAAGCCCTCGTAGTGCAGCACGTGCAGCTCGTGTTCGCCGWCGAGCTTGTCGAAGCGCTGTGCGGCCTCGTTGATCGCGGTCTCCAAGGGTGGTGGGATGTCGAAGGTGAGCTCAGTTGGAGGGGGAAGTGCGGRTGCAGCAGCGGCAGCATCGACGGGAGTAGTGAGGGGTACCTGTCCCGCGGCGATGGCACCGAGAATAAACTCGTTCATGCGCAGGGTGGGTGTGCCGTCCATGCATGAGTGCTCGCCAAGGAAGCCGGAGCGTCCGTTATCATACACAATCACTGCAAAGAGAAGGATAATCAGTAAGTGGGTTCAAAGGCAACACTAGTAAAGAACACGAAAGGGGTGTAAAATGAGTGTGAAAGTTCTAGACCAGTGGAGTGTCATGTCAAGACAAGAAGAAGATTATTGAGTGGCAGCTGYCGCGTGAGATGCGTTCAGRCAGAACRAAACTGCAAGCTCCAGACCATTTCCAGCCTGTGCCCCAGACGCAAAAGTGGGGCTGTACCCGCGCCACGAAACAAGAGAAAAGATCAAACGCAGCAGCGGAGCGGAGAGCCGCGGGCGGAACGCCGCCAAAATGTCAAGCAGCAGTTGCTGCGCGAGTAATTATATACGTGCATATATACCGGCACAGACACTCAAAGCTCAGAGCCACAAAACAGGAAGAAAGAGAGTCATTGAGTGTGCGCCGGGGACCAGAAAATATCAAGCGCATGAGTGACATGAATACGCCCCCAAACGCAAATAAATGCGGAGACCTGAGACACGGGAAGCCAAAAAACGAAAGCACCCCGGAACGGAGAGGCGTGTGCGGGACGCCAGATGACAATATGGGCATTAATCCACGCAGGACGGAACTGAACACTCCAGCCTATTTCTGGCCTGCGCTCCGGGAAAATCCAACCAAAAGGTTAGGACACCCCTGCGCCACGTAACGGGGAGCCGCGTGCGGGACGCGCCAGAAACAGAATGAAAGAAACGGCGGCCCAGCGGAGATCTGTGCTCCAAAAAGAGGGTGCAGGAAAGAGGCAAGAAATATATTTGAGGCAGAAAGGAGAATATACTGCATGAATGCGAATGAGGAAAGGAAGGAAGGAAACAAAGWAAGAAAAMGAAAGAWAGAATACAAACTCACGTTGGTGCTTGTCGTACCAGCGATTGCGCCCGTTACCGACCCACGTCGCCCAGCTGATATCCTCGCGCGTCACCGGCTTGCTGTCGTCAAGCACGAGCACGATCATCGCACTGTCGATCGCCTCGAGTGCAGCCGCGTTCTTCCCGCTCGGACTCGCGCGCAGCAGCGCCTCGCGATTATCTGCCCACAAATCACGATTGTCGCCCGTCAGGGCGCCAACCGCCGGCGCCGTGGCCGCGCCCTCCCCCGCAGCGTCGATGATCCTGGCGACCTGCGCCTCGAGCTGCGACGCAGAGAGCTCGGTGCCGTCCGGGCCCGCGAGGGGCAGCACGAAGAAGCGGTTCTTGCGCAGGACGACCGCGTGGTTGTGCGTCGCGGGGTCGTACTTGGTTGCGGTGTCCTCGGGCTTCTGCGGGTGGCGCGTCGTGTGGAAGAGCCATTTGAGCGAGGCCATGCACAGCGGGGCCCCGCGCACTGCGTCAGGTGTGAGCTCGCCGGTCTCCACGAGACGGCGGAAGGGCAGCAGCGCCGCGAGCAGGCTCGCCGCGCGCGCAGCCGGTGTGCGCCGCAGCCGGTCGTCGACGTGCACGAAGAAGTAGCTCACGAAGACGACGACAGGGTCGCGGTACCCCATATATGCGGCCGAGTTCCACCACTCGCTGAGCCAGTTGGGCGTGTCGGGATCTGCTGCGCGTGCGAGGAGGCGGCGCTGGAGCTAGACTGTCCAAGGGCCGGGCCGGGTCAGGGTCGGCACTTTTTTGCTGACCCTGACCCTGACCCTCCCTTGACCCTCCTTGACCCTGGCCCTCAGGGCCGGGTCGGGGTCGRCCCGGGGTCGACCCAGGGTCAAGTACCAAAAATGCTCAGGTGTCACAGTTGAAAAGAAAATGTGTTTAAATGTAAATATAAGTAAAAGATATAGCCTAATCATTTTTGTGACTATCCTCACAGGTAAAATTCCCAGTATATATTATGCACAAGCTGCACAGACAGTGT